>OZ024824.1:39781087-40271087 GCA_964016985.1 Anodontia alba | reverse complement strand
GTTTCGGTCCTGTCGTTTCGGCTCACAGTCGTTTCGGTCCTGTCGTTTCGGCCTGGGTCGTTTCGACCTGGGTTGTTTCGGCCCTGGTTCCTTTCGGCCAAATATGATGTGTCGTTTCGGCCTGATTTTTTTTCTCTGTAGGCTAGGTAGGGTAGGTCAAACCAATAATTTATCATAGGCAAGGGTTGATAGGGTAAGGTCAGGATATAGCCTTTTCTGATAAGTTTGTTTTGTCTTAGATATCCTATCTAGCATTACATTAATATTACCTTGCTTAAGGGAGATGTGGTCATTGCATTTCTTTTTGTAGCCTTTTTCTTAGGTTGTTGGGCTGGCTTTCGCCGACGGTCAAACGTCAAACAAACCGATTTAATTGACACGCACTAGTTTTCACACATCAGTTAATCAATAAATTGATTACTACCTGTATTATCACTAATGCCTAGTTTACATTTGGCTTGCGATGAGCTTACGGCGCCGTATCTCCCTTTCCATGCGGACTCCAGTGGCCATACGAGTATCGCACGGATTCACGGGCGCCGTAGCCTCTACGATTTTCTTTAACTCCGAACTATAATAAATTTAAAAAAAAATCACAAGCCCGTAGCCTGTAGACACGTCGCACGATCCCCGCACGGGCACCGCACAGACGCCACGCGCTGATCTTGCGGACAATGCAAGATTTCAGGTGGTCATTTAGGTCAAAAAAAAAAAAAAAAAAAAAAAAAAAAGAAAGAAAATCGTACGATGATTGTAGGCTCTTGGGATAATCATAATATGGCCCCCGCGCAGCTGTCGCAAGGTTGCCGCACGCTGACCGTGCAGTGGCCATAAAAATCGCACGGATTTAAAGCAGTCATCTTGCAGCAACCTCACAGTGACAGCACCGTGACCGTGCGGCCGCCTTGCAGTGGCTCAACATTTTCCTTCTTGAACCTCTTTCCTACTGTTTACTGCTTGCCTCACCTCTTAGATAGCAGCAAGTCATCTTGGAGATATCAGAAACCAACCACTAGAGACTGCCTGTACAAGGTATCGTACATAAATTTTAATCAGCTTATAGTAAGGAGTGATAAAACATGACATCAAGGTCTAGGAGCTAGTCTACCCCCGGTCCCCAATTATTGTGATGCCTTTTTCTTCATTAATAACTGTCTTTAGATAAGCCTTGGCACATCTTTTAACTCATTAATGCCTAGTGGACTCTTCTACATCTGTCGTTGGGCAGGTTCATTTCCAATGGAAATCTGCAGTAAAGTCATCCGAAAGGAGGACTCGCGAGGAGTACCTTATAATCACCATGTCCGTACGTTCGTTCATAATCAATTTGTGAAAACTACTTTAACTTTTGAGCCACTTGGAATATTTTGATATGTTTTGGCATGCAGATACATATTGACAAGATCTAACCAAATGAAATTGACAGATGTCATTCTTTATGAATAGTCTAGCCGGGCGTATCAGTCTGTAAACTGTTTGTGAAAATCGCTTGGAATATTGTGATAATTTTGGCATGCCTATACATATTGACAAGACCTTACCAATAAAATTGTCAAGTGCCAGACATCTTTATAACTATATCGTATAAATAGTTATAAATAGCGTCACCGAGGCAAAAACAAATGAGAAAATATGATTATCGCCATAACGCTAAAACCGTCGGGAATATTTGGTAATATTTGATGGTATAATTATGCCAATGCTTTTTTTTTTTTTTTTTTTTTTTTTTTTTGCGGGCCGTGACCCTAAGCATAAGTTGGTTTATTTTGAAAACATTTCAACGTTGGGCTAGGTAAAGCAATAAATAGGTGATTTAGTTTCGCGGTAAGTTGAGTTTTAAGTGTACGTAGTTATTCTTCTGACTGGCTCCACCCCAGTCTAATGTTAACCCATTTTTTAATGTTTCTCCACTATTTCTTTTACTACCGATCCAACCTGCTCTAAGTTTTTTTTATGAATTAACTTTAAGACCTAATTGCAGAGTGACACAAATGTTTCTGTGAATGATTTTTCGGAACCATCTAAGAAGAGAGTAGTATCATCTATGAACTGTGAAAGAATGTATTTGCAACTCTGATACTTTAATGGGAAAAGAAAATTTAGCACAGAATGCGTCTAACATAAAAGCTTTCCACAGACCATGCATTAAATTTTGATGGAAAATCGATACAAAATAAGAAAGTTAATGACAGTTAAAGATTTTTTTAAGGGCGGTGCCATTTTGAATATTTGATGAAATTCTAAACATTTCAAAATATTTGAATAAACCTTCTTTCAGACAGAAAACGGCTCCATTTTCGAGCAAATTTTAAACTATAACTACAGAACCTGCAAGCTCCTGATCACCAGTCGGACGCGACCGAGACAGCTTTTATGATATAAAGATTGTCTCTGCTATGCATACAAGACATCCTCACATTCGATCTTCGACCTCTGAAGTGTCAACATCGCTAAATAACGAATAACCATTTCTGATTCAGTTATGCCTGGTGCACTCCTCAGGGCTCTGAGCGAGTACAAGTTTGTCGGCACTCCACTTTGGAAGATGTCCGACGGAAAGGATTTAGTTCGGGTTGAACTAACCTTTCATAAGAAGTTACCAACGCCTAGATATTACAAGAAGGCGGCTGAAAGCAGGAGGCAGCCTGCTACCCCTGCTGGTGTGCACCCCTGCTGTCGAGTGGCCTCGCCAGCCCGCTTCAGCTACAAGACCGCCGCCACGCCGAGTACCGACGCAGATAAAGAGGGAGACGCTACCACCACCGACACAGACTATACTACAGACACCGCATCAGATCATCAGACCACGCTACAAGAATACAGCTACCATCACCGCATCGCCGACCATCACCAGACCAGCACCAGCACCAGCGTCTCCCGTGACACCGCCTTCGAAGAAAGCCAGAAAAGAGTCTCCAGCACCAGCGCCAGATCGCTCGATCCAATACTGCTCATACCACTACGACGAAGAGTACCCGATTCACGAGAAATACGACTTCTAGGACGCTCTCAGCAACAAGCTTCATGGAAACGATGTTGCAATCATAAAGGCACAAAGAATACCAGATGAAGATGAGATGAACATCGACCTGCCAGCTTACTTTTTACATCGAACTCGGAAGGACTGGCTACTCATCAAGGGACCACCATGAAGAATTCTACACCAAGGTGGAAGAGCTAGCCAAATCAGGAAAGCCATAGAAGAATATCATATCCTGGTTTGGCTTCCTGGAGCGTTCCTGCGGCGACCCAAGGGGAAAGTACCAGTTCATCAGAGTAGGACCACCCTAGAGACTCGGGTAAGGACACCCTTCTGGATCATGGGTGAGGACACCCTACTTTTTCATTAACTTGGGTGAGGACACCCTATCAGCGCTCTGGGTGAGGACACCCTCTCGGCAGCCTGGGTGAGGACATCCCTCCGGTGACTCCCTTCCTCGGCTAGTGTCTGAAACTTTCGCACTACTCGAGCTGAATACCTAATGCACCATGCAGTCGAAATTGACACGCGTTAGGTACAAGAGTAAAAGCTCAAACTTTTCGGCCGATCGTCAAAATTCTGCAACTTACAGGCTGGACTCCTACTCTCGCACGAAATCTGGAACACGCCCGCGCCGTGTCTGGACGTGCACGCTCTCCGTGTCTGGGCGAGGTGACCTGGTTATGAATTATAACTGGGCACCGTTTCAAGCTAACCCAGTAATCCAGTAAAACTAACCCAGATTTATCTGGCGCTGCTTCTATGTGACTCAGTTGCCTGGCAGCGTTAAAAATCTGAAAACTGAAAACTGAACTGCATACAGAAGACATAACCATACTTCTTCCTTCTTCGTAATGTTCCCACGGTAACTTGTCATGGCACCGTCAATTGACGTAAATGTTTTGCGCAAACATATGAAACATGTACTTTTTCCCAGTCAGTGGTCCTAAAATATGTACGGTATCCAACACTATACTCTCTGGTATTTAGTTCACTGTTATTTTAGTAATTTCACCCGTGGCATATGCGTGAAATGTTCATATTATTCCTGCTACGGAAATTGTTACATCTAAATTTACATTTGATATACAAGGAGAGGAATCCCTTTTGTGTTATCTCTTCTGTAGGAAAACAAGGAATACAGCCGTGCTTCAGTAAACCACAGAAAAAAGAATAATCCTTCAAATGCTTTCATATACATGTATACAACTTAAAAATTTAGAACCTATTAAAAGCTTTTTATGTACTGCCATACCCAGAGACAGTCTACACGGATTGTCTCTAGGTACAGTACCATACCCGAAAACACTTCCTTTTGTGTGTGTTTCACATTATAATGATGACCATAATTTAATAGTCATGTAAAAAATGCTTAAAAATAAAACAGACGTAAAAATGGCAGTGCCTAAATTCATATGATCTGTCAATCGTTTTGATTGGCTTCTCCTTTTTTGGTGCCTCGGGAAGGCTGTGCTTTTCCTGTGTTTTTTGGTACGGTTGCCGTGTGAATAGTCATGACTAAGCTATCCAATCAAAATGCGATATTACAATTGCTCCTTGACGTTCTTGCTTACTTTCCTGTAAATTCTTGTTTCCAAAAATCATTGGAAAAAATTCAATTTGGTAACGATTGTTTATTGCTGATTTGCAACGGCTTTAGCGTTGAAGAGTGTAAGTGAAGATCTTTTCCTTACGTGTAAATATGTCTTTTTCGCAGCAGGGTATACGTTTTACATAGAAAAAAGCGTTCGTAAATCGTTAGCCGCATTTGTTTACATTGTCAACAAGCAGACAAGGATCTGGTTGAACGATTCTTAACAAAAAATGAAGAACCACATATCCGAAATTTTGTAGGGACTTATATCTCGTTATCGTGAACAGAATTAAACAATTATCTGTATGACCAACTGTACATTTAACTTAATAGAATTATTTCAGTGGGACTGACAGACTGGGACTATGATAGAGCAGACGAATTTTGTACTCATTTTGTTAAACTAAGACAGGTTGTCTCAAGAATTGTCTCTGTTAGTCATTTGCAAGGAGTGTTGGGGCTGAATCTTGGTATATAGCATAGAGGACTCAAGCTCAACCAAGTTTGTTCAAATGATGATCATAGATTGACATTTGCCTGTACTTGAAAGTGTAAGGTCAAATTTGTGTCCCTGTGCATTTGTATGGGGAAAATGTTGAAAAGTCGTTATCTCAGAATGTATTAAAGACTAATGGCTGAAACTTAAAATGTATGATTAAAGCAGTAAAACATTTTAGTTAATACAATCAAAAGTTTGTCCGAAAGTTTGTCCACTGGGGTTATCTGCCCTGGAGCTATATGCATGTATAAAATTGTGTAATTTTTAAATGTTTTCTTCTTTGAAACTGCCTGTGCAATTTTCACCAGATTTTGGTCAGGTATGAAAGCCATGGACGAGCTGCTGAGCCCAGCCGAAAAAGCCGAGTCTGATATAGTGTTTTCTTGTATTTGTTCAAACGAATCCAAGATACTTATTTTTTTTAATCTTATATTACCTTATATGTAAGATGCTGTATTCACAATTAAAATTTGTATAGTTACTTGCTTATTTATGACTCTATATCCAATTTTCCATTCAACAGGGATATGAAAGCCATGGCCGTGAAAGAGATATGTTTTGGCAGTTTGTGAAAAAATGGCAATATTTTCTAATCTGAATATTTGACAGTGTTTGTAAAAAGGTATTTAAAATTACTTTGAATCATTATAACATGTAGAAACTGTTTATGTTTCCCATTATTCTTCTTTCCACCCAAATGACGAGGATCGGCAAATCTATAAATAGAACACATAAACTAAAGGAAAATAACCAAAACCGAAAGCAAGAGCATTAAAAGAGTCTAACTTAACAATTTTTACTCTTGTTCATCCAATACCAGTATGATGGCCAGCATAAATGGGGAAAGCTATCAAATAAGTTTAGATGTGGAGTCATAAATGACTGATTTATTAGCTCACCTGAGTCGTTAGGCCCTTTCAACCGTTTCGGCTATTTTCGTTCAGTTTATGTCTATTCTATTTTTAGATTCTTCCGATCCTTGTTATTTTGATGAAAAAGAAGAATAATGGGAAACATACGAGGGTGAGTCAATAAGTAACCAGGCTAACTTATTTCCGGTTGAGATCCATCTCTTCTTTTTTGATGTAATTGCCCTCTAGTGTGATGCACTTAGACCAACGGTGTTCAAGTGCCATCAGCCCAGAACTGAAAAAGTCAGGGTCCTTTCCATTGACCCACTCCTCAACTGCCGTCACCACTTCTTCATCAGACTGGAAATGAAGTCCACGGATATCCTTTTTCAAGTTTGGGAATAGGAAGAAGTCGCTAGGAGCTAGGTCAGGCAAATAGGCAGGATGTGGTATTAATTCATACCCGTTTCGCTCTACAGCATCCATTGCAACATTGCAAGTCTGGACTCTTGCGTTGTCCTAATGCAGCAAAACACCTTTAGAGAGTTTACCTTGACTGATGGCGGTTCTCAGCTGGTCTAACAAGTTTGCATAGTACACTCCAGTTATTGTACTTCTCTTGGGTAAAAAGTCCAACATAATAATGCCTTTTGCATCCCAAAATACTGTGGCCATCACCTTGCCAGCATAGTACACTCCAGTTATTGTACTTCTCTTGGGTAAAAAGTCCAACATAATAAAGCCTTTTGCATCCCAAAATACTGTGGCCATCACCTTGCCAGCAGATGGTTGTGCCTTGAATTTCTTTGGCCTAGGGGACCCAAGCCCTACCCACTGACGACTGAGCTTTATTCTCTGGCTCATACATTATGTAATAATGAACCCAAGTCTCATCTACAGTCACCAGACGCAAAAAAAAAATCATCTTTTGACCTAAAACGCTTCAACAAGGCGCTGCATGCTGATGCTCTGGTTGCCATTTGCTCATCGCTAAGGGAGTTGGGGACTCAACGGGCTGTTAGCTTGCGCATACCTAAACATCATGTAAGGTTGTTGAAACGCTACCATGTGAAATGCCTAATGCCTGCGCTGTTTCTTCCACCTGAATTCGCCTATCAGAGTATACCAGATCCCTAACTTCCTTACACATTTCTTCATCTGTGGCATCCAGTGGGCGTCCAGACCTGGCTACATCTTCTAAAGACATTCTATTGCGTTTGAATTCCCCTATCCAGAATTTAACCTGAGCATAAGATGGTGCAGAAGACCCATAAACATAGGCTAACTTGTTGTGTATTTCCTTGCCTGTTGTACCTTTTAAATACAAGTACCGAATTACAGCACGGTACTCAACTTTAGATGAAAAGTATACCTTTGCATCACTAGCCATGTTTGACATTCAATATCTTATTAAAAAATGACTTGATATGCGTGCAATTTTGTACCCATGTATAAAACATATATTGAAACAAAGTGTGAAAATCGTGACTGTCTCGGTCCATCGGAAATGGGATAGGCTGGTTATTTATTGACACATCCTCATAAACAGTTTCTGCATGTTAGAATGATTCAAAGTTATTTCAAAAAGCTTTTTGTAGCCTCTGCCAACTGTTCAGGTTATAAAATATCACCATTTTTTCACTAATTGGTAAAAACATATCCCTTTCGCAGCTGTGGCTTTCATACCCCTGTTGAATAGAAATTGGATGTAAAGTCATAAATAAGCAAGTAACTATACAAGTTTTAATTGTGAATACATCATTTTACATATTTGGTAATATAAGATTAAAAGAAATAAATATCTTGAACTCGTTTGAACAAAAACAAGAAAACACTATATCAGACTCGGTTCGGAAGCTCGGCCGTGGCTTTCATACCCGACCCCAGATTTTACATCAGGCCTTCTCTTAAAAGTTGAACAGTTGATAATTTGTTCGAATGGTTCAGCATCATATTTCAAAATGTCATCTGCTGAAAATTTTACCCAGATTGCTTAGCGTTAATTTTGCTACATGACATAGGCAGTGGAGGACTATAGAAATGACCATCATCTACATGTGCAGTTGTCCCTAATCATCCCCAAAACACCTCTCACATCTTTCATTAGATTCATTTTAGATTTTGTGGATTTTCCTCCTGTGATGACATGAATATGTGCACCTCATTTTCATTCTGCTATTTTTATACCAAGATGGCTACCATGTCCATATATGGTAAGAACTCTTTAAAATCTTCTTCTCCAGAAGAAAGAAAGCTTTGAGGCTAAATCTTGGTATATAGCATCAGGGACTCAAGGTTACCAATTCAATGTCAGCATACATCACCTCAAGATATTATAAGCCTTATTTGAGCGATTCACCGGGACTTCCAGATATTGGAGCTGGGAAGTCCTGGGACTTCCTGATTTTGACAAATAGTGCAAGCACTGAATCAGTGATTTTTTTACCTGCGCATCCCAAGTCCTGTACTCACATTTTTGCTTTGGGACTCACATTTTAAATCTCAGCAAGTCCCAGGACTCACAAAGTTATAGTGGAAAATTCTGTAATGGACGCAATGATTTTCTAGTAGGACTCATTTTATCTAGCCCAAGTGAGTCCTGGGACGCATAGGTATAAAATTGTAAATAAATCACTGCTGAATATGTAAAAACCATCAACTTATTATTCCTAAACTAAATGAAGAATAAAGTACAGAAGCAAGACAATTTTACTACCTGCTAATGGAACTAAAAGCTGCTGGATGAGTGGCAAACTGTAGAGCCTGATTACACGCCACTGTCTGTCGTGTCTGATTTAGGTGTATACTGTTTGCTCGGGCCTGTCTATACCAATGCTTAGGGTAAAAACAGTAACTTTTTAACCATAGTAACCTTAAGTATTGGGACAGACAGACCTGAGCAAACAGTGTAGACACAGATCAGATCATATGCCACAGAATGTAGTCTCGATGGCTCAGTTGGATGCGCGTCCGACTGGAGACCAGGAGGCCGCGGGTTCGACCCCCGCCGAGGTCGGCAACATTCTTTTGTGGAGATTGATCATGAAATATTTTCTATGGTCATTCTCTCCCTTCCTCTGATTCAAAAAGGGTAGTTGTCAGTTTCTGGCGAAAGAATGTACACAATACTGGTTAACCGCTAAGAGGACTAAGCCTGCCCAGTAAACGTGTGGTTAGGTAAACGGACCTCGCTCGACATGACCTTATTTGGTTGACTGGGCTGTAAAACCTCAACACAAACAAATGCACAGAATGCAGCAGCTGATTATTGTATACAGTGTTTGCCACTCATCTGGAAGCTGTTCAAAAGTAAATGTGTAATGGACTTGTTCCAATTCTTAGGAGATAGTGTCATGCAAAATTGGAGCCTATAGCATCAAACAGAAATTAGCAATTAATGAGCCATTTATGATTTGGGTTTTTAACCTTTACCAATCTCTGGGCATTTTCAGCAGACGACAGATTGATGATATTTTTCTTATTTTTTCCAGAAAACAGGATTTGACATTTCATGCAAATTGTCTCCTATGAAATGTCAAATCCTGTTTTCTGGGAAAAATAAGAAAAATATTTCAAAATGTCGTCTGCTGAAAATTTTACCCAGAGTGCTAAGCGTTAATTTTGCTACATGACATGGGCAGTGGAGGACTATAGAAATGACCATCATCTGCATGTGCAACTGTCCCAAATCATCCATAACACCTCCCACATCTTTCATTAGAATCATTTTAAATTTTGTGGATTTTCTTCCTGTGATGACATGAATATGTGCACCTCATTTTGATTCTGGTATTTTTATACCTTTATATTTTTATATGGAACAACATCAAACTCGGCCACACCGTTGGCATCGTGAAACCTGGTGGTGGAACGAGCATGTGGAAAAGGCCATTGCTGCCAAGCAGACAGCTTTCGAGTGTCACGATTTGTAAAGTTGCAAGTATCAAGTTGGCAGCAATGGCCTTTTCCACATGCTCGTTCCACCACCAGGTTTCACGATGCCAACGGTGTGGCCGAGTTGTGCCACATACCTCCTCAGTTGTCTTGAGCAGTACAGTTTGATGTTGTTCCATATAAAAATTCATGAAATATGAACATTTACTTCAGGTTACTGGTATTACTATTTTTTATTTATTTATTTTTTATCATTATTATTATTATTATTATATATTTTTTTTTTGGATGGGGTAGGCTTTATTTTCTTCTTCGCATCATCATTTAACTTCGCAAAGAGGGGTCATATACCGATAATAAAAATAGTATGACCTGGGTCACTTTGTAGCTCACTTGAGCACAGAGTGCTCATGTGAGCTATTCTGACAGGCAGATGATCCGGCATCCATCTTATGTTATCTGTCATCCGTCTGTCTGTCAACATTCGACATCTCCTCCTAAACCACTGGGCCAATTTTTACCACACTTCAAAGGAATGTTTCTTAGGAGGTAATGATTGAAAATACTTCAAAGATATGGAATCCAAGCAGAACTTTAGTTGCCGTGGCAACCACATGGCAAAATCTTAGAAAATCTTTGTGTCAGAAACCCCTGCCTGATTTTGAAATAATTTGGCAGAAATGTTTCTTGCATGGTCGCCATGGGCGGGGCAAATTTTCCATATAAGCCTGTGTAAGGAACTTCAAAAGTCTGTTCCTATGCAACATATGGCCAGAATCAAAAATAGTCAGTAATTGGACCTTAACAAAAAGAACTAAAACAAGCTTGATTAGCATAAAAACATGGCAGCCATTGATGGGGCTAATTTTCCATAAAAGCCAATATAGGTCTATACAAAGTTCTGTAAAAGCCACCATGCTGCAATGGCAAGCAAAGCGATAGCCACCCCCCCCCCCCCCCCCCCCACCCACACACACACACACACACACACACACAAAATATTTCACTGATACTCTGCCAGAATGCCATAGTTCTATTGAATTATAGATTGTGTCATGGCATTAGAACTGCCTTGGTTAGGCGATTCTAATGCAATGTCATAGCATATATTTCAGTCTAGCTGCATGAAAAACTAGCTCATATTATCATCAGATAATCTGAAAATACAGAGAACATGCTCTTTTATATGAACAGCTCAAAGTGGTAGTGATATTATAGCTTCCTATAAATGATGCACAGGCAGATCCAAATCATTGGTCCTAGTGCTCAATGTTTCGGCTGATCAAACATGGTACTTACCTTGACCTAGTGTGAAAAACAGGCCTGGGATAATATGAAGTTATGAGCACCAGTTTTGTCCTGGTATATGAAAGGTATGTGGTGGTGGTGGTGGGGGTGTGTGTGTGGGGGGGGGGGGGATAGGTGTGCGGGGTTGCTCAGAGATGATGTACAGTCCAACCTGTATTAAGCAAGCACTTAGGAACAAGCAAGTGCTTACTTTATTTAAGACAGATGCTTACTTAATACAAGTGCAGTTTAATGTAATTGCTTTTTTTATGGAACTGAAAGTGTGCTTGCTTAATACAGGTTGCTTGCTTAATAGAGGTGACCAATATGACAGGTTTCACTGTACCTAGTTTGAGTGATATGTATTGTGCATGCTATCAGAAGATATATATGTAACAGCTAGATCCTGGAGTGAGACATGCACAGGCTGGTAAAAAACTGAGCATAGTTTTATGAGCCAAACTTGAGCATGTTTTCTGAAAATTTTCAAATACTAGCTGACAAATTCCAACCTAAACATTGCATAATTGCTCCCTTCCAGAGTAATAAATTGCCCTCAGTGGAGTTGTGCATATGTGTCAGAGAGCAATTCATCAAACATCTGGCTTAACTCGATACTCGACTATTTTAACTCGATACTCGACAATTTTAACTCGATACTCGACTATTTTAACTTGATACTCGACAATTTTAACTTGATACTCGACAAACTTAACTCGATACTCGACATTTTTAACTGCACAATACATTAACCTATAGATAATGTGCTATATTCTATTCTGCCCATACCTTCCTCAGAAAAAATGACAGGAACGTCATCCCATACAGTCTTAAATCCAAAAGTCCCTCAGGCAGTCACCTGTGTGACGTCACTCCGATCTTTTATTCACATGTCAGTTTCTTTTCTGTAGAACAAAGAAAGAAAACAGGGACTTTTTATCTGGGTGAAAAAACTTGTATTTTCTTGCTTTTCCTCTGGTTGAAATTTAATTCTTTGTTCTTTCTTATGATCCTTTATCATACCTTTCACTGTTCCTGCTAAATTTGTTTAAATCTAACCGTTCGATTTCTTGAAATTATTCTTCACTCATTCGTCGTAATGAGTTTTTGCGACTTCCATGACTATTCATCATGGTAATTGTGGTCATATAAAATGTATCAATTGTTCTCATTGTTCCAGAGAATCTACTTGCTCCACGTGTAGCAGCTGGTCTAATTCCATCTGCATGGAACTTGCAAAAGAGAAGAACTTACTCTTCCAGAAAGAGAGTCATGTCCAACAGAAGTGGTCTCTAGATGTGTCTGTTTCATCAGAGGAAAGGAAAGAAATATGGGAACACTGCCCCTTATGGCCCTGCTGCCCGGGGTAAGACCCATATTGGTGGCATGTTTCATCAGACGAAATGAAAGAAACATGGGAACAATGCCCCTTATGGCCTTGCTGCCCGGGGTAAGACCCATATTGGTGGCAACTCCCTGGGTACTTGTACCCAAGGGACTACATGTCCACCGGCCACTGGCTAATGGTCACTGGTCACCGGGCATCGGATGACCGACCAACCATCATACATGTGATATTTTCTGGTACACAAAGTGGGAGATCTGCAGTTTTTAGGAGGGAGATCCTGGTCTAAAAGAGGGAGATTTTTTTGCGTCCCAAAATATTCACTTTAGTAACAAAATCATTGGTGACTTTGATCACTGAATAATGTTAGTTTCTTTGTATAACTTGTTCATCCTTCAGTTGTCCACATATGACTGAAATACTGTTGAAAGGCTTTAACCATAAATAATATTCACCCTATTGTGAGCCATATTCATCCTTTCATCGTTTTGTTCATTTGTTAATGTATGATTGAAATACTGTTGAAAGGCTATAAATCATATTCACCCTTTCATATTGGTATACTTTTTGCAGCTCCTGTCTTTGCTGCACCTTTTTTTTATGTTTTTATTATTACTTTTTTTTTTTTTTTTTTATGTAACAGCCTCACTGAGAGGACACCAATTCTTCACCAACAAAAGTACCTTGCTAGCTTATGCCACTGACAAAAACAGTGAACAACACACCTGGGCTGACGCAATCCTCGCAGTCAATTGAGAAACTATGTAATTTTTAAAACTGATTCCAAAGAGCCCAAAAACAAATCAGAATTCTGTTTTTTAAGCGCAGACTGATCAAGGTCTGTTTTTCACACAGGTTATAAAGTACAGTTTGCCTTGTTGCTATCCCGTAAAATTCTACAGGTGGTACTTCAACCAAAAATAAAAAAAAGGTAACTTACCGATTCTAAAAAAAAAAAAAAATAAAAAAATACCGGTAGGTGTCACATCCACTTATTCCGATCAGGACTTATGCAGTTTACTTGACAGAGTTTGCAGGACCTAGAAACAGAGTGCCTTCTCAAATATTTAATGTGCAGGCTGGTCTTGGTCATTTGTATTTTGCACAGGTTATAAAGTACAATTTTCCTTGTTGCTCTCCCAGAAATTTGTGCAGGTGTTCATTAAATACTAACACCAAAAAAGGTATCTTACCCATTCTAAAAAAAAAAAAAACAGCCAAAAATAGGGCAGGGTGTTACATCCGCTGATTCCAAATCTGTTTTACTTTTGAAAACTTCACTTTAACTCGATACTCAACCATTTTAACTCGATACTCAACAATTTTAACTTGATACTCGACTAACTTAACTCGATACTCGACAATTTTAACTTGATACTCGACCAATTCAACTCGATACTCGACAATTTTAACTCGATACTCGACTAACTTAACTAGATACTCGACAATTTTAACTTGATACTCGACCAATTCAACTCGATACTCGACAATTTTAACTGGATACTCGACGATTTTAACTTGATACTCAACCAATTCAACTCGATACTCGACAATTTTAACTCGATACTCAACCAACTTAACTCGATACTCGACAATTTTAACTCGATACTCGACCAATTCAACTCGATACTCGACAATTTTAACTCGATACTCGACCAATTCAACTCGATACTCGACAATTTTAACTTGATACTCGACCAATTCAACTTGATACTCGACAATTTTAACTTGAAACTCGACCAATTCAACTCGATACTCGACAATTTTAACTTGATACTCGACCAATTCAACTTGATACTCGACAATTTTAACTCGATACTCGACAATTTTAACTCGATACTCGACAATTTTAACTCGATACTCGACCAATTCAACTTGATACTCAACAGTTTTAACTTGATACTCAACTTTTACAACTCGATACTTGACACTCGACAAAAAGAAACCCTCACAGCTTTCAAGGCCTGGAAGGCTGGTAAAGGCACTAGGGCATCATACGATGCAGCCAAACGAAATGCCAGACATGCAGTGCACCATGCTCGTCAAGAAGCCGACAAGAAGGTCTACGAGAATATTGACCCAGAGTCTTCAGAAGTCTACCGCCTTGCTAACCAGTTTAGAAGAGAGAACATAGATGTTGTTGGTGACAACTTGTTGGCAGGAGAGATGTCAATGAGTGAAGACTCCAAGCAGAAGGCCTGGCTGGAGCACTACCAAAGGCTTCTCAATGTTGAGTTTGACTGGGACCCAGACCACCTGTCATATCAATCACCAGTGGAAGGCCCGCCCATCCCAATCACCATTGATATGGTTAAGAAGGCTATCTCGCAGATGAAGGCAGGCAAAGCACCGGACCCATCAGGCATAGTGGTGGAGATGATTAGAGCGGCCGGTGACATGGGCGCCTCCATGATCTGTGACCTCGCAGTTGCAATCATTTGTGATGGCAATGTAGCCTCTGACTATACATCTAGCAGTGTTTAAGCACACCAGAAAATATTAAAATAGACTTGTTCAAAATTTAGGACAGATGTACCAAAGGCTTCTCAACGTTGAGTTTGACTGGGACCCAGACCACCTGTCGTATCAACCACCAGTGGAAGGCCCGCCCATCCCAATTACCATTGATATGGTTAAGAAGGCTATCTCACAGATGAAGGCTGGCAAAGCACTGGGCCCATCAGGCATAGGGGTGGAGATGATAAGAGTCTCTGGTGACATGGGTGCCTCCATGATCCGCGACTTCGCAGTTGCAATCATTCCTGATGGCAAGGTACCCTCTGACTGGGAGCAGAGTTTCATTGTCTGCCTCTACAAGGGAAAATGGAAAAGAGGAAAGAGGCAACTACCGCGGTCTCAAGCTGACAGAGCAGGTTATGAAAATCCTGGAGAGGATTGTGGATGGCCTCATCAGACAATTGGTGTCAATCGACGATTCCCAGTTTGGCTTCGTCCCAGGCAGAGGCACTACAGACGCAATCTTTGTTGTCAGGCAGCTGCAAGAGAAGTATCTGGCTGCCAATAAGAGACTCTACATGGCTTTCATAGACCTGGAGAAGGCGTTTGATCGAGTACCTCGGAAGGTCATCTGGTGGGTGCTGAGAAAACTTGGTGTGGAGGAGTGGATTGTGCGACTAGTGCAGGGGATGTATGCAAATGCACGGAGCCGTGTCCGTGTTGGTGAGGGGTACAGTGAAGAGTTTGAAGTGAAGGTTGGTGTTCACCAAGGATCTGTACTCAGCCCACTGCTCTTCATCATTGTGCTTGAAGCCTTATCACGAGAGTTCTGCTCTGGGGTCTCCTGGGAGGACCTCTATGCCGATGACCTTAATATCATCCCTTAATCACTTGAGGAATGTGTCAGGAGGCTCTTGACTTGGAAAGAAGCAATGGAGAAGAAAGGACTGAGAGTAAATGCAGGAAAGACAAAGATCGTGATCTGCGGTATGGGACTGGTCCTCCTGCAGAGTTCCGGCGAGTTTCCATGCGCTGTCTGTCGCACTGGAGTGGGCAGCAACAGCATCTTCTGCAATGGCTGCAAGGCACTGGGTACACAAGAAATGCAGTGGGCTCAAGCGCTTGATAAAGGACCCTGACTATAGATGTACACGGTGCCAGGGAACTGCACGTCCCTTGGATAGCAGACCACAGAAGGAAGTCCAGGTCGGACCTGACAAGCTTGAGGTGGTAGCTTCCTTTTGCTACCTAGGAGACATGCTCTCAGCAGCAGGTGGCTGTGAACTTTCAACCACAACAAGTGTGAAAACTGCCTGGAAGAAGTTCAAGGATCTGTTACCAGTCCTCTCTTCACGCCACCTCTCTTTCAAAACACGTGGCCATGTGTACAGCTCTTGTGTGCGGAGTGCAATGCACCATGCCAGCTAGACTTGGCCATTGACAAAGCCGAACCTCCAGCGTCTGCAGCAAAATGACAGGGCAATGATCAGACTGATCTGCAATGTCAGGCCACAAGACATTGTTACCACCAGGTCCAGTGAGCTACTTGTGCGGCTTGGCATTGAGGATCTGGACCTCATTCTGAAGGAGAGAAGACTTTGATGGTATGGACATGTGGAACGCTCCAATTGTGCAATCAAGACAGCCTTTGACATACAGGTTGATGGAAAGCGTGGGCCTGGGAGGCCCAAAATGACATGGAAGCAGCTGACAGAGAGGGATTGCAGAGAGTGGAAGCTCTCGTCTATCAACCCTCATGATAGACGTACCTGGAGATCTGGTGTGAGATCTGCCATGCGTGCAGCAAGCCAGCTATCTGGAAGGGGGCCCACTGATGTGGATGTTGCCCCTGTACCTGCACGTTAATCAAAATCTGATTATGATTATATTATACCCCGCCACACAAAAGTGGTGAAGTATTATGATATACCCTCTGGTGTCTGTCCGTCCGTCCGCACTTGGTTTCTGGATAACTCCAACAGTTTTCACTGCATTGCATTGAAACTTGGTGCATAGTTAGACTATTAGGTGGTACAGTGCATGTTTTTTCAAGGTTACAGTACACCAAATTTTGATAGAGTTATTACACTCTTTAAAGATTTTTTTCGTCCGCACTTTATTTCCGGATTACACCTCCTACAGTTTCGATGGATCGCATTGAAACTTAGTGGACAGTTAGACGATAAGGTGGTACAGTGCATATTGTTTTGAGGTTACGGTGCACCAAATTTTGATAGAGTTTTTATATTTTTAAAAAAATTTTCAGACTTCACTTTGTTTCCTAGTTTCCGGATAACTCCTCCTACGGTTTTCATTGGATGGCATTGAAACTTGTAGATAAATTGACTTTGTTTCCTCATTTCCATATAACTTCTACAGCTTTCATCGGATCGCATCAAACATAGATAACGAGGACAGGCATAAAATCTTGGACAAGTTTGATTTTGGCCCACTTCTGACGATTGGCATGAGAGTTACCTGCGCTTGAGGATCCTATAGACCTTGGAAAATATTGTTCGGATAGTAGTGATTTCATTTTTTTTATCAAATCTTTATCAGACGCAGATACAAAATGTAATGCGGACAGCCTACTAATCTTGGACAACTTTGATTTTGGATCAGATCGGACTATTATCATGAGAGCTGCTGCCATTTAGTCTCCGTGCAATGAAGATATGCCAGAAAAATTTAATAATAACATACATTTTTTTTATGGAGAAAAAAGAAAAAAAAAGAATTATGTTGAAATGGAAACTAGTGAGATGGAGTTATAATATTTATGACATTCTTCAGAGGTCGGGTGACATTTGGCCATCAGCCTTCTAATATTCCCTGAAAATGAAAATTGAAATTTGTTTCACTTGTCTCCTAAAGAGACAATTCTAGTAAATTACAAGACTTATTTTGAGAGTAAATAAAGATTTTTTTTTTTTTTTTTTTTTTTCGAAATATCCATTACTGCATGCAGTATAACAGTTAACCTTGTGTCAATTTTAAGGGGACTGGATACAATTGGTAGTTTTTATAAGGGAGACAACTTTTGTGATTTCTGTTTGCTTTTCTGTACACAAATCCCTTTCGGAAAAGAGGTTTACTCTAAAAGGAAATATTCGCTCCCATCGGGAGCTAATTCTAACCTTTTAGAATAAACCCTTTTTAATAAGGGGGCAACAATATTTTGACAGAGTTATCATCTGAACTTATCTCCTGAAAGTTTATGAGTTTCCTTTAATTACTAGCAGACATTTTAAGATGTTGTTTTCTTTTTTTTTTTTTTTTTTTTTTGATAAATAGGGCTGTACATTTCATGTTAATGGTCTCCTATGTAATATCAAACCCAGTTTTCTCAGAAAAAAATATCACAGATTTATGGTCTGCTAATTTCTAGACATGTGTACTTAGGGATAACTGGGCTTTTTTTTTTATATAAGAAAAAAATATTTTAGAAGGTCATCTGATTCTGTTTTGACTGTAACTTTTAGAGTTAACACACTGATCATCTCAAAGAAATGACTTGTAATTGAGTCTGAAGATATGCCAGAATTTTATGATGATATTGGTTTTGTCATTGGAAAACTGGCCTTAATATAAGATGCCAGAATTTAATGACAGCATATGTTTTCATAGAGAAATAAGAAAAAAATATTATGTGGAGTTGGAAAATGCTGAGATGGACTTATAATATATATGACATTTTTCAGACTTCAGGTGACAATTAGCCATTGGTCTTCTATTATTCCCAGAAAATGAGAATTGAAATTTGTTTCAGTTGTCCCCTAAAGAGACAATTCCAATAAATTGCAAGACTTATTTTGGGGGTAAATTAAAGATTTTTTTTTTCAAAATATCAATAACTGCAGTATAACAGTTAACCTCAAAGTGTCAGTTTTAAGGGGACTGGCTTACACTTGGTAGTTTCTATGAGGGAGACAGTGATTTTTTTATATGCTCACAACCTTGTCTCTTGGACTCACAAAATTTATATATGTGAGTCCCTAAACTCACAAAATACAATAGAAAACTGCTCGAAAATATGTTAAGAACTCCTGATTTTATCCTGTGACTCATTAAATATCAGTCATGTGAGTCCCTTGGACTCAGTATAACCAAAAGGTAATTAACCCTTGTCCTGCTGAACCCGGATATATCCTGTCTTTGCAAACAGTGTAGATCCAGATCAGTTGGCTTCTGAAGAAGCCAATTGATCTGGATCTGCACTGTTTGTCATTAAGTATGTGAATTTGTATCAACAATTTGGATCAAGTAATCTGATTGGCTGAAAACTAGAAGTGGGCGTGACATCTTGATTTATTCAGCATGACAAGGGTTAATCACTGGGGAGGCAACTATTGTGACCAGATTTGCTTTTCTGTACACAGATCTCTTTCTGAAAAGGGGTTTACTCTAAAAGGAAAGAATTCACTCTCATGGGGAGTTAATTTGATGGGAGCAAATTCTTACCATTTAGAATAAGCCCCTTTTTGTCAGGGAGGCAAAAATATTTTGACAAGAGTTATCTCCTGAAAGTGTATCAGTCAGTGCCCTTTAATTACTAGCAGACAACATTTTAACCCTTGCCATGCTGAATAAAGATGTCACACCCACTTATAATTTTCACCCAATCAGATTACTTGATCCAGGTTGTTGATACACATGCAAATACTTAATGCCAAACAGTACTGATCCAGATCAGTTCCCCATCTGTTCAGGATCTGCACTGTTTGCAAAGATAGGACATATCCGGGCTCAGCAGGACCAGGGTTAAGATACTGTTTTCTTGTTTACCTGATTATTAGGGCTTGACATTTCATGTTAATGGTCTCCTGTGTATTATCAAACCCTGTTATCCCAGTAAAAAATATCACATATTTATGGTCTGCTAATTTGTAGATATGTGTACTTAGGGATAGCTGAGTTTTTACCTTTTCCATAGAAAATGTGAGATGTCGCAAATAAGTCTTATCTTAAGAGAAAAATAAGAAAAAAATATTTAAGAAGATCATTTGATTCTGAAGTGACTGGCGCTTTAAGGGTTAAGACACTGATCATCTCAAAGAAATGACTTGTTATTGAGTCTGAAGATATGCCAGAATTTAATGATAACTTGATATTGGTTTTATCATTGGGAAACTGGCCTTATAAGGAAATATACCAGCAATGAACAGTGTAACGCCCATGCAATTTGACAAGAGCCTTGGAATCATTGACTGTGTACACTTTAGATTCTGCTAATTGACCCTTAACCCATTGTAGACCGAATAGACTCTCCCACACTGAATATTGGTAGAGTCCAATTTCAATGTTAGGGAGGTGAGGCTATGAGATTTACATATTCCTAGAGAAAAATGGCTAAACTATTTGCAAACAGTGGAAACCCTGATCAGACGCTGCGTTTTGCAGCGTCTGATCTGGGTCTGCACTGTTTGCCAAGTACCTTTTTACGGGTATCCTGACTACAATGGGTTAAAGCTCTAGTCTCAACTCTTGGATTTTGTTTTTATTATTTTAAGAGAAAATAAGGCTTGACATGTCATGTGAATTGTCTGCTTATACAATATATTCACTTGAAATGTCTAGTCTTATTTTTCGCTGAAAAATAATAATTATAATTAAAATGTCATCTGCTACAATTTTGCTGGCTTTTAAAGGGTTCAAAATGGTCTGTGTGAGCAGTAAAAGCTCAGACCAGTCTGATTTGGACCTTCTTTTCACAGTTTCAAACAAAAAAGTACTGATATTTCTATGTCCCTCATTTCAAAGAGGGGCATTTTTCTTTGGTTTGTTCATCCGTTCTTTTTTCACGCTTTTCTTATCATTAAGATATTTCAATAACCATTCAAACTTGGGGTTTGAAACTTAGTGAGCTTGTTGGGGCTCAGGAGTAGATCACCTGGTCAACTTCTAAAAGCAATCAAATTAATTATGTGAGAGTTTTGCCCCTTTTCAATGTTAGTATTTTGTAGGGCAGTGCTTATACAATGTAGATGGGGGCATAGTGTTTTACAAACAAATTTCTAGTTCTTGTTTCTCAGAAAAAAAAAAAAAAAGTACGTGTTGTGGGTACTCATCAGAATTGCCTGTTTTACAAACACATTTCTAGTTCTTGTTTCTCAGAAGGAAAAAAACCCAAAACGTGTGTACTCATCAGAATTGCCTTAGTGAGGCAATTCTGATGAGTACCCACAACATACGTTTTCATGGAGAAATAAGGAAAATATTTATCTGGATTTGTACTGCTGTTCTAAATTCACTGTGGTTTTCCCATGTCTCAACTTGTATAAAACTTCCTCCCCGGGGACATCCATATTGATCTGATTACTTGTGAGATCTTCTTGGAAGAAAACAAGTTCCATTTCCAGTTGTACGCATAAAATTGCAATTAAATTGTAGGCTGTACTACCATGGTTTCCTTAAATGTTTGACCATGCAAATTCATAGTTCCAGATAGGGCACTTTTTTTCATCTGAAAAGAATTGGTATTTTTCTTATTTCTCCATGAAAACATATGTTGTGGGTACTCATTATACTCATTAGAAGTGCCTCACAGAGGCACTTCTAATGAGTACCCACAACGCATGTTTTGATGGAGAAATAAGAAAAATATTGTGTGAATACCCCTCTCATCTGCAGCTGTGTGCAATTGTTTATTGTACTAGTCCCAGAATTTGTACAGTCAATTCCACTACCTGAAGGTTTGCCTAAAAAGTGCTGGTTAAATGGCAAGGGGTGCAGATCCTGATCAGACTACCATACTCTTTTAGAAATATTTTGGTATTGATCTGTATTGTTCATACAGACATGTCTGTCTGAAAATTTAGGGTAAATGTGGTAATATGTTGTTTTGAACATGGTACATGTATCTGGGCAGCAAACTATTTGCAGATCTTGGAAGAAAATGAAAGTTTTATTTGCATTTGTATGCATGTAACTGGTTTAATTGTTGGTTTGTACAATAAATAATTTAAGTGATGGTATTTGCCAAATTTTCGTAAGTTTTATATTCTCTCTTGGGTAGTTTTCATGCTGTGAAAAATCCATTGCCAAGCTGCTTGTAACAAGTAAAATATTGGACAAGGCAAGTGAAAATTTGCTTTATTTGCTCAAAAATTTCACGAACTGTACAGCATTTTCTTGAAATGCCATTTGCCAGGCAAGTGGTTGAAATTTTGACTTTGCAAGTCTCCTTTCTTCCATGCATGCATCAGCACCTTGCATAAGTGGTATATTCAGAGAAATATGTTTAGTATATCTCTATGAAGACATACCAATTGGCATATGGATAGAATAATTTCATTGAGGCAATTTTTAGGGAATATTATAGATTACAAATGAACATCATTTTTTTGCTGAAATTATGCTTTTCAGAAACCAAAAAGAAGGTAAAAGCAAAGAAAACCCCAAAAAGCTCTAGATATGATGAGTATCAAGTCTACTTTAACCCTTAAACTGCCAATCACAACAGTTATTGTCTGCTTTGTCATCTGCTTGTGATTTTAAAAGTCATTTTTGCAAACAGTGTGGACCCAGATCAGACTGCTCCTGTAGGAGCAGTCTGATCAGGGTCCACACTATTTGTATGCAAAAATAGGTTTGAAAAGTTTGCAAGAATATTCAGCAGACGACATAAACAGACAACATTTTCAGATGCAGGTTTTCTTGGCATTTTATTTAAGGTTAAAAGGAAAGAGTTGGCTCTCGAAATAATTATTTGAGCTGGGGCACAGCATTTCCTATAAGATTGCATGTGCAATCAATCAGTACTTTGGTTAGGTGGTGGAAAGCTGCCATAAGGACATTCCTACTAATTTGGTTTAGAGCAGAACAAGGGCCTGTTGGGTTTGCAGCAGGTGTGGGTTGGGGTCATTTTTAATTGTTTCTCATGTCTGTTCTTTCTTTTCTTGTCTCCTGCTCAACATGACTGGAATATTGTTGACAGGGCCGTTAAGTCTCAATTCTAGCAAATCAGCAGATGAAAGATTGATGTATTTTTTCCAGAACGTTTATATTAACCCTCACTATTCTTGCTGAACCGGATATTCTCTGCTTTTACAAACAGTGTAGATCCAGATCAGTTGGCTTCTGAAGAAGCCAACTGATCTGGATCTACACTGTTTGCTATTAAGTATGTGAATTAATATAACAATCTGGATCAAGTAATCTGATTGACTGAAAATTAGAAGTGGGCATGGCAATATAATTTATTCAACATGACAAGGGTTAAGTCTTGCCTTGGGTTTTGTCCTGGAGTTTTCAGTCCTTTTTGCATTTTGAACCCCTTGCTTGAGGAAGAGAGAGCTGGTCTGAGTGCTTTTGTGTGCATTTGTCTCATTCCTCTTTTTTCTTGGTGTTAGGGATTGGTTGCCACTTGTGTTTGTAATACTCCCTGGACTTTTTGTTTTACCTTTTGTCATTTCATGCAAGATGTGGTGACATTTTGCATGAAATCTGACCATATTTTCTGTGAAAATCTGATTCTTTATTTTTATTTTTTTCTCAAAATGTATGCCGAAACCATTTCACCCATCATGCTAAGTAATATATATGATAAAGCAAAAGACATCCAGATTTCCTGTAAATTGGTGAAATTTTTTTTTAAAGAAAATAGGACTTGACTTTTCCTGTAAATAGTCTTCTGGAGTTGATACACATGAAATGTCAAGCTACATTTTGTTAGAAAAAAATACTTTAGAAAGGTCTTCATCAATATTTAAATTTGAACTGGGGCACAGCATTTCCTACAAGATTGCAAGTGCCCAGTCTGATCAGAGTCTTTACAGAGCACTCTTTGGGTAGCCAAGGATCTAAGACTTTTCTGGTTGACTGCGAAGACTCAAATCAGTCTGTATGGATGCACAGGCAGCTTCTGATCTGAGTCTTTGCTGGGCACATATGCAGTCTTGTAGGAAATGCTTTGCCCTGGCACATTTGATGTCTTAACCTTATCCTTTTGAGCCTGGATATATCCTGCATTTGCTTCTGAAAAAGCCAACTGATCTGGATCTGCACTGTTTACCATTCAGTTGGTGAATTTATATCAGCAATCTAGATCAAGTAATGTGATTGGCTAAAAATTAGAAGTGGGTGTGGCAACTTAATTTATACAGCATGACAAGGGTTAAGGGTTAATATCCCCAAAAAGGTCTGGTTGCTTATGTGATAATTTGTATCATTATCAAGTTGCCTGGTTGTTTCAAATCAAAAGTGGGTTATTGATTTAGGAATGAAGACGTGTTGTTGAGAATTACATTGCAAACTTGTACTGACATTGTTTTCCTGTACGGATATTCACATTTGTCAGTTTGTTTTACTTGCGAGCAGGAATTTTCATTTCTTACATAGTAAATTGTTTTTTTAATGATTTTGTAAGATTTTATTGTTGAAAATAATAGTGAGTACTTAGATGATGGAAGTAGGGCTCAAAGATGATGGAAGTAGGGCTCAAGTTAAGTACCTGTTTTGATATTTTTTCTTAACCCTTGTCCTGCTGAACCTGGATATGTCCTTTTTTGCAAACAGTGTAGATCCAGATCAGTTGGCTTCTGAAGAAGCCAACTGATCTGGATCTGCACTGCTTGCCATTGAGTATGTGAATTCATATCAACAATCTGGATCAAGTAATCTGATTGGCTAAAAATTAGATGTGGGTGTGGCAACTTAATTATTCAGCAGGACAAGTGTTAACTCTGCACAAACATGTGAGATCTTAATCTTGCTCAAATCTGCTTTTTAATGCTAAATTGGCATGCTGGGTTAAGAATTTCAGCAGACAACATTTTGAAATATTTTTCTTATTTTTGCCAGAAGGTTGGCTATGCATGAAATGTCACTGCTGGTTTATTTTCTGGGAAAAATAAGCAAAAATATGATCAAGTTTTTGTCCGTGGAATCAAACCAAAATGCAGTAAAGGTTAACTCATTGTAGTCTGGAGACCTCTAAAATGGTTACTGGCAAACAGTGGAGACCAAGATCAGATGCCGCAGAATGTGGCGTCTGATCAGGGTCTCCACTGTTTGCAAATAGTTTAGCCTTATTTCTGTAGGAATATCTAAATCTCATAGCCTGAAATTGAAATTGGACTCTTCCAGTATATAGTGTGGGGGAGTCTATTCTGTCTACAATGGGTTAAGACAGTCTCATAGCTGTAGATAAGATGAGTATCCAGAATTGGCAACCATTTTATCCCTTGTCCTGCTGAATAAATTAAGATGCCACTCCCACTTCTAATTTTTAGCCAATCAGATTACTTGATCCAGATTGTTGCTATAAATTCACATACTTAATGGCAAACAGTGCAGATCCAGATCAGTTGGCTTCTTCAGAAGCCAACTGATCTGGATCTACACTGTTTGCAAAGGCAGGGTATATCCGGGTTTAGCATGACAAGGGTTATTAAAAAGTCTCATTACAAGTAAACCATTGTAAACTAAATGGACTCCTCCATACTACATATTGTAAGTCCAATTTCAGTTTTAGGTATGTCTGGCTATGAGATTTAGATATTCCGAGAAAAGAATGGAGATTCCTAGAGAAGAATGGCTAAACTATTTGCAAACCATGAAAACCCTGATTAGACACCACATTCTGTGATGTCTGATCAGGGTCTGCACTGTTTGCCAATTACCCTTTTAGGGGTCTCCAGACTACAATGGGCTACTGAGTCTTTTTAATAAAATGCTGTCCAATTCTTTCAGAATTTAGTCTGATTTTCTTCTTTGAAACAATGAAGCTTTAAAGTTGTTTCAAACATATACACATAGCTACAGATAAGAGGGGGTATCCACATAATATTTTTCTTACTTCTTCACGAAAACATATGTTGCGGGTACTCATTAGCAGCGCCTCACTGAGGCACTTCTAATGAGTACCCACAACATATGTTTTCGTGGAGAAATAAGAAAGATATGAGCATTTTTCGGATGAATAAAATGCCTTATCTGTTGCTATGTATATATGTATATCTATACCATATTTGCCTGAGCAAGCAATGTAGACCCCAATCAGATGCTGCAAAATGCAGAACCCAATCAGGATCTACACTGCTTACTACATTTTGTTATTCTTTGTTTGTCTTAGTTGATAAAATCAGGAAATGGGAAGGCAGCCTCCACAAGCAATATCTCACAGGATAGTCATAGAGGATTTTAGCTTTCCTTGTTTGGTATTTTGGCTCCACTTATGTATGTTTGATGCTGTGAACATCGTATACACGATATCTGTGGCTTTGTTGCTTCAAAAGTTAGGGTAATTGATGTGGATTGTGGAGGCAAATGTCTTGTTTTCAGGTTTTATCGAACATATCCTGCATGTGGTCTGCAGCTGCTATTTACTGAGGATCATGATGATTGGTCTATAAGCAAGGTAGGGGAGGTACAGTGCTAGCACTTTAATAGTTTACTCTCCACGTTACAGATTTAGTACCACAGAAGAAATGTATACATCTGTAACCTGTAACTCTTTATTTAGTATGGCTACATTTGTTCGCCAATGATGTTTGTTATTTTTAGCTCACCTGAGCTATGCTCAGGATGAGCTATTGTGATCACTTTTCGTCCATCGTCCGTCCGTGCGTGCGTCCGTCCGTCCGTGCGTGTGTCCGTCCGTTAACATTTTCAAACGACATCTCCTCTGAAGCCCCTGAGCCAATTTTGCTCAAATTTCATATGGAGCCTCCTTAGGATGGGGGAACGAAAAACTGCTAAAATGGGCGCGGTCCATTGACCAAGATGGCCGCCATGCCCATATATGGTAAAAACCTTTAAAAATCTTCTTCTCCAGAACCGAGGATGCCTTGGGGCTGAATCTTTGCATAAGTCATTGGGGACGGGAGGTCTACCAAAATTGCTAAAATAAAGGTCGTATATTGACATTTGACCTTTTTCGGCAAAGTCAAGTTTGCTTCCCTATGCATTTGTATGGGAAAAAACCTTTAAAAATCTTGTTCTCCTAAACCGAGGATGCCTTATGGCTGAACCTTTACATATATCATTAGAAACAGGAGGTCTACCAAAGCTGCTAAAATAATGGTCGTACATTGACCTTTGACCTTTTTATGGTAAGGTCAATTTTGCTTCCTTATGCATTTGTATGGGAAAAATGTTCAGCATTTCAAACGACTTCTCCTCTGGAGCCTCTGGGCCAAATTTGCTCAAATTTCATATGTAGCCTCCTTAGGTTGGGGGAATGAAAGATTGCTAAAATGGTCACGGCTCGTTGACCAAGGTGGCCGCCATGCCCATATATGGTAAAAACCTTTCAAAATCTTCTTCTCCAGAACCGAGGATGCCTTGGAGCTGAATCTTTGCATAAGTCATCGGGGACGGGAGGTCTACCAAAATTGCTAAAATAAAGGTCCTATATTGACATTTGACCTTTTTATGGCAAGGTCAAGTTTGCTTCCCTATGCATTTGTACAGGAAAAACCTTTAAAAATCTTGTTCTCCAAAACCGAGGATGCCTTATGGCTGAACCTTTACATATATCATCGGAAACAGGAGGTCTACCAAAGTTGCTAAAATAATGGTCGTACATTGACATTTGACCTTTTTACGGTAAGGTCAATTTTGCTTCCTTATACATTTGTTTGGGAAAAATTTTCACATTTTCAAACGACTTCTCCTCTGGAGCCTCTGGGCCAATTTTGCTCAAATTTCATATGGAGCTTCCTTAGGATGGGGGAACGAAAAACTGCTAAAATGGGCGCGGTCCATTGACCAAGATGGCCGCCAGGCCCATATATGGTAAAAACCTTTAAAAATCTTCTTCTCCAGAACCGAGGATGCCTTGGGGCTGAATCTTTGCATAAGTCATCGGGGACGGGAGGTCTACCAAAATTGCTAAAATAAAGGTCGTATATTGACATTTGACCTTTTTACGGCAAAATCAAGTTTGCTTCCCTGTGCATTTGTATGGGAAAAAACCTTTAAAAATCTTGTTCTCCTAAACCGAGGATGCCTTATGGCTGAACCTTTACATATATCATCGGAAACAGGAGGTCTACCAAAGTTGCTAAAATAATGGTCGTACATTGACATTTGACCTTTTTACGGTAAGGTCAATTTTGCTTCCTTATGCATTTGTTTGGGAAAAATTTTCACATTTTCAAACGACTTCTCCTCTGGAGCCTCTGGGCCAATTTTGCTCAAATTTCATATGGAGCCTCCTTAGGTTGGGGGAATGAAAAATTGCTAAAATGGTCGCGACTCATTGACCAGGATGGCCGCCATGCCCATATATGGTAAAAACCTTTAAAAATCTTCTTCTCCAGAACTGGGGATGCCTTGGGGCTGAATCTTTGCATAAGCCATTGGGGACGGGTATATTGACATTTGACCAAAAATTGTTCTGATTGGAAATCTAAGGTGGCCGTCATCTTGTTTATATTTATTATATTTCCCTGCCACTGTGCTGTTTACATGTATAAAATCATGATTCTTCAGAAACCACTAAGCCAATTTCCACCAAATTTCGCATTGATCCTACTGTTGAAATGTGATTGATAGTTTATTCAAATGATTATGCTCCATTGACTGTCAGGCCCATATATTCTTCATTAAAACTAAGAACTGCTCAAATGATGATCTTTTCATTGGTTACGATGATAGGATTGGAAAAATGTTGCATAACATCTGCATATCTGCTGTGGTTATGTCACTCAGGTGAGCGAGTCATGGCCCATGGGCCTCTTGTTTAGTTTACCCAGAAAATAGTTTGTTGTTTTATGTGAAGTCAGTTTGTATGAAATACCAAACCCTATTTTCTAATTACGAAACATCAGACCTTCTTTTAGGAAATTAGGAAGATAAATCAAATATGTTTTAATGCTTATGGACATAATTTTTGTTGTGACAGCTTTAACAAGTAGGAGCAACATAGGTATCATTTTCCCGCTTTGTTTTTAGTGTTGTTATCATCATTGTTGGCATCAACAATCTTAAGTCTGTGTGTTTAGCTCTGTTTCTCAATTACCAAGGCTTCTGGGCTAATGAAACTTCATACACACATCCACCATGATGCACCCTGCCCACTGCCTTTGACCGTTACTAACCTTGGTCTACTTTTCATGCTTGGCTGAACAATGCTTAGTCAATGTGTTTGTCCCTGTAGCAGTAGCGACATAGCCGTTTGGTGAATTTCTTTTTGCATTATAAAACATAGGTTGTGGGTGTACTCATTTGAGTCGTTGACATGATTCAAATATACTTTTATTGACACATAAAATTACAGGGGTAGTAATAGGAAGATTCAGAAATTGCTTGACAGTGTGCTTATTGGGGTATGTGCAGTAATTATGTTGGATACGGTATTCAGCATTTCAAAATATTTTCTTATTTTCCCTAGGAAACTAGGCTTGACATTTCATGCCTCTCATGAAGTCTACTGCTAAAGGCAATATTGGTAAAGAGTGCATCTGATATGAAATGTCTTAACCCTTGTCATGCTGAATAGATTAAGATGCCACACCCACTTCTAATTTTCAGCCAATCAGATTGCTTGATCAGTTTTGTTGAGTCTAAAACAACTGTCAAGGATGCCAACAGTTTGAATATTTAATGAGGTTCTAAATATTTTAAGATTAATTACAATCCTCCAGATGACAGAAAAATGTGCATTTTTAATTAAAATCAATAACTGTCCACCAAAGAAGCTATATATACAGATACATGTATAGATTTTAGATATTACTGCTAATAATATTAATTTGGGTTTTTACATATTCAGTTAAGGCTTTATGACATCATAAGTTCTCATTAAATATTCAAAATGGTGGCACCCATAGAAGCAATTTTAACATATTCAAACCTCTGTGGCTTTTTTCACATTGTGAACTTAGTCATTTTTCACCTCAATATATAGACAGTAGGTCCTCTTGTGAGTGCAACTCCTCTTACAGTTTTGTATTGATTGTTTTGAAACTTTGCATGTGTTTTCTTCATGGTATGAGGATGTGCATGTGGTTTGGGTATAACTTTTTTGTCACTTTTTCCACATTAATTGTGAACTTAGTCATTTTTCACCGTCCATATATAGACAATGGGTACCTCTTGTGAGCACAACTCCTCTTACAGTTTTGTACTGATGGTTTTGAAACTTTGTGTATGTTTTCTTCATGGTATGAGGATGTGCTTGTGGTTTAGATATAATTGTCAGATCATTTTTTGTCACTTTTTCCACATTGTGAACTTAGCCATTTTTCACCCTTTATATGCAGTTGGTACCTCTTGTGAGCGCAACTCCTCTTACAGTTTTGTACCAATTATTATATATGAAACTTTGCATGCATTTTCATCATGGTATCAAGATGTGCATGTGGTTTGGATGTAATTGTTAGATAATTTTTTTTTATACTTTTTTCCACATTGTGAACTTAGTCTTTTTTCACCCTCAATATATAAACAGTCAAGAGCACAACTCCTCATACAATTTTATACCAGTCTTTTTGAAATTTTGCTCATGTTTTCTCCTCGATCTGAAGATGTGCTTTTCATATAATCCTTGCTTTAATTTTTGTCACTTTTTTCTACTTTTTGAACTAACCTCAGATGTATAGACCATGGGTATCTTGATTTGCAACTTCTCATACAATTTCAAACCAGTCTTTTTGAAACTTTGCACATGTTTTCTCCTGGGTCTGCAGGTGCGCTTGGTTTGGATATGATTTTAAATTTATTCTTGTCACTTTTTCTTACCTCAGATTTTATGAAATGGGTACTTGGGGGGGGGGGGGTGGGTAACTTTCTATATACGGCATAGTACGGATGTGCGTGCCGAATAGCCACCTTTTTCAGCGCTGCCAGGTATATGATTGGCCCCCTTTTTTCAACAAAAAGTATATGAATGGCCCCATTTTTCTGGATTCCTGTGTGAAAGGTCCCATTTTTCTGACATCCTGGTATATGCACTTATTTTTCGCTCAGAGATTTTTCGAGGCTGCTTTTCCTCTTGGTATTACATGAATTGACTATGATATTTGTGTAATAACCAGCAAAAAATGGGTACAAAAAATCAAAGAGCAGTATATGAATAGGTCAACATTTTGGATGATCAAGTATATGAATGGGTCCGTTTTTTCGAAGGCCAGGTATATGAATGGGGTAGGTTTTGAAATACTGGCTCACACACCCGTACCAAAATTACCCCTGTTACCCCCCCCCCCCCCCCCAACCCCCTCCGAGACTTTTTGAGCCCAACTTCTCATGTATCATATGAGAAAATGCTTATGCTCTTGATGAAATTCCTATAATAATTTCTTTTACCTGAAATAAACATTACTTTTGAGGGGGTTGGGGGTGGGGGTTTGGGTGGGGATGGGGGCAGGTGTGACATCAACTTCACCGAAGTTTGATCTATTTTCTGGGAAAAATAAGAAAAAAAAAGGGATTTGTTATCTGCTGAATTTGCCCAGAGAGTTGTAAAGGTTACCGGTAATAATAGTTTACACTGGGTTTGACAGGAAATATTAAATACATTGTAGATACTACATTTTGTAATAAAAAAAAAAAAAAAAAAAAAAGATGCAGTTATCAGCCATCCTGTAGTTCCCCATTGCCCAATCAATATATATCAATAACACAATCTTTGACAAATATTAACCATTCTGAATGATTTGACATAGCTCTAGATTAAAGGGGGCATCTACATATTATTTTTCTAACTTCTCCACAAAAACATCTGTTATGGGTACTCATTTGAAGCACTGTGGCGATGAATACCCACACTATATGTTTTCATGGAGAAACTAAAAATATCAGTTCCTTTCGGTTGAAAAAAAAAAAAAAAAAAAAAAAAATGAACCTTGTCTGTAGCTATGATATGATTCTGTGACCTAGATAAGATGCTTTTTATTTCCGAAAAGGATAACTAAAAATGTTTTTCTCATCTCTTAATATAAATACATGTACGTATTTTGTGAAATCTCATACTAATGAGGGAATTCAAAACAAAATGTGGCATGTCTTTTTTCTTTTTTTTTTTTTTCTTAAGAAAATGAAAGTGCTGCCCTTAAAGAGTCTGCTTATCTGGAGCTTTGGTTCATCTTGATTTATATTAAAACTCTCAAAAGAAGTGTTGTATCGATCTGTTCTCTAGATAAGATGCTATTGCATTTGGCAGTAATATTGGTATTTTCGTTATTTCTTTCTGGTGTTAACCCTTAAAGGGCCAAGCAAAATTTGTAGCAGACGACATTCTAAATTTTTTTTATTTTTTTTATTTTTTATTTTCCAGAGAAAACAAGTCTTGACATTTCATGTGAATCGTCTGCCAAGCAGCGATTCACATGAAATTTCAAGACTTGTTTTCTCTGAAAATATATGTTGTGGGTACTCATTAAAAGTACCTTGGTGAGGCGCTTCTAATGAGTACTCACAACATAGGCCACGGCGAGGCACTTCTGATGAGTACCCACAACATAATAGCCTTGGCAGGGCACTTCTGATGAGTACCCAAAACATATGCCTCGGCGAGGCACTTCTGATGAGTACCTACAACATATGCCTCGGCGAGGCACTTCTGATAAGTACCCACAACATATGCCTCAGTTAGGGACTTCTAATGAGTACCCACAACATGCTTTAAAGCAGAAATAAGCAAGATATCTATCTACATTTTTGATAATAAAAGCACCTTATCAGAGCTGTGAGTTATGAAAAAAATTACCTGGGTATAAAAGCACCTTATCAGAACTGTGAATTATGGAAAAAATCTCACCTGGATATACATTGTATCTGGAGCACAGACTGACAAAAGGAAGATTTAAAAGAGAGGCTTTTGGTATTATCATAAACTGATGTGCAATGTTATCATTTCAGATAAAATTTGTATGGCCTGCTATTTCTGTCCAGTTTGAGACCTAGGACATAAAGTGATCATTTCTGCAGGTGAGTTATTTTCATTCAGAAAAGCTGTGTATTTGGTCATTTTTGCATGAACGAAATTCTGTGATGCAAAATTGTGTAAATTACACTTTTCACCATTATTTATCTTTTCTGAAATTCATGTCTTGGAAAAACAAAATATACCAAATAAGGCAGCAGAATGGTAAATGAGTTGTAGCATGTACAACAAGATATGCTTTTATAAAGAAATTCACAAAAATTGCGTAAGTATCATTAAATATGCCCCTCACGAAGTCCTCTGTTGATCGTTCTTAAAAGTGTACCCATATTAGGAGGATATTTTACTACAAAATTTTCTAGTGATTTTTTTTTTTTTTTACTTAAGCGCACAGTGCAGTAATTACTTTCATCTTTCAGAAAGCTGTTTTTTGCTAGACGCTTTACACGGAAGAAGTAAATTTGCAAACTTTTGTCATGATTGAATGCAAAACCATTTGTTGTAAATACCTATGAACAAAAAGTTTTACTCTTGTCATTGGTTTTTAAAAAATCAAATATTTTCCCTTTTTCCCATAGTAAAAATGAAGCCAAATCATGCAGAAATCTGTAGGGTAGGTATCTTGGAGCCAGATTTTTAACTAGGTCCACTTGTTCAATTTTTCTGAAATTTTCACAATATTGTTGTGAAACATCAATAATTAAAATTCAGCAAAGAAAAGTAAAAAATATTATCTTAGACAAAAATTGAAAAAAAATCACTTTACTATAGAAATTGCATAGGTCAGACCAATTTGTGGCCGTAAATCTAATTTTAGTGTAAATATTTGAGAACAAAACACAGAAACAGAAAAGACAAATGGTTTCTGATAAGATATGGTCAATGAGAACAAAATATTTTGATTTAAAATAAAACTCCAAGTAAAAAACGTCTTTCCAAGAGATGTCGAAAGGACGGTAGGGTGAATACGGTATACCTTTTAGCTCGCCTGTACGAAAGTACAGGTGGAGCTATAGCAGTCACCAGGGCGTCAGTGTTGGTTAAAGTTTTCTGGTTAAAGTTTGTCAATGTCCCCTTGATTTTTAGTCCTGTGTATTGCCTGTAATGGCTAATTCTCCCCAAATATACCCACAAGTGTTGTGATACTTCATAGAGATTATCAGTATATGAGCAGCGTTATGCAAAAATGTCCCTTTGGAACCTATTGGACAGCGAAGGCCTGGACCAGCGAGCACATTGGAGCAGTCTGATCTGGGCCTTCACCGTCCGCTTACAGTCATAGGATACTGTAGAGTATGTTGATGTATAACAAAGATTTTGCAAAGGGGCACAATTTTATTTTTATTGCCTCCCTTTGCAAAATTTGTTACTTCCCTTGGGCATGAAATAGAATATTATTTGTTTACCCTTTACTGCCCTACCTGCGTTAAACCTCCTACTCAAAAAATTATTTTGCATTTCCTTGAAAGAAAATTGAGCCAGCGCATGACAAAAACCAACAAAATGGCATGTGCGCCCGGCGAAGACTCAGATCAGCCTGGGCATCCGCCCAGTCTGATCAGAGACTTAGCTGTCCACATGAAGAAAGCCTGGGCCTTAGCTACCTATTGAGCGCACAACGAAGACTCTGCTCAGACTGGGCAGATGCCCAGGCTGATCTGAGTCTTCGCTGGGCACACTTGCGATTTTGTTGGTTTTGTCATGCGCTTGCTCAATTGTATTGGTTGTCTTTTCTTGTCTGCTTGATCAGTTCAGGTAGTAAGAAATCCATTGGGTTTCCATATTAATATGGCAAACAACTAAAGAAGATACATAGAGCAGTATTGAAAACATTCTGTACATTTCTTCTGTGTATTAAAGTGGCCATGCATGCATGGTAATATTAAACCACGCATGCATAGTAAGTAATAAGATTAAATATTAAAAGTGTTTGAAGTATTCATTGGCAAAAACAACAAAAGAAATGTTTTGGTGAGGCATTTTGACAATGTCACTTGGAGTAAGCCTGTAATTAGATACTAGGGGTTAAATTACAAATGTATGCATTGTAGTTTGAAAGCCAGTTTAACTCTTGTTCTGCTGAACCCGGATTTACCCTGCCTTTGCAAACAGTGTAGATCCAGATCAGTTGGCTTCTGAAGAAGCCAACTGATCTGGATCTATAATGTTTGCCATTAAGTATGTGAATTTATAGCAACAATCCAGATCAAGCAATCTGATTGGCTGAAAATTAGAGTTGGACGTGGCATGTTAATTTATTCAGCAGGACAAGGGTTAAATTAATATTTGGATCATCTGGCAGGAATTGTTTTAAAACATTGTTTAACCTTTAGCACTCTTTGGGGAAAATCAGGAGGGAGAAGAAAATGATAATTTGATTTTTTTTTTTTTTTCACAGGAAATAAGCTGAAAATTTGGCAGACAATTTGCAGGATTTTTGATGCACTGTTTTCTAGCAAAATAAGAAAAAATTCTTTAACCCTTCTCTTGCTGAACACGACATGCCCTGTCGTAGCAAACAGTGTAGATCCAGATCAGTTGGCTTCTTCAGAAGCCAACTGATCTGGATCTGCACTGTTTGTCATTAAATATGTGAATTTCTATTAAAAACCAGGATCAAGTAATCTGATTGGCTGGAAATTAGAAGTGGGTGTGGCATCTTAATTTATTCAGCAGGATAAGGGTTAAAATGTTGTCTCCGGATATGTTATGCTTAGCACTCTGGATAAAATTTTCAGCTGATGACATTTTGAAATATTTTTCTTATTTTTCCCAGGAAGCATTATAGACAACTTGCATGAAATATCAAATCCTTTTTATGGAAAAAATAAGAAAAATGTCATCAGTTTGTCATCTGCTGAATTTAGCCAAGAGAGCCATAAAGGTTAAAGGTTAAATTCCTACCTTGCTATAAGAAAAAGAAATTATTAGGCAGCTTTAAATGCTTTTCTTGTTTTCTGCAAATATAGGGTTAAGCCTTTAATTTGAAAAACTGCAGGATAAATTAAATGAAATGCCAGTCCTATTTTTATATTTTTTTTTGGCTTTCTGGAGAAAGAATGTGCGCAAGTACTGGTTAACTGCTTAGAGGACTAAGCCTGTCCAGGAAAAATGTAGTAAAGTGACTGACACTAACCATTGTCGACATGACCCAGATGGGTTGACTGGGCCATGAAACCTCAACTCAATCAATCAGTTTTTTTTTTTTGAAGAAAAATAAGCAAAATATTACTCTGTTAAAAGTTCCCTACAGCATGGTAGAATTATAACCTGTAGCAATCTTTAGGCAAACCAAAAAATGACATGTGACATTTGCCTTACTTTTTCTTGGAAAATTTGGCTTGACATTTGCCGGCTTCAAGAAGCGATTCTTATCACATACCCATATTTCTGCTAAGAAAAAAAAGAAAAATATTTTAAAATCCTGTCTGCTGCTAATTAAATCCAGCAGGTTAAAGTCAAATGAAAGGATTACAAAATGTTCTGGTATTAGTGCTATATGTGGCATGATATAATATACATAATTTTCTCTGAGAATTTTTTCTTTTATGCAGATAGAAAAGAGGAAGTGGAGAGTAGGAGAAAAGTTCCTTTCTGATATCAATATAAGGTAAGTGGATGTTTTGTGAATGAGCAAGAACAAAGCAGATTTCTGTACCTGAGGAAGTAAGGCTGTGAATTTGACCCATATTCTAACTTATTTTGACTATTGCCACTCTGTAGTGCAATGTCAGGGTATCCCGACCTTGAGATACCAACTTTTTCAAAACCTGGTAATTTGTGCAAATCCAGTGTATCCTGACTTTTTTAAAGCCTGGCACTTTGCATAAATCTAGTGTTTACCAACTTTTTCAAAGCCAGGCAGTCTGTGCAAAGCCAGCATATACTGACTTTTTCAAAACCTGGCAATTTGCCATGCTTTGAAAAAGTCGGGATATGCTGGATTTGCAACATAGTTCTAGTTAAGAAGGATATCTATTTTTTTTTTTTATTTCTCCAAAAAATCATGTTGTGTGTTCTCATTAGAAGCACCTCTATGAGGCACTTCTAATGAATATCCACAACATAGGTTTTCATTCAGCAATAAGAAAAATACCACATGGAGAAAGCACCTTATCTATATAGATTTGCACTGTCCATAACTGACTCCTCCATAGAACGTACTAATCCACGCCCATATAAATAATCATTCAAAATTAAAAATTTATGGGTAAAAATCAGTATGCAATGTTTGTCTGACATTTACTGTTTCATTTCATCCTTCCATTGTCTCAATAAGACTTGAATAATGTTGATTTTTTGATTGTGTTGGGGTTTAATGACACGTCAACCCTTGTGGGTCATTTTGTGTCATCTCCCAGAGAAAGGGAGAAGAGAGACAGAAGAGATAGTAGAAGAGATGAAAGAGAAGAACAGGAAAGAAAGAGGAACAGGAATGAAAGTGAAGAAACGGAAGAAATAATAACATTCCCCCTCTATCCATACCTGCTACAAGGATAGCAGGCCTTGCCTGACTGTAAGCCAATATCAGTTGGATGTCCAATGATGTAAGATACATGACACCTTGCACCACCCGACCACCCCCTAAATAATATTGAAAGGGACATAAAACAACAAAACATCATCAAATTTGATAAAGTGGTAGGAGCCCATATATGGGCAGAGGGGCTTAAAAGAGGCAAATACAGTAAGTCCTGACAGTGGACACATTGCATGTCTTGTAAAAATAAGTTTCGCACTGACAATTTTGCATGTCAGATACTAAGGCACCCAGTAAGAAGGGTATTTCTGGATTAGCAAAATATTAACCCTAGTCCTGCTGAACCCAGCTATGTCCTGCCTTTGCAAACAGTGTAGATCCAGATCAGTTGGCTTCTGAAGAAGCCAACTGATCTGGATCAGCACTGTTTGCCATTAAATATGTGAATCTATATCAACAATCTTGATAAAGTAATCTGATTGGCTGAAAATTAGAAATGGGCATGGCTTCTTAATTTATTCAGCAGGACAAGGCTTAAACCTTGCTTTCTGGAAAAAATAAGAAATATATTTCAGAATGGCATCTGCTGAAATTTTTACCCAGCATGCAAAGCATTAACATGTCTTCTTAAGGTCCTTTTGGATTTGATGTGACATATTTTTTTCAGCTTGTTTGTGAGGCTTCAATTTGTACAACTCTTTTTCTTCATTATCTTAAGGACTAACATGCTGAATGGAAATATTATCAAGTGTTGCTTTAAAATATATAGTTCTTATTTTCTTATTGAAAAAAGGGTTGTCATTTCATTCACTAGATTATTATATGATTACATGTGGAATGTTAACTTCTCTTTTCCAGGGAAATTCTAAAAAAAATATCTGGCATTTTGTTGTCTGATTTTTTTTGTCTTCAACATTCTGTAGGTTAATTTTCAGCACTCTCTGGACAAATTCATCAGATGACCAGTTGATACTTTTCTTATTTTCCCAGAAAACAGGGTTGGACATCTCATGCAACTCGAGATCCTTAGGAGACAATTTGCATGAAATGTCCATCCTTGTTTTCTGAGAATAATAATAAAAAAAAAAATTTCCAAGTGTTACCTGCTGAAATTTTTACCCAGCATGCTATTCGTCAACCCATAAAGCACTATTCACAACTGTAGCAGATGACATTATGATTTTTTGTGTATTTTTCTAAGAAAATAAGATGACATTTCATGTGAATTGTCTGCTAGGCTGACAATTCACATGAAATGTCATCATGTTTTCTCAGAAAAAAAAAAAAAAGAAATAGAATGTCGTCTGCTACAGTTTACTCAGCATGCTAAGCATTAACAAGCTAGCCACAAAATCAATGGTCATTACTCTGTTTCCAGAAAATGATTGGCAGTTGAGGAAGAGATGTTACTGTTCTTGTTATTTTTCTTTTTCTGGAAAAAAAAAAAATAAATAAATAAATGAATTAAAAAAGGCTTTTCTGGAATATGCCATTTGATTCTTTTGTATGAACCCTTTGAACGAAATGTCTGTTTTTTTTTCAAGAGAGAAAAATACAGTACTATAAAAAAATAAAATGATGGTTAAGTTTTTGCCTATAACAGGCTTAATTTACATGTATGTATTAATGCTTAGCACTCTGGGTAACATTTACAGCAGATGACATATTTAAATATTTTTCTTATTTTTCCTAGAAAACAGGATTTGACATTTCATGCAAATTGTCTCCAATGGAGACAATTTGCATGAAGTGTTAAGTTCTGTTTTCTGGTGAAAATAATAAAACTATCACCAATTTGTCGTCTGCTGAATTAGCCCAGAGAGTGGTAAAGGTTAAAGCAATTAAGTATCCAGGGATCACAAGCTCGAATCCCAGCTCGGCCACAACATAATTTTCATGGAGATTGCTCTTGGAGATTGATCATGAAATAATTTCTATGGTCTGTCTCGCCATTCCCCTAATTCAAGAAGGTCAGTTGTCAGCTATTGTCAAAAGTGGGTGCACAAAGTACTGGTTGACAACTTAGAAGACAACTTAGGAAGACAACTTAGAGCACAAAGCCTGTCCAGAAAAAGTGTGAGAATGTTAACTGACAAGCTCTATATGACCTTAATAGTGTTGACTAGGCCATAAAATACCAAATCAAACAAACAAATCATATCCCCTTATCTGGATCTCAGCATTCAGTTTGTTTCTCATGGCCTATCTCAAATTGAATTTCTTGTTATCTCAAATCTGTCTCTTCAAGATTATTACCAGCGTGATTTGATTTACCAGTGGTCTTTATAGCCATTCCATCAGATGATTATTACCCATTCAATTCTGCTCAGAAATATATCAGCCTTACCATGGGAAAAGTGGCCTTTCCATATGCAGTCGCCTCTCTTTATTTCAAACTCAAAAGGACCAGAACTTCTGGGCCCAGTTGTTCAAAGCGTCGTTAGCTTAACGAGCTCGTTAAGGGTCATTTCGTTAACTGTTTTAGCGAATTTAATGTACAATATTCTGATATTTTTTGCTGAAAAAATGTGAGTAGCTTTTGCACTGCAAAAGCTACTCACATTTTTTCAGCAAAAAATTTCAGCATATTTGCGTATCACTTGATGTAAATTTTAACGAATCGTTAACTAACGACATCGTTAGCTTTGAACAACTGGGCCCAGGTTTGAGATAAGAGTAGTTTGAGGTAAAATGAGTTGAAATGTGAGAAACATATAGCAAAGCTAACCAATACACTGGAACCTCATTTCAACCCTTGTCCTGCTGAATAAATTAAGATGCCACACCCATTTCTAGTTTTCAGCCAATCAAATTACTTGATCCAGATTGCTGATATAAATTTACATACTTAATGGCAAACAGTGACGATACAGATCAGTTGGCTACTTTAGGAGCAAAGGCAGGGTATATCTGGGTTCAGCAGGACAAAGGTTAAGATGGTTCATTATAAGATGGTTTTGGATATAAGACGGTTTAAAGATGGACCCCAGAAGTGTTGTATCCAAATCAAAATGTATAGATTATATAGAAAAATGACCATTTATGGTCATTTTTCTATATAATCTATACATTTTGTTTGGTTATTTGGTTATAGTCATTTTTCTATATAATCTATACATTTTTGTTCGGATACAGCACAGTTGTTTAGCTAACATGGTTTTTGCTAAAGATCCCAACAGTAGTGTTATAGTGAGCGCAGCTCGCGACGCGCAAAGCGTGTCGCTCGAACGAAGTGAGCTCTACGGTACAGAATATGATCAAGAAAAAGTAACATACAATAATATATACTTTCAGCAGTAATCGCTCTGACCTATTTTCTTCGTTTTTTTCTTCCCGGAAGTTGTCACTGGAATTTGGAGGACTTGATTTTGGGTCTCACTAATAAGCGTCACGAAGTGACCAAACGAGTGTCAGTAAGTGTCACGAACATATTTTGCTGATTATTTTTATTTTTTATTATTGATTTACATAATATTTTTATATACTGATATTCATTCTTCACAGCATCATTAAAGAATGAATATCAGTATATAAAAATATTATGTAAATCACTGAGGACTTTCGAAGAGTGCAGATATAGGTCTGTGCTGTGCTCGCGTTTAGGCTAAGCCTATTTTCATATCAAAGAGGTTGTAGTGTACTGTTTGACTTAAGCTGTTGTTTGAGTTTTCAGTGTTTGAGTGGCAAGATAAAGTTGTATATGGACTGTAAATGGTTATGTCAGTCTGTATATAAATATAGTCTGATAAGCAGATACACCCCTATTTATCCCAAGCTTCAGATAAGATTTTTTTTTTGTCAACCTTAACGCTTAACATGCTGGGTAAAATTTTCAGCAGAGGACCAACTGCGATATTTTTCTTATTTTTTCCCAGAAAACACGTTTTGACACGTCATGCAGATTGTCTCCATTTTCTTATTTGTCTGAGAAAAATGGTTTTGACAATTCATGCAAATTGTCTCCAGTGGAGACAGTCTGCATGAAATGTCAAATCCTGTTTTCTGGGAAAAACATTAAGAAAAATATTTTCAATTTGTCGTCTGCTGAATTAGCCCAGAGGGTGGTAAACCTGGTTAAAGTATTAATGTTTTTCTTACTTCTCTATGAAGACATTTGTTGTGGGTACTCATTAGACTGTGAGATGTTTCTAATGAGTACCCATAACATAAGTTCTTCTATTTTGGAACATTTGGCACCTTAACCATTACCTGACAGGGCAAATCCAGCAAACGACAAATTGATATATATTTTTCTTATTTATCCCAGAAAATAGCCTTTGGCATTTCTTGTAAACTGTCTCTTAAGGTGACAGTTTGCATGAAATGTAAAAAACCATTTTCCCTGGAAAAGAAAAAAAAATATTTGAAAATGTTGTCTGCGGAAATTGTATGAATCTGTAAAATGATCTGGTCTGAGCTATTCAATATGGCACAAAAGACATTTTCTCAAGGAAGGGCTCATTTGTCAATCTCGCATTACTATGGGCATAAAAATGTGGTATTTTTTTTCTGAATTTGATTATTCCTTATTGGGAATAGTTTTAGCACAGAACTTAACTTAAAGCGCTAAAAACAATTTAAATCAGACAACATTCTATTTTTTTTTATTATTTTTCATAGAAAATAAGATTTGGCATTTCAAGTGAAGCATCTGTTAATCAGATGATTCACATGAAATAGCAAGATTTATTTCATCAAAAAAAAAAAAAAGAGAAAATAAAAAAGATCAAAATGTCATCTGCTGAAGTTGTGATTAGCACTTTAAGGATGAACTATTTGCAGGCTTTTTATGAAATTAGCAAATGACAATCACTGATGTTTTTCTTCTTTTTCCCAGAAAATAGGGCTTGGCATTCTATTAAATTGCATGGTGGATTGGTTTATGCCGCTTTGACAAAATGGAATAAATGACAAACCCATGTTTATTCTGGTACAAGGCTGTATATTGCGCTCTTCTTTGACTCATTAATCTTTATCACTCTCTGGGCAAATTCAGCAGACGACAAATTGATATTTTTCGTATTTTACCCAGAAAATAGGCTTTGACATTTCATGCCAATTGTCTCCTTAGGAGACAATTGGCATGAAATGTCAAAGCCTATTGTATTGAAAAAAATAAGAAAATATTTCAAAATTATGTCTGCTGAAATTTTTACCCATCATGCTCAGTATTTATTTCTATTTTATTTACAATATTAAACCTAAAACAACTTTCCGAAAGATGTCAAGGATAGTAGTTTCCTCTACACCAGGCTAAGGATAACTTGATATAAGAGAAGCAGTAAAATAGTCTGCTGCTAATAAAGTACAGAAAAAAAAAATTGTTTTCTGCAGTTAACCCTTCTCTTGCTGAACACGACATTCCCTGTCTTAGCAAACAGTGTAGATCCAGATCAGTTGGTTTCTGAAGAAGCCAACTGACTGGATCTGCACTGTTTGTCATTAAATATGTGAATTTCTATCAAAAACCCGGATCAAGTAATCTGATTGACTGGAAATTAGAAGTGGGCGGGGCATCTTAATTTATTCAGCATGACAAGGGTTAAAGGGACCAGATACACTTGGTAAATGTTTTTTGCCATTTTTTGACAAGGGAGACAACTTAAATGACTTCTGTTTGCTTTTCTGTACACCAATCCCCTTCTGAAAAGGGGTCTACCCTAAAAGGAAAGGATTTACTCCCATTCTTTCCTTTTATAGTAGACCCCTTTTCAGAAGGGAGGCAAAACAATTTTGACTGAGTTGCCTCCCCTGAAATGTATCCATTCTTGTTAAAACTTGGCATTTTTATACAAAAAAGACATTTAACACTTACCATGCAATGGGCAAATTTAGCAGGTGATTCTGTCCCAGCTTGAAGCTGGACACAACAAAATCTACAAAAACCCTCCTTGGATAAGGCAGTTGAAGTCAGATAGGCAATTCAAGTGAGTACCTACATGATAATCTTTTGTGCACAAGCAACAAAAATATACTGAAATATCACTTTATCTGGAGCTGTGCTGACATTAACATCTGGCCATGTCAAAATGACCCACAAGTGTTGACATGTCATTAAAGCTTAGCACTCTGGGCCCATTTGTTCAAAACTTAACAGGTTAAATTGTGAGCTAATGTGAGTTTAAAATTTCTTTCTTGAAATATGGCAAATACACTGAATTTTTTTTTTCTGAACAAATGTGAGTAGCTACTCACATTTTTGCAGCAAAAATATCAATGTATTTGAAAATATTAAATCCATTTTTCTGGGAAAAATAAGAAAAATATTTCAATATGTCATCTGAAAATTTTACCCACAGTGCTAAGAGTTAAAGGTTAAATACCTGCGCCTAACAATGTCGTTAGTCAAAGTATCGTTAAAACTTTGATAATTAAATATGGCATATACGCTAATATTTTTGCTGAAAAAATGTGAGTACCTTTCACATTTGTAAAAACTACTCACATTTTTTCAGCAAAAATACCTGTGAATTAGATATTGTATTTACTAGAACGGTTAACACTATTACTGCTAATGAGTGTTAAGATAACCATGCTTTGAACAACTGGGCCCTGGTATTTATCTTGATGCTAGGCTACTGTGTTGCATAAGGAATGTTTTCTCTTGCCCTGACTCGTATTGATGTTAGTTTTTGGTTGATTAAGATTGAACTGTTGTTTTTTCTGTTTTATGCGCAGCAATTTAATCTCATTACATGAATAATTCATACGAGCCACGAGCCATGTCTTTCAAAGAGGAGCAGAAATACATGTATCAAATCATGAGAAAAGGGTCTTTGGGGCACATACTGACTTCGCAGGCCCGATCAGTCTACACGTTCATGCAGTCTTATCTGATCAGGACCTTTGATGTCCCTATTCATAATCATTGGATACTTTTGAATATATTGGTGAAAAGAAAAGAATTTTATCAGCTTGTTGAGTTGACTGATCTAGATCTTTACAGTCCCTATAACCTGGAAGGCACAATTTCCTCATGGTGTGTCTCATGTTTATAGAGACGGTCCAGATCAGCCTGTGTGTCTGCACAGTCTGGTTCCTGCCTTCATTTTTAATCTTAAAGAAGTTTTGATAAGGTAGGTTTTATTTGTGAAAATACTGGTCTGTGAAGCATCCTGGTGGACAAGTGTTTTGCGGTCCTGACTTCTGATCACAAGGTCCCCCAGGGTTAGAATTCCACTGGAGGTGGAATTCAGCTCATAACTACAGCACTAAATTGTACTGCTAGATCCTTTCATAATATCACCATTCCTTTATCTCGATATGACTTAAATAATGTTGAAAGGGATGTATCATTGTACAGCTTGTTAAACCTGTTAATGATACAGATTTCAAACAGTTTGGTTCTGAAAAGCCATTTCAATTCAGAGACTTGATTTTTCCAGACCCCTATGACACCTTCTCATATGAAGCTTGTTTACATGAGGCTGGTGAATTGACAAGCACATGTTGCTCCTGGGCCGTTAGATCATACATGACCTACAAAGCACCATTCAGAATTGTTGCAGACATCATTCTGTTCTTATGCTCCCTTCATTCGAAGAATGCTGGAAACGGCATATAGTGTTACCCCAGTCCGTCCATCTGTCCGTCTCGGTCCGTGTCTGGCATTAGCAATTTGCATTTAAGTTTTTCAGGTGGGGGCATCCATGTCCTTTGTCCTTTCTAGTTGTTTTATTTTTCTGAGAACATAAGACATGACATTTCATGTGAGTCATCTGCATGGCAGATGCTTCACATGATATATCAAGTCTTATCTTCTTGGAAATATATAAACAAATATTTCAGAATATCACTTGCTGCTGTAAATGTTACTGTTTAAAGCCTGTAATAAACACAGTGGCATTAACACAGTAACTTGATCTGATGCTCTTTTTGCAAGGCACAGTCTGTATTATTCCAGATGAATAATTTTCATTCAGACTGTGAGGAAGAAAATGTGCAAACAAATATGGAGGCCAGTCTGCACTTTCTGGACTATATTAGGTTCTAGTCTACTAAGTCTAAGTAGTGTTAATTCAAACTGCAGTCAAAATAAGCAAGTTTTATCCATTGGGAGCCATATTTCTATAACCGTTAATGGGATTTCATTCATATTTTGGAGAAATGATTACCATGAGGTTTCAATATTCTGATAATTTTCTTAAAATCGGCATTGCTGGAAGAGTTATTGCCCTTTATATAATCAAAAATAAGCAATTTTTTGTCTGTCTAAAGCCATATCTCTGTAACCATAAATGAGATTTGATTCACAGTTGGATAGATGAGAATGGTTATGGTCTCTGATGTGGTTTTATTGGAGTCAGCATATTGCCTTAGAGTTATTCCATCTATCTGCCTGCTCATCCAGAGTCATATCAACCATATTTGATCTAATTATCGCACATACCCCAATAAGCGTTCAGTCAAGCAATTTCTGAGTCTTCAGATTACATTCCGTGTGCTTTTATCTACCTCTTTCTAAAAGCATATGTTATAGGTACCACAAGTCGAGGCAATTCAAATGGGTTCCAACAACATATGCTTGTAGAAATGAATCAGAAAAAATACCACATGAGCATCTTGAAATATTCAGCAGATTTTTTTTTTCTTAAACACTAGCCTTATAATGTAGTTATTTTACTTAAAATTTTTTAGTGATTATGAAAAACCTAAGAGCACAGTGCTGTAATTAGATTGAAGACGGTATGTAATTATTGCACAGATTTTATTCTTACTAGGGATGAAGGACTAGTGATGTCGACGTCCTGATACATTTCCTTAAAAAACAATCTGTGGCAGCTAGAGGATATGAATGATGAATTGGCCTTGATTCTTTAGAGATCTGTTGATGTGTCTAAAAACTACTGGCTGTGGCAAACATTGCAGACCCTCATCAAATGCCATGTTCTGCAGCATCTTATCTATGTCTGCAATGTTTGTTGAGGCCTGACTGTCCTAATACTGTAAAAATTCTTATAAATGCCTATGCACTAATAAATGCCCATTACCCAGTCTTGTCCTGAAAATCAGTGATTCTTTTTATCATTTTTCTCGGAAATACCAGCCTCTAATAAATGCCTACCAGTCAGTTTAGAAAAAAATAATGCTTCTACCTCATGCTGTTAGTTTCCGAATCTACTGTTTAATAATCAAACAAACAAGTCCTTTTTATACCCCGCCACACAATAGTGGCGGGGTATTATGGTTTCATGTTGAACGTCCGTGTGTCTGTCTGTCCTTCCGTCAGTCATACCTCCATCCGTCTGTCCATTTTTTGTTTCCGGATGATAATTTGAGTAAACATCAATGGATTTTCACCAAACTTGGTATGTACATTGATATTGTGGATATCTGGTTTGGGATTGCTAATCGGCAAATTTTGTCAAATTTTTACAGAGTTATCTGCACGAGACACACCCATATTTTCGTTTCCAGACGATAACTTGAGTAAATAACAAGGGATTTTAACCAAACTTGCTATATGCATTGACATTAAGGAGATCTGGTTTGGAATTGCTAATGGGAAAATTTCATCAACTTTTTACAGAGTTATCTGCCCGAGACACGCCCATATTTTTGTTTCCAGACGATAACTTATGTAAATAACAAGGGATTTTATTCAAACTTGCTGTATGCATTGACATTAAGGAGATCTGGTTTGGAGTTGCTAATGGGCAAATTTCGTCAAATTTTTATGGAGTTATCTGCTCGAGACACGCCCATATTTTTGTTTCCAGAAGATAACTTGAGTCAATAACAAGGGATTTTAACCAAACTTGGTATATGCATTGACATTAAAGAGGTCTGGTTTGGAATTGTTAATGGGCAAATTTCGTCAAATTTTTGACTGAGTTATTTGCCCGAGACACGCCTATATTTTCATTTTGGGACGATAACTTGAGTAAATAACAAGGCCTTTTAACCAAACTTGCTATTTGCATTGATATTATTAAGATCTGGTTTAGGATTGTTATCTGTCCATTGATATTATCAAGATCTGGTTTAGGATTGTTATCTGTCTCTCTGTCATTTTCTTTCCAGACATTCACAACGATAACTTTAATACATAAACAAATAATTGCTGTGGAGGGGTATTATACTTGCGGTGGTTTTATTTTTCTCTTTTGGTCCAAATTAAAGCTATGTACATGGGATTTCTAGTCCTCCCGCAGGTACTACGATCCTACTAGAGAGGCTGACACGTCTTTTGTAATGCTAGTCTATACTTTTTAATACATCTGTTGTAATGCTAGTATATACTTACATTTTCGATATCAATATGGCGGTCATTGGAGGAAAACTTGAATATTTGGAAGTTTTTCCAATTGTTATCAAACACTGTAGCCTGTAATAAACGCCCACCTCCCTCTTTACGAAAGATAATGATTCTAATAAATACCCAGGCAGTAATTAAAATGTTTATGGTACTTAGAGTAACATTACAGAGTAATAGCTATGCTAATCATACCATTCCTGTAGTTAGAATTCCCAAAGATCAACGATGTGCTGTGAAAGGAGAGGTTACTAAGAAATGTAAAACTTCAGAGCCCAGTTGTTCAAAGCATTGTTAGCTTAACAAGCTTGTTAAAGACAAACCTGTTAACTGTTGTAGCTAAGGTATTTCCAAATACATTGATATTTTTGCTGCAAAATGTGAGTAGCTATTGCATTTGCCATATTTCAAGATAGAAATTTTACCACCACGTTAGTTATAAACAACTTATAACAAGCTTGTTAAAGACAAACCTGTTAACTGTTGTAGCTAAGGTATTTCCAAATACATTGATATTTTTGCTGCAAAATGTGAGTAGCTATTGCATTTGCCATATTTCAAGATAGAAATTTTACCACCACGTTAGTTATAAACAACTTATATAAGTTTTGAACAACTGAGAAAGGTCTAAACTTGGAGATGTAAGTCCAATTTTTGACATAAATCTGCATCAATGAAACATTTTGTTGATGTGCATCTGCGCACACTTACACCCTCCATCACTCCTGCCTATAGTAATGATAGGACGGTAAATGTCCTAAAATTTCAAACACTTTATTCCATACTTTTTTTTCCCAAATTTTGCTTTTTAAGCAGTTGTTTACTGAAATACTAGAACGGTAAACAGTGTAGACCCTGATCAGACTGCTCCTTCAGGAACAGTCTGATCTGGGTCCGCATTGTTTGCATATGCCTTTCTGTCAGACATTTTGGTGTATGACATTTTTGGACATTTACTGTAGCCATAGCACTTTATAATGGGCTTTTTGAGCAAAACAACTATTGATATTTTTCTTATTTATCCATGGAGACATATCATTAGAAGTGCCTCACCACTGTCCTATGTGTAGGTATGTTTGGCAGGCTCCATAGCGCAGTCGGTAGGGCGTCTGTCTGCAGATCCAGAGGTCACAAGTTCAAACCTCAGCTCGGCCACGTAACTTTCAAGGAGATAGATTATGAAATTGTTGCTATGGTCAGTCTCCCCCTTTGGCTGATTCAAGAAGGGCAGTTGTCAGTTACTGGCAAAAGTATGTGCACAAGTACTCTTAGAGGACTAAGCCTGTCCAGAAGAAATGAGTAGGTTATCTGAATGGCTTGATATAGCCTAAACAGTGTTGACATGGCTGTAAAACTCCCAGTCAAAGAGCATGGTAGTGACAGTAACTACAGGAAAAAATGTAACCTTGTCCGGTTGTCAGCTGGATTATGTCAAATAGAAAATTGCAACAGGAAATCACAGGGCACTGGACAAGGTTATATTTTTAGCTCACCTGAGCTGAAGGCTCAAGGTGAGCTATTGTGATCACCCACCGTCCGTCGTTGTTGCCGTCTTCGTCGTCCGTCCGTCCGTCCATCCGTTCACAATCTTTAAACAACATCTCCTCCTAAACGACTGATTGGAATTTGACCAAACTTCACAGGAATGATCCTTGGTTGGTCCTCTTTCAAAGATGTTCAAATGGTTCCGGTCCGTTGCATATCTTGGTCACTTGAGCTAAAAATAGATTTTTTAATTAAAAACTTAAAAAAATCTTCTTCCCAGAAACCACTGGACCGATTTCAATATAATTTTGCAGAAATGTTCCTTTGGTGATCCTCTACCAAGATTGTTCAAACCATTTGGATTCGTCAAAAAACATGGCCCCCAGGGGGCGGGACTTATTTTCCCTATATATCTATATAGAAAACTTCAAAAATCTTCTTGTCATAAACGACTGGACCGATTTCAATATAACTTGGAAGAAATGTTTCCTTAGTGACCCTCTATCAAGATTGTCCAAGCCGTCATGATTTGTCAAAAAAACATGGCCGCTAGGGGGGGCGGGGCTTATTTTTCCTATATATCTATATAGAAAACTTGAAAAAATCTTGTCATCAGAAACCACAGGACCGATTTCAATATAACTTCGCAGAAATGTTTCCTTGGTGACCCTTTACCAAGATTGTTCAAGCCGTTATGATTTGTCAAAAAACATGGCCGCTAGGAGGCGGGGCTTATTTTCCCTATATATCTATATAGAAAACTTTAATGATCTTCTAGTCAGAAACCACTGGACCCCTTTTCAATATAACATTGCAGGAATGTTTCTTATGTAACCCTCTATCAAGATTGTTCAAGCCGTCATGATTTGTCAAAAAACCGCCAGGAGGCAGGGCTTATTTTCCTTATATATCTATATAGAAAACTTTAAAACTCTTCTTGTCAGAAACCACTGGACTGATTTCATTATAACTTGGCAGAAATGTTTCCTTGGTGACCCTCTACCAAGATTGTTCAAGTAATCATGATTCATCAAAAAACATGGCTGCCATGGGGAGGGGCTTATTTTCCCTATATATCTATATATAAAACTTTAAAAATCTTCTTTTCAGAAACCAATGGACCGATTTCAATACAACTTGGCAGGAATGTTTCTTTGGTAACCCTCTACAAAGGTTGTTCAAGCCGTCATGATTCGTCAAAAAACATGGCCGCTAGGGGGCGGGGCTTATTTTTCCTATATATCTATATAGAAAACTTTAAAATTCTTCTTGTCAAATACCCCTTGACTGATTTCAATATTACTTGGCTGGAATGTTGCTTTGGTGACCCTCTACCAAGATTGTTCAAGCAATCATGATTCGTCAAAAAACATGGCTGCCATGGGGTGGAGCTTATTTTCCCTATATATCTAAATAGAAAACTTTAAAAATCTTCTTGTCAGAAACCACTGAACAGATTTCAATATATCTTGGCAGGAATGTTCCTTTGGTGACCCTCTACCAAGTTTGTTCAAGCTGTCATGATTCGTCAAAAAACATGGCCGTTAGGGGGTAGGGCTTTATAGCTATATAAAACACTTTAAACCACTGGACCAATTTCAATATAACTTGGCAGAAATGTTCCTTTGGTGACCCTCTTTTAAGATTCAGTTCAAGTCTTCGATGCATTAAAAAAACATGGCTAGGGGTTGGGGGGGGGGGGGGGGGGGAAGGTGGAGGGTGGGGGGTTGGTGCTATAAAATTTATACAAAAATCCTAGAGCAGTGAACTTGGCTGAAACTTCAACAGTAAGTATGCAAATCTGTTTGCTCAGGTGAGCGATATAGGACCATCATGGTCCTCTTGTTTTGTATAATCCCTTTCTTGGTATTGGAAGGAATAGATGAAGGGAAGCAAATGAGTGTTTTGTTTTTAACTTTTGAAGGCTGTGATTATCTTTCTTGACAAGACTATTGACAATTTTTGTTATGTTTCATGAGACAAAATACAGTAATAATCATAAGTATTATGACAGACAAGCCTGCATGAGTAAACAGTGGCGAATGAGATCAGATGCTGCAGAATGCAGTGTCTGATCAAGGTCTACACTGTTGTTACGCATATAGCTATTTTAGCCACACTCACAGGTAGTCAAATACACTTGTTCAAATTTTAGGTGTTTCATAGAAAGGTGATTAGGTGTCCCAAAATTTAGAGTAAGAATACAATATTTATTTACTTTCTGGAATTGCCTTCCCGAGTACAACAAGATGTGCTGTAGTACATTATGGATAACAAAAAGTATCTTCTGAACCCGTCTATACTCCTGGGGCTATGGCACAGATAGTCTGGATTTATACTAAAGTGCATCATGAAAATGTACTTTGTTGCATGTTACACGTCATACCCTGTTTACCCTAAGTATTTGGACACCTTAATTCCTAACCATATTTGTCTTAAAAATTGAACAAATCCTTTTCAGTACCTGCTGATGAGCCTAAAAACTGCTGGATGAGTGGCAAACAGTGTAGACCCTGATCAGATGCCACATTATGTGGCATCTGATCTGGGTCTGCACTGTTTGTCCAGGCCTGTCTATTCAAATATTTAGGGTAAATACAGTACTGATATGTTATGGGTATAATCCACCTACTTACAGAGTGTGTTAGGTTGTCTAAGGATTAGTGCTGTTCTAATTAAGCAGATTAGTTTAGATTAGTGCACTGCATGCTGGGTAAAAATTTCAGCAGACACCATTTTGAATTTTTTTTTTTTTTTTCATTTTAGAAAATAGGCTTTGACATTTTTATGCAAGGAGACAATTTGCATAAAATGTCAGTCTATTTTCAGGGAAAAATAAGATAAATATTGTCAATTTGTGGTCTGCTGAATTAGCCCAGAGAGTGGGCAAGAAGGTTAAAGATTAAACCTAGAGAGCCAGTCAATAATTTCATTGCTCATTATAGTGTTAAGGGGAAACTGGTGACTCTCTACATTTTCTGCCATTTGTTTTTTACAAGGAAGACAACTTTTATGACTTCCTGTTTGCTTTTCTGTTCGCCAAGTCCCTTGTGAAAAGTGGCCTTCTATAAAGGGCAAGACCATTGTCAGAAGTGTAATTAACCATTGTGAGCCATGATTGCTGACCATGGTCACAAGTGGTAACCATAGTTTAATGATTACTATGATCACAAAATACAGCCATGGTTAACCTTGGACATTGACCATTCTAACCTTGGTTGACCATGTCAAAATGTCTCCCATGGTTGATCATGTTAAAAGCATGGTTGACCATGTTAAAACCATGGTAAACCAAAGTCACCCATGGTGGACCATGTTTTTAAAAGCATGATTGGCGATGTTAAAAGCATGCTAAACCAAAGTCACCCATGGTCAACTGACCATGTTAAAAGCAAGGTTAACCAAAGTAACCCATGATTGACCATGTTAAAAGCATGTTTGACCATTTTAAAAGTATGGTTGACCATGTTAAAAGCATGGTTAAGCAAAGTCACCCCTTGTTGACCATGTTAAAAGCAGTTAGCCAAAGTCACCCATGGTTGACCATGTTAAAAGCATGCTTACTAAATCACCCATGGTTGACTGTGACAAAGCATGTTTATTCATCAAAGTCATGTTGTTGGTACTTATTTGAATTGCAGCAACTTGTTGAGGCCAAATGAGTACCAACAACATATGTTTTTATAAAAAATTAAATAAAAGTACATTGGCCATAATCTAAAGACTACTAAATTGCTTGACTATGCACTTATAGGAGCATGTGCAGTAATTAGGTCAAATACGGTTAGTACAATCAGCTTAACCCATGGTAAAATCCTTTAGCCATTTTAGACTAAAAAACTCTCTAACTGTATATTAGAAGAGTTGAATTTCAATTTTAGGTAATTTTGTCAGGCTACATGATTTAGATATTCTTAGAGAAAAATGGCTAAACTGTCAGTATTTGCAAACAGTGGAGACCCTGATCAGATGCTGTATTCTGTAGCATCTGATCTGGGTCTGCATTGTTTGCCAGTTACCCTTTTGGGGGTCTCCAGATTAAAATGGGTTAAAACATCAATCAGAATTGTAGCTGACAGCATTCCATTATTTTTGTTCTTTTCAGAAATTAAGGCTTGACATTTCGTATGAATTGTCTGCACATGTAATGTAAAGTCTTATTTTATGAGAAGAAACTTAAAAAATAAAAACAAAATGTCCTCTGCTGCTCTTGTGACTGAGCAGACAAAAAAGTAAGTACATGTAGTATTTTTCTTAGTATTTCTGAAAAAAAAAAAAAAAAAAATTGGATGGAATTTTGATAGAATTATATCTCCTATGAAATGTCAGTTCATATGAAATGACAACCCTGATTTTAGCTAAGGTAGACAATTCACACGAAATATGCCAAGTCTGATTTTCTTTGAAAAATAATAAAAAAAAAATTTAGAATGTCATCTGCTACAATTTTACTTAATGCTTTAAGGGTAAAATTCTGCAGATATAGTATTAGAGATTAAAATTGTTCTAAAGATTTTCATTGTACTTTTGTATTCCCCACTGTGGTGTGGACTGTCACAAGAAACTGTCACTTATTGTGTATCATATAGAAACACCCAGTGCATCTTGCATGTTTGTACAGTCTGGTCAGGTCTGTTTACGTTCATCAGATTCCTAATTGTTTGCACAAACATTAGCCTTTACCACTCTCTGGACTAATTGAGCAGACAACAAATTGGTGATATTTTTATGATTTTTTTACCTGAAAACAAAATTTGACATTTCATGCAAATTGTCTCCACTGGAGACAATTTGCATGAAATTTCAAATCCTGTTTTCTGGGAAAAATCAGAAAATATTTCAAAAATATCAATCTCTGGGCTAATTGAGTAGATGGCATTTTTCTGATTTTTCCCAGAAAACAGAATTTGACATTTCAGCAAATTGTCTCCAAGAAAAAAATTTGCATGAAATCAAATCCTGTTTCTGAGAAAAAATCAGAAAAATATTTTAAAGTCTCATCTGCTGAAAATTTTACCCAGAGTGCTTAGCATGAGCTACTCAATATATCAGTGGCAATGAAAACTGAGTAGATGTGTTAGCTAGTGTGGGCTTTTGCGTAAAGTGGGGTTTTCCCATGATGCATTGCGGTGCCATAGCTCAAGATAAGGTGATTTTTTTTTTCAACCGAAAAATACTGATATTTTTCTATTTTACTCCACGAAAATATATGTTGTGGGTACTTATTAGAAGCGCCTCAATGAGGCACTTCAGTTGAGTACCCACAACATATGTTTTCATGGAAAATGAGTAAAATTTTACCTGATACACCCTCTTACCTAGATCTATGGTATATTGCATTAACATTATAGGTTTCTTTTATGATGATGATAAATAATTTATTCTACCTATGTTGTGCTTGATTGTGTTCTATGTTTAGCAGTACTTGCAGATTAAGTCTGCCTTGTTTATAGGAAATCATCTCATTTTAGTAGCTTCTGTCCCATATTTTATTCATTTGCATTACCATTAAAGCTTAGCATTTTGGGTAAAATTTTCAGCAGACATTTTAAAATATTTTTCTTATTTTTCTCAGAAAGCAGGATTTGACATTTCATGCAAATTATCTCCAATGGAGACAATTTGCATGAAATGTCAAATTATGTTTTCTGGAAAAAATATCATTTTGTCATCTGCTGAATTCGGCAAGAGAGTGGTAAAGGTTAAAATGTTGTCTGCTTATATTTAAATACAGCGTGTTAATGGTGAAGCATTGAACGTGAAAACTTGGGCAGACTAACTCTTTTATATATTGTTGCTCTGAAAGGCTTGGGATGGTTTTGAAATTTTGTTGTTGTCGGCAGTATTGGATTCTTGGATTGTGGATAAAATTTAATGGATAAAACTTGATTTTCGACAAAGCTTGAGATCATTCTTACAGGGAAATTGTATTGATTCTTAAGAATGGTTTACAAATGTTAGCTTCAGTGAAAACCTGTTAACATAATTTGACGAAAATAATTAACTTCTAGTATGTTGAGTTTGAATATTACTTACTTGACATTTTAATCCTTTTGGCAAAATCAACAGACAGCCAATAGATATTTTGAAGAAAAAAAATCCCAGAAAATAGGATTTGACATATCATGTGCATTATCTCATTAGGAGACAATTCAGGAGATATTTTGCACGAACAATTTAAGCATTTTTTTTTAAATATTTAACCCTAGTCCAGCTGAACCCGGATATAACCTGTCTGAAGAAGCCAACTGATCTGGATCTGCACTGTTTGCCATTAAGTATGTGAATTTGTATCAACAACCTGGATTAAGTAATCTGATTGGCTGAAAATTGGAAGTGGGTGTGGCCTCATAATTTATTCAGCAGGACATGGGTTGAAAAATATCATCTGTTTAAAGAGAATGAGTACACTTTTGGGGTGGGGGTGTTGGGGTAACTGTTAAATTCTTGTAGCCAGTCTTCTAAAAATGGTTCTTCTCTAAAAGAAAACAAAATTCTTTCCAGTTACAGTCTACAGACGACTTGTTAACTCTTGCCATGCTGAATTAATTAAGATGCCCAACCCATTTCTAATTTTCAGCCAATCAGATTACTTGATCCAGATTGTTGATATATAATTCACATACTTAATGGCAAACAGTGCAGATGCAGATTAGTTGGCTTCTTCAGAAGCCAGCTGATCTCGATCTACACTGTTTGTAAAGACAGGGTATATCCAGGTTCAGCAGGACTAGGGTTAAGGAGTATTTGGTGATAATTCTGGGATAATTTTTCTTATTTCTGCATAAAAAAAACAACATATGTTGTGGGTATTCATTAGAGGAATATTATTGAATTTGTGAATAACTTGGACACTAGCAAATTTTATTAAAATCACCTTTTGGTAGCAAAACTGTCAGAACGGAAATGCCTTAAAAGCCTAAGAGTTAAGTGGAAAAGAAATTATTTACTCATCATTTATTTTTAAGTTATTTTAGATTTTTTGGTTTTTAAAAATCCACAAACGTCCACAGAAATTGTGCATACGCATGTTCTCTTAAAAAACAGAAACAAATTTCTGCAAGTGGCATATATTGACTCTTATATGCCACTTGATTTCTGGCATACCTTTAATGCTAATTAAATAAGCACTTTTCCACTAAATATTCAGTCATTTCCATTCAGTATTGCAGCCAGAATATGAATTCCAAAAATTTCAAAAATTTACTGGTGTCAGAATAATGAACACATTCCTTATGATCTGCTGTTTAAAGCATGTTAGCTATAATTAAAGCAAAAATGGTTGGATGAAAATTACAATTAATGCAAAGCTGTATTTTCTGAAAAAGAAAACAACAAAACCTTTCACTCATGCCGCTTGCTAATGGTTGTCAGCTACAGGAGAAATATTAATGGTTGAAAATCATTTAATCCTTCTAATTGCACTGTTTGACCTTATTGATAGATTCTGAAAGGAATGACCCTTGAGAACAGCTAGACTGGCTCCAGTCTTCAGTGACTAAATATTTCTCTCATAATCCTGTTTGATAATCCACTAAAATAAAACCAAAAAATATCATGACTATAAAGGCTGGTCACTAGTGACCAGCCTCTATAGTCATGATATTATTTTGGTTTCATTTTAGTGGATTATTAAACAGGATTATAAGAAAAAAGTATTTAGTCACTGGAGACTGGAGCCAGTCTAGACTGCCAGCATACACTCATATATCGAATAAAAGTAAGAAAAACTATCATAATTGGTCATCTACAGATTTTGCCTACAGGATACTGATTGGTCAACCTTTGACCTGATGACATTAAATATTAGCAGACCATGAAGTGCTTCAAAGTTGGAAAAACTGGAATCTACTTCCTTGTATTTGATTGACAATTTCTATGACATTAACTCCTTAAGTGCTTATCACAACTACAACAGAAAACACTTTGATATATTTTCAGAGAAAGTAAGACTTGATATTTCATGTGAATTATCAGCCTAGCAGACCATTCAAATGAAATGTCAAGTCTTATTTTTCTCCAAAATCAGTTTTAGAATATTGTCTGCTACAAATTTGAATATTTTTTTTTTCATAGAAAGTAAGACTTGATATTTCATGTGAATTATTTGCCTAGGAGAAGATTCACATGAAATGTCAAATCTTATTGTCTCCAAAAAATAACAGAGACAGTTTTAGAATGTGGTCTGCTACAAATTTGCTAGCTCGTTATGGGTTAATGGTGATTGGAATTGGCAGACAGCCCACATGAAATGTCAAGTCTTATTTTCTCTGAAAAATAGCAAGATCAATTTTAGAATGTTGTCTGTTAGTGCTTTAAGGGTTAATAGTGATTGAAATAGGCTATAAGTAGTAATTATTGATCGTTTAGTAATCTCTTTATGACTTAAAACTGAATTACAGATTGTGTGATAGGAAAAACTTGGTATAAATGTATCAGAAAATTATTGTAGTCATAAATTAGAACTTATACAGTTTCACTGATTATCTGACTTTAATTTACTGGAAAATATTGGACTTAAGTTTTGAAGATGTACGCTGGAGACCCTGGGTAAGTAAACTTACTGCAGACAGTTGACACTTTTCATGCAAATTATCACCTTAGGTCAGACAATTTGCCTGAAGTGTCAAATCTTATTATTGAGGAAAAATAAGAAAAAATGTTTCAAAATGTTGTCTGCTGAAATTTTTAATCAGCAGGCAAATTGTAAAACCTTTAATGCTTACCATGCTGGGTAGAGTTTTCAGCAGACAACAATAATTGAAATATTTTTCTCATTCTCCCAGATAATAGGGGTTTGACTTTTCATGTAAATTGTTCCCTAAGGAATCAGATTGCATGAAATATCAAAGCCCATATTGTGGGAAAAATAAGATTAAGAAAAATATGTTTTGTTGTCAGCTGAATTTGCCAAGAGAGTGGTAAAGGTTAACCCGTAAAGTGCCAAGAAAACCTGCATCTGAAAATGTTGTCTGTTTATGTTATCTGCTGAATATTCTTGCAAACTTTTCAAACCTATTTTTGCATACAGGCAAACAGTGTAGACCCTGATCAGACTGATCTGGATCCACACTGTTTGCAAAAATGACTTTTAAAATTACAAGCAGATGACAAAGCAGACGACAATTGTTGTGATTGGCAGTTTAAGGGTTAAAGTGTTGAGCCAGATTGTAGTAGACAACATTCTAATTTTTATTCCCTGTCTTACAATTATGGCACTGGGTATTATGGTTTCATGCTGGACATCCTTGTGTACATCCGTCCTTCTGTCTTACGTCTTTTCCTGACAATAACTTGAGTAAATGTCAATGGATTTTCACCAAACTTGGTTTGTGCATTGAAATTATAGAGTTCCCTTTTGCAATTGCTAATGGACAAATTTCTTCAATTATTGCCAGTTATCTGCCTGCCAAAGTCCATATTTTCATTTCCGGATGATAACGAGTAAATTCCAACGGATGTTCACCAAACTTGGTGTGTGTATTGATATTGTAGAAACCTGGCTCTGAAGTGCTCATGGGCAAATTTTGTCAACTTTTGACAGAGTTATCTGCCCACCACACATCCAGAGTTTTGTTTCCGGACGATCGCTTGAGTAGGTATCAATGGATTTTCACCAAACTTGATATGTGCATTGATGTTATGGGGATCAGGATTGATGTTATGGGGATCTGGTTTGAGATTGCTAATAGGTGAATTTCATCAATTTTTGACAGAGTTGTCTGCCTACCACAAGATAGTGGCGGGTTATCATTTTACGTTTTCATTTAAATATTATTTTTCTGAGAATAGTTCACTAGGCAGACGGATATATGAAATACCAAGCCTTATTTAGTCTGCACAATGCAGCAAAAAATCTAAATGTCATCTGCTGCAGTTGTTATTAGCTTTTTAAGGGTTAATATAGACTGGCTCCAGTCTCCAGTGACTAAATATTTTTTTTTCTTATAATCCTGTTTGATAGTTCACTAAAATAAAACCAAAATAATATCATGACTTTAAAGGCTGGTGGTCACTAGTGACCAGCCTTTAAAGTCATGATATTAATTTAGTTATATTTCAGTGGATTATCAAACTGGATTATAAGGAGAAAAAATAGTCAATGGAGACTGGAGCCAGTATAGGGTTAATACAAAAGCTTTTGCAACAGTATGGCGTAGCATGTTATAAATGAATAGCATTATACCATATTTACCCTGAATATTTGAAAATCTAAATTCCTTACCAAGCTTATCCTAAAATGTGAACAAGTCCATCTGACTTCCTGTTGGGTGGATGATGGTTGAAATGAATACAACTTGCGTAAGAAAATTTTAATAACAGACAAAAACTAGTACTGATGTATTAACTCTTTCAACCCTGTAGACTGGTACAAATATCTATGCAAACAGTGTAGATCCAGATGAGGCTGCTCATAATGAGGATCTTCACTGTTTGCCATGCACTTACTGTTTTTTTTTATTCTAACCCCTATTTGCAACAACAGATGTGTCCAAATTCAGAGATGGAAGAGTCTACTTCAGAAATTCAAGGGTGAACGGGTTAAAGAATGGTGCTGAGCATGAAATTTTCTCTGCTAATAAATATGAAAATGCCAACAATAGTTGGCATTTTCATATTTATTAGAGAAATATTCATGCTCAGCTATGTTTAGCAAGAAAGAATTTGGCATTGTTAGTAATTTGAGATTTATTGGCATGAAAAATTTCATGCTCACTGAGTTGAGCATGAAAAAAGTTTTATAACCTCGATCGGGACCAGATTTCAAATGAGCAATAAGATGCCTTTTTCTTCACAGCTACCAGATGACAAGAGTAACCTTCTTGTAATGCACATGCAGCATTTGCTCTAAGATTTATCATATACAATTATGCAATAATCCTGTTATTAACCTTTACCACTCTGGGCTAATTCTGCAGACAACAAATTGATGATGTTTTTCTTATTTTCCCAGAAAACAGGATTTGACAGTTCATGCAAATTGTCTCAAATGGATTTGACAGTTCATGCAAATTGTCTCCATTGGAGACAGTTTGCATGAACTGTCAAATTCTGTTTTCTGGGAAAAGTAAAAAATATTTCAGTATGTCATCTGCTGAAAATTGTACCCAGAGTGCTAAGCGTTAAGGACATGGAGCATTTAGAATTACTAGTCTGCCTGGAAAATCATTCTGTTTACATTTCCTTAACATGCAGGATTCTGCCACAATGTCATTATGGTTCACACAGGTTCTTCATGCATGAGCAAGTGAAAATGTAAATTATGGTAAATGTCCTAAAATTTCCAACACCTCATTCCATACAGTTTTGGTCTAAATTTTGCTTTTTTTACGCAGCTAGTTGTTTATTAAAATACATAATGGAAAGGCAAAAGTGTATAGACCCTGACTGATCTGGGTCTGCACTGTTTGCATATGCCTTTTTGTCAGGCACTTTGGTGTGCAAAATTTTAGGACACCTAGGGTATTGCGTATGCCTAAAACTATTCTGGCATGTATAGCCTTGCAGTCCAATGAGCTCCATAAAAGGTTTGTTTGATAGATTCTGTGAGGCTTAGAAATTGTATTTGGCTAACAGGAATGTTGATTTGGATGTATGGGCTGGTATCCAGTAGAAGCAGTAAGGTACCATTTTGTTTATCACTGCTTCTTTTCTTTTTAACCCTTAAACTGCCAATCACAACAATTGTCGTCTGCTTTGTCATCTGCTTGTAATTTTGAAAGTCATTTTTGCAAACAGTGTGGACCCAGATCAGACTGCTCCTTTAGGAGCAGTCTGATCAGGGTCCACACTGTTTGTCTGTATGCAAAAAATAGGTTTGAAAAGTTTGCAAGAATATTCAGCGGACGACAGAAACAGACGACATTTTCAGATACAGGTTTTCTTGGCGCTTTAAGGGTTAAAGAGGGCGGCAAACTTTAAATAATTTATAATGGTGTGTCTGTAATCTCAGTGGTGGTAATGTAGGAAGGAAAGAAAAAATCCCCACTGAAATCTGTCGAGATATTTAGGGTATATTATTAACTACTGGAAGTCAAAACACTTTCAATGTCCAAACAGGGATAGTATTAAAAATTTTATCATACTTGGAAGTTTGGATGAAAAACTAGCTGTGATATGTCAGGAAGGTGTCCGCATGAAATGCCTTAGGTTGTAGAGTTTATACTAGTTTCCACAAAAGTCTATCCACTGTCACCCCATATTAGGTATATGGTTATTCAGGAATCAGTCCATATTGGCAGTTATACATACACGTAAATATGGAAGTATGGATCATCAGTGCCATCTATAAGTATTGTTGTGAATCGGTCAGAATTTCATAGTCGATCATCTATCATTGGTTGAGAGAAACTGACTGATCATCCACTAATAGTCTACTTGTAGAAAACATTATCATTCTTACTTTAGAAGTATTCCAGGCACTTATTCATAGCTCCAGATAAGACTCAGAGTGGGTATCAACATACGAGGGGAGTTCAATAAGTTTGTAGAACTCGGGGTTTAACTCGCAGATTGGAAGATGGTTTCAACATTATTTTTCAATATAATCCCCCTTTACTTCAATGCATTTGGCCCACTTTTCTTTTAAGCAGTCTATGCCTTTGAAATAAAAGTCGTCTATTTGGTCCTCAAATCAAGCCTCTGTAGCAGCCGAGCTCATCATCGTCCCGAAATCTCGTTCCACACAAGTGGGACTTCAAATTTCGAAACAGATAATAATCACTTGGGGCCAGGTCTGGACTATATGGTGAGTGATTTAACTGCTCAGACTTGCACTCATGAATAGCCACTTGTGCAACTCTGGACTTGTGCACAGGGGCATTATCATGCAAAAGAAGGACACCAGCAGCTAGCTTTCCCCTTCATTTTTTCTTTAACCCTTAATTGTTTAATGACATTGGCATAGTATTCTCCTGTAATTGAAGTACCAGCAGGCTTGTAATCTATCAATATAATCCCTTTGGAGTCCCAAAACACCGTGGCCATTACCTTGCTGGCTGATGGTTGGGTACGAAATTTCTTAGGTGGGGGTGAGCCAGGGCGCTTTCATTGCATGGACTCTTTTTTAGTATCTTGGTCCCAGTGGTGAAGCCAGGTTTCATCTCCTGTTACAAGACGAGTGTGAAAGTCTTCTTGATTGGCATTGTACACTTCCAGAAGTTCTTGACTCCATCCTTTGCTGACGATCTTGCATGTTCTGGGCTGAGGTTTCTGGGTACCCACCTGGCAGATACTTTTGACATGCTTAAATGTTCATGGATTATAGTGTAAACACTTCCATTAGAAATACCACATTCTGAAGCAAGTTCAGCAACTTTGATTCGGCGATTGTTTAGCACAAGTCTCTCAACACGGTCGATCATCTCCTGGCTGATGACATCAGCAGGGCGACCTGGCCTTGGGTCATCTTCTAAGGAGTCTCGCCCATGTTTAAATTCTGCTGACCACTTTGCCACTGTGAATTATTTTGGGCTACTATCACCATAAGTATCAGCCATGTGCCGATGGATTTCTTTGGCCTTTGCACCCTCCTTAGTGAGGAACTTTATGACTGCTCTGAACTCAATATTCTGACTTTCCATTTTTGCCTATGGGTATAGGTTCTCAAACATAAAGAGCAAAAAATGTACATGTTGACTGAACGGCTGTTATCATTCAACAGACAAAGGTTTACATGGCACAAAAATGAAAAAAGAAATCTTGAATTGTCAAAAATACTGAGTTCTACGAACTTATTGAACTACCCTCATAGTATTTTTCTTATTTCTCCTTGAAAACATATTTTGTGGATACTCATTAGAAGTGCCTCAGTGAGGAGTACCCTCAACATAATTATGTTTTCACAGAGAAATATGAAAAATGTCAGAATTTTTCTAAAAAAAACCAAAAAACGATGCCATCTGGAGCTGTGATTATTTTAGGCTATTTTTATCAAATTTGGTCACCTTTGTTCACTACAAATCTAAAATAGATAGCATATGTTAAGTGTCCCAAAATTTCAAACTTTTTATTCCATACATTTTTGGCCCAAATTTTGCTTTTTATTATGTTGTTTTTCTAAGTTGAATTGCAAACAAGGTAAACCCTGATCAGACTGCTCCTGAAGGAGCAGTCTGATCTGGGCTTACACTGTTTACATGTTCCATTTGTCAGACATTTTGGTAGACAAAATTTCGGACATTTACCATAGTATCTCATTTTTTTGTCTTATAAAAATAAAAAGTGAAGGAGCAGTCTGATCTGGGCCTACACTGTTTACATGTTCCATTTGTCAGACATTTTGGTAGACGAAATTTCGGACATTTACCATAGTATCTCATTTTTTTGTCTTATAAAAATAAAAAGTGAAAAAAAAATGAGTTCCGAAAAATAGAATTTTCTGATTAGTCCACTATGAATATTTTTTCTGATCATCAGTCATAATCGATTATTATGGATTATCGTGACAACACTGAATCTTAGCACTACCAAAGGGGTAGTCTGTCTCCAGACTCTATCTTTCCCATAATTTTCTGTTTTCTTTTCAAAGATATACAATCTGGTACAGTTTATATGATTTTATCAGTTACGTCCCTTAGTGGAAAAGATAGTAGTAGTAAAATTGTAAAATGGGATTCCCTTAAAGTGCCAAGCAAAATTTGTAGCAGACGACATTCTAAATATTTTGTTTATTTTTCAGAGAAAACAAGTCTTGACATTTCATGTGAATTGTAGAAAACCCAAATCAAGTAATCTTTAAGGGTTAGAGAGACAAAATTTGCTACAGTTACAGGAAGTGATAAAGAATGACAAAAAAAAAAAAAAAAAAAAAAGAGAAGAAAAATAGGACCTGGTGCAGAAATGACCAGTCTACCAAAGGGGATATTGCAACTATATTTTAAAAAGTTGTGTGTTGAGAAGGTTCTGTCCTGGCAGGTCAAAGCTTTTGCTCTGTCAAAGTCAGTTCAGGACTTCTATCTTATTTACCGGACTCTAAATATCCGAACACCTTAACCTTGGTCCTACTGAACCCGGATATGCCCTGCCTTTACAAACAGGGTAGACCCAGATCAGTTGTTTCTGAAGACGGCAACTGATCTTGATCTGCACAGTTTGTCATTAAGTATGTGAATTTGTATCAACTACCTGGATCAAGTAATCTGATTGGCTGAAAATTAGAAGTGAGCGTGGCATCTTAACCCTTCCCTTGCTGAATAAATTAAGATGCCATGCCCACTTCTAATTTCCAGCCAATCAGGTTACTTGATCTGGGTTTTTGATCAGTTGGCTTCTTCAGATCTGGATCTACACTGTTTGCTAAGATAGGGCATGTCATGTTTAGCAAGAGAAGGGTTAATTTAGTCAGCACGACAAGGATTAACCATTTACAGTACTTGTCAAAAACTTTTTATCAAGTCCATTTTACTACCTGTTGATTTATCTGATTTAGATCTACACTATTTGCTCAAGCCTGCCTGTCCAAGTACTTGTGATTATTAGCTCACCTGAGCACAAAGTACACACGGTGAGCGATTGTGATTAGTCAATGTCCGTCCTCCATTGTCCTGGGTCCGTTGTGCGTCATCCATCGTGCAGCATCAACAATTTGCTTTAAAAGCCTACTCCTCCTACACACCTGAGCCCATTGACTCAAAACTTGGTAAGAAGTATTGGGGTTACTTGTAGATCAAAAATAGCTAAAATTTATTCCGATCAGAAATCCAAGAAATCCGCCATGGCCACCATCTTGAAAATCTATTTTTCGCTTCCTCTCCTGAACCAAAAAGGCCAATTGACTTGAAACTTGGTAGAAAGCATCGGGGTGACTTGTAGATAAAAAATAACTAAAATTGTACCGATCGGAAATCCTAGATAGCTGCCATGACAGCCATCTTGCAAATCTATCTTTTGCTTCTAGTCATGAACCAAAAGACCAATTGACTTGAAACTTGATAGGAAGCATCAGGGTGACTTGTGGATAAAAAATAGCTATAATTGTTCTGATCGGAAATCCAAGATGGCCGCCATGCCTGCCATCTTTAAAATCTATTTTTAGCTTCTTCTCCTGAACTGAAAGGCCAATTGACTTGAAACTTGGTAGGAAGTATTGGGGTGAATTGTAGATCAAAAAAGCTAAAATTCTTCTGATTGGAAATCCAAGATGACCGCTGTAGCGGCCATCTTGAAAATATATTTTTCGCTTCATCTCCTGAACCCAAAGGTCAGTTGACTTGGATCTTGGTAAGAAGCATCAGGGTGACTTGTAGATCAAAAATAGCTATAAAATCATTTTGATTGGAAATCCAAGATGGCCGCCATGGCTGCTATCTTGAAAATCTATTTTTCGCTTCTTCTCAGAGGCTGAACCGAAAGGCCAATTGACTTGAAACTTCATAGGAAGCATTGGGGTGTCTTGTAGAGCAAAAATAGCTAAAACCATTCCAATGTGAAATCCAAGATGGCCACCATCTTGAAAATCTGTGTTTCGATTCTTCTCCTGAACAGAAAGACCAATTGATATGAAACATGGTAGGAAGCATCGGGGTGACTTGTAGATAAAAAAAAAAACTGTTCCGATGGGAAATCCAAGATGGCCACCATGGCCGCTATCTTGAAAATCTATTTTTCGCTTCTTCTCCTGAAACAAAGCACCGATTGTCTTGAAACTTGTTAGGAAGCATCGGGGTGACTAGTAGCTTAGAATAGCTAAAATCATTCTGTTCAGAAATCCAAGATGGCCACCATGGCTGCTATCTTGAAAATCTATTTTTCGCTTCTTCTCCTGAACCGAAAGGCCAATTGACTCCAAACTTGGTAGGAAGCATCAGGGTGACTTGTAGATAAAAAAGAGCAAAAATCATTCCATTCATAAATCCAAAGTGGCTGCCATGGATGCTATCTTGGAAGTCTATTTTGCACTTCTTCTGAACCAAAAGGCCAATTTATCTGGTGAGCAATACAGGGCCATCTTGGCCCTCTTGTTATTGTAAACCATATCCATCCCTTTGTTTTTGTGCATCTTAACAAAGGTAATTCAGTACTTCTGGCCGAGAAAACATCATACTTCGGCTGTTTTCAGTTTTGTGAGTGTGTTCATTGCTCGCAAGGGCCATTCCCTTTAGAATCTATCTTCACTACTGCTGGTATTAGTGCCATGTGGCGGCCATAAAGCATCTCCCAGTACTTCACTATAGTGTAGTTTATATTTTCTGGTCCTTTGTTATCACTGACACTGATAAAGTCTAACTGGCCGAAACTAGCTAGCGTAAGAATTTACACCTTAACCCTTGTCATGCTGAATAAATTAAGATGCCACACCTACTTCTAATTTCCAGCCAATCAGATTACTTGATCTGGGTTTCTGATAGAAATTCACATTATTTAATGACAAACAGTGCAGATCCAGATCAGTTGGCTTCTTCAGAAGCCAACTGATCTGGATCTACACTGTTTGCCAAGACAAGGCATGTCGTGTTTAGCAAGAGAAGGGTTAATCATCCCTGAGTTTCTGAAGTGGACTCTCCTATCATTTAATTTGGTCATGTCCACTGATGCAAAAAGGGCTTTCAGTCTAAAATAAAAACAAATGTCAAACAGTGTAGATCCTGATGAGATAACTCGTTATGAGCCATCTTATCTGGATCTACACTGTTTGCATAGGTATCAGTTTTGGTCTGCTGTGCTGAAAGGGTTAAAGCTTTACCATACTTGTTCTAAAATTTGGGGATGGTCAGGTGTGGCGAAGGTGTCAAGTATCTTAATTCATCGGGGCGTCCAACTGATATTGGCTTACATTTGGGCAAGGCCTGCTTAATAATTTTTGTAGCAGGTAAGAGTTGAGAGGGAATGTTTTTATTTCTTTTGTTTCTTCACTTTCATTCCTGTTCCTCTTTCTTCCCTGTCCCTCTCTTTCACCTCTTCTACTATCTCTTTTGTCTCTTTTCTCCCTTTCTCTGGGAGATGACACAAAATGACCCACAAGGGTTGACATGTTGTTAAACCCCAACACAATCAATGTTCTAAAATATGCTATGTAAAAAGAGATCCTTTAGAGAACACAGTGAAGGAATTAAAACAGCAGACTCAATTTTTCTGCATTATTGGGTTACAATGTTGTACAGGGTCTAAGAACCCTAATACAATGTATTTGTACATGTTAACCCTGGTCCTGCTGAACCCGGATATGTCCTGCCTTTGCAAACAGTGTAGATCCAGATCATTTGGCTTCTGAAGAAGCCAGCTGATCTGGATCTGCACTGCCATTCAGCATGTGAATTTATATCAGCAATCTGGATCAAGTAATCTGATTGGCTGAAAATTAGAAATGGGTGTGGTATCTTAATTTATTCAGCAAGACAAGGGTTAAATTAAGTACTGTCTCCTTAAATGAAGTGTTACAGTCTGTTAATTTTATTTCTCAATGAACAACAATGTCAAACTTTCTCATCAGGGTGGGCATAAGGCAGAGACAAAGAGTTATGTTTATGAACATCAGCCAATAATTTTTTTTGTTAACAGACATTATCATGATGTCGCATACCTTAGTGTAACGATCAAGTTCCCCCTTCTGGCAGTTCCAAATCTGACTTAAAGCAAACTTTAATCCCAGGTATTAGCAAAAATATCACCCATTAGAATGAACACTACCGAAAATTGAACAAATAAAATAAAGTGCTAATATAAGAACTGAAATTCATATTTTTAGCCTGTACTGGATAATGAAAAACATTGGGCTGTTTTAACATCTCTGAGAAGCACTTTGGGCTTTATAGACATTAAAATAGGCTAATTGTTTTCTTTATCCAGTGCAATCTCAAAATCTGAATTTCAGTTCTTAGATAAAGCAGAGCTGTTTTCCATACAACTGAAACAAGTCTGTTTGACTCCATAGTGAGGTGTTTAAAAACTGCTGGATGAGTGGCAAACAGTGTAGACCCTGATCAGATGCCACATTATGTGGCATCTGATCTGGGTCTGCACTCTTTGCTCTGGCCTATGTGTCCAAAAAAAATTAGGTTAAAAAATTAATAAGGTAAGCCATTTGTTATGGTCTTCAATAGTTAGGAAAGTTATGGTACACAAATTAGAGTAAATACTGTAAGTAGTTAATGTATTCAATAATTAGGGAAATTATGGTACATAAATTTAACCCTTGCCATGCTGAATACATTAAGATGCCACACTTATTTCTAATTTTCAGCCAATCAGATTACTTGATCCAGGTTATTGATACAAATTCAAATACTGAATGGCAAACAGTGCAGATTTGTACAGGCTTAACCCTTGTCCTGCTGAATAAATTAAGATGCCACACACATTTTTGATTTTCAGCCAATCAAATTACTTAATACAGATTGTTGATAGAGATTCACATACTTAATGCCAAACAGTTGGCTTCTGAAGCCAATGGATCAGGATCTACGCTGTTTGCAAAGGCAGGGCATATCTGGGTTCAGCAGGACGAGGGTTAATTAGGCATACCTTCAGTACTGATTGAACTAGATTATAAGGTTTTATAGTTTATAATGAAGACCAAATCAAATGATAAAAAAATATTCCACTGTTCTCCTAATGTTATCTTGAAAGAAATGAGACAGAGTGTGATACCTAATGCTTAGTGTGCTGGCAGACAACAATTTGAAATATTTTACTTATTTTTCCCAGAAAATAGGTGATAGGAAACAGTTTGTATGTGCTGTCAAACCCTATTTTCTGACAAAAAAAAAAGTAAGAAAAAATATCATCAAATTGTCATTATCTTGAAAGGAATGAGGCAATGTTTGAGACCTAATGCTCAGTATGCTGGGTAAAATTTTCAGCAGATGACAATTTAAAATATTTTTCTTTTTTTTCCCCCAGAACATAGGGTTTGACATTTCATGGAAATTGTCTCCTTGTATGAAATTTCAAACCATATTTTCTGAGGAAAATAACAGCAAGAAAAAAATATAATAAATTTGCTGTCTGCTGAATTATTCCCGAGAATGGTACTGGCTAGGTACTGAGGTGGTTATTGTGGGGATAAAATCTTTATAATTTTTTTTTTTTTTTCTGTGAATTTAGTGGAATGGCAGAGTCTTTTGCAGACAGTCTCTTAGGGATTGTTAACCTTTACCACTCCCTGGGCCAATTCAGCAGACAACAAATTTGATGATATTTTTCTTATTGTTTTATTTTTCCCAGAAAACAGGGTCTGCATTTCATGCAAATTGTCTTCTGTCAAACTCTGTTTTCTGGGGGAAGGAAAAAAAGAAGATATTTTAAAATGTCGTCTGCTGAAAATTTACCCAGCCTGCTAAGCCTTAATTCAATCCTAGAACATTTTTCTTTTCATCGAGAAAGAATAAAAAAATAAAAAAAAAATGTTCGAATGATCTGGAGCCCATTTTGGTTTATCAGTTAATTTCACAAAGAGATTACCAGTCTAATTAAATTGAAAGCAGAAAAAAAATTGTATCTATAATACATAGCTCCAGGTAAGACATGGCTTTCAACCAAAAAGTATGGATGTTTTCCTTATTTCTACTCCAAAACATATGTTGTGGGTACTCAATAGAAGCGCCTCGGTGAGGCGCTTCTAATGAGTACCCACAACATGTTTTAATGGAGAAATAAGGAAAATATTATGTAGATACCCCCTCTTATCTGGAGCTAAGATAGCAGCTAGGATGCTGGGAGTAATGAACACCTCTTCTGAATGGCCTTAACCCTTGTCCTGCTGAACCCTGATATACCGTGCATTTGTAAACAGTGTAGATCCAGATCAGAAGCCAACTGATCTGGATCTGCACTGTTTGCCATTAAGTTTGCGAATTTATATCAAAAATTTGGATCAAGCGATCTGATCGGCAGAAAATTAGAAATTTATTCAGCATGGCAAGGTTAATAACAAAACCCTGTTGATAATCACGAATAGGTAGGTTGCTGTTTAAATGTTGCAACATTTATATTAGTTTTCTGACACCTTAACTTCTTACCATACTTGTCCTAAAAATTGGAACAAGTCCATTTACTACCATTGATATGTCTTAAAACTGCTGGAGGAGTGGCAAAGGGTGTAGATCATCCTGATCTCCCTTTTTTTCCTGCTGAACATATTCAGTTAATGCTGAATGTTAAATTTCCACAAGTTTATATAGGGACATTACTCTGTCTAAGGAGATAGGAAATATTTTGTAAGATTAATGTCCCTTAAGCTAAGAAGTAAATACTGAGATTGATAATAGATTATGTTGGGGTTTAACGATACATCAACCCTTGTGGGTCATTTTGTGTCATCTCCAACAGAAAGGGAGAAGAGAGGTAGAAGAGATTGTAGAGGAGATGAAAGAGAGAGACAGGGGAGAAAGGAAAATGAAACATACATTGAAGAAACAGAAGAAATAAAAACATTCCCCCTCTACCCTTCTACCTGCTGCAAGGGTAGCTGGCCTTGCCCAACTGTAAGCCAATATCAGTTGGATGCCCCTGTGATGTAAAATACACAACACCTTTGCCTCACCTAACCACCCACAACAGAGATTGATAATGCTTGTATGTTTATTTGGATGGTAAAAAAATATTTGGAATCATACCATGTTGAAGTATTTTGAAAGTGAATGTAGATTTGACCAGTTATGGTTTACTTCCTAACATCTTATCATTTATGATATCTTCAACTTAAATTACATTTTAACCCTTGTCCTGCTGAACCCAAATATACCCTGCCTTTGCAAACAGTATAGATCCTGATCTGGATCTGCACTGTTTGCCATCAAGTGTGTTTAAAGCAACAATCCAGATCAAGTAATCTGATTGGCTGAAAATTAGAAGTGGGCGTGGCATCTTAATTTATTCAGCATGGCAAGGATTAAGGAAAAAAAAGTAATTTTCTTTTTGGCTTTGACTTAGTTTTCTTTAACCTGGGCTTATATAGCATACGATTAATTGACAATTTTTTTTCTTATTTTGCTCAGAAAATAGGCTTTGACGTTTCATGCAAATTTTCTGGGAAAATTAGAAAAATAATTCAAAATGTTGTTCACTGAATTTTTTTACCCAGCATGTAAGCATTCTGTATGTAATTGCTGTAGGTAGGTAGAGTATGGTACTCCCTTTTTCTGGACTTACACTGTGATAGAGGGCATGTGGGGTGTCGGGAGAGGGGTTTCTGTGCCATTAGCATATTGGATTGAGATAGCATAGCAGTAGATAAAAGGGTATCCTAGGCCTAGTTGTTTAAAACTTAACGAAGTTGTTAGCTAACGTGACCATAAAATTTCTGTCTTGAAATATGGCAAATACATCAATATTTCTTGCTGAAAAAATGTGAGACATTAGCCCATTGTAGTCGGGATACCCGTAAAAGGGTCATTGGCAAACAGTGCAGACCCAGATCAGACGCTGCAGAACGCGGTGTCTGATCAGGGTCTCTACTGTTTGCATATAGTTTAGCCATTTTTCTCTAGGAATATGTAGATCTCATAGCCGGACGTACCTAAAATTGAAATTGGACTCTTCCAATATATTGTGTGGGAGAGTCTATTCAGTATACAATGGGTTAGGAAAGTATCCATTAGTTTTAGTTCAAACAGAGATATGAGATAGATTTTGCTTCATGTGGCGCAGAATAGACTGTCATTTGCATGTTTAGGCATAATGATAATCATCATGCATAGGTCTAGATAAGGGAGGGTATCCGGTAAATATTTTTCTTATTTCTCCACGAAAACATATGTTGTCAGTACTCATTAGAAGTGCCTTGGCGAGGCGCTTCTAATGAGTACCCACAACATATGTTTTCATGGAGAAATAAGAAAAATATCAATACTTTTGGATGGAAAAAAGCGCCTTAACTAGTGCTATGTTAAATGAAACAGTGTTGTTTGCAAACAATCACGAATCTACAGGGAAATTTCAATTGAATTTAAGAATTGCGAAATAATTTTGATGTGAAATCACTTGATACTTAACTTTTGAAATCAATTAGTAAAAATCTGAATTGAAAAATTTTGCAGAAAAAAATATGGTCTCACTGCAGGAAGCAATAATTGAAGTGCAGCTATGAATTAATTTTAACCTTTACCGTAATAACCCTAAGCATTGGGACAGATAGGTCTTTGCAAACATGTAGACCCAGATCAGATGCAGCAGAATGTGGTGTCTGATCAGTGTCTACATGGTTTGCCATACATACAGCACAATTTTAGACACATCAAGATGTAGTAGAATGGACTATTTCAATTTTTGGGACAAGTATGGTGTATAGATAAGGTGTCTCAATACTTAGGGTTAATACGTTAAATCACCAGTAACAAAAGCAACAGACAACATTCTAATCATTTGAGCCGTATGATGGAAAAAGAGCTGTTATAGCATAAGCGAACCGTATAGGTTCAGGCGAGACTGCACATATGTGCAGTCTCACCAGAACCTATACTGTTCGCTCATGTAAGGGATAGGGCAAGAGGAAAGTTCAGCCAGAGTACTAGATAGGTGGCCTTGCTAAGGGGGCTGGAATGTGCATTGAAAGGTTGTTTTCACTGACGAGCCTCTTTCTCACGATGAGGTTCATTTATTTATAGGGGTCATAGTTCAAGGGATTAACCAGATATTTTTCTTATTTCTCTACTAAAACGTAAGTTGTGGGTACTCATCAGAAGTGCTTAGATATCAGTGTTATATGAAGAAATTTTAAGGAAACAAATTCTTTGCTTCCAGAGCAGACCCCATTTTCAGAAAGGAGACAAAAAATTTTGAATGAGTTACCACCCCTGAAGGTGTTTCAGTTTCCCTTAAGATGGGTTTCCCTGCAAATAGGTATCAAACAGGGACCAAACTGATTTTATAATTAGAAGGTAGATAAATTGATTCACCTTCCTTTGAAGTTACCATATTAATTGTAAGTATTGGGATAGACAGGCATGGGCAAACAGTGTAGATCACATCTCAGATGACACAGAATGCAGTGTTTGATCAGGGTCTGCAATGTTTGCTATTCATCCAGAAAATTTTAAGCATGAACAAATTGCAAAATGGACTTGTTCAAAATTTTAGGAGAAGTATGGTAAGGAGTTAGGATGTCGGAATATTTAGGTTGAATACGTAGATGTCGGAACAGTTAAGTTAAATACGGTACCTACCTGAACCTTAGATTATCTGGGAGGTTACATTGATCTGTGTTAATTTTTTTCTCCCAAGAGTCTTTTGCGCAAACACTTTGAAATTTTCTGTGATCACTTGTTAGATTGGAAAGAAAACCTGTAGGAATGACAAAAAAGATTGATTTTCCAATCTTCAAAGCTTGGAAATTAGCTATATCAGGACCGTTTGAGCGGCAACGTCAGAAAACGTACCTTTGGATGTGTGCACCCAGGGAAGATTCAGATCAGACTGCGCATTCGCGCAGTCTGATCTGAATCTTCACTGGGTGGATTTTGGATAGCCATGGATGCAAAGTTTCTTCATGTGGACAACAAAAACTGTACAGGCTGATCTGAGTCAGTTGAGCACACTGTGACGTCCGAAGGTATGTTTTCCATATTGTGGCTCATTTGTGTAGAAAGTGGTACCGAATGTTTACATTACACAATATTGTCTCTTTTCTTGTTTTGCCTGTCCTTGGTTTATGAAAGTTCCATATTTCCAGATAAATGATGTAGTTTGATGAATACCATATTGATCCTAAATATTGGACTGCCTCCTTTACCAAAATTATCCTAAAATTGGGAGAGTCTATCTCTCAATATGTCTACAAATTTCTATATGAGTGGCAAACCATGCAGACCCTGATCAGACACCATGTTTTGTGGCATCTGATCAGGTGTGCTATACTGTTTGCTCATGCCTTACATGAATCACCTGCCAGTTACTAAGTATGATCAGGGCCCAGTTGTTCAAAACTTAACGACGTTGTTAGCTAACATGATGATTTTATCTTGAATTATGGCAAATACATTGATATTTTTTGCTGAAAAAAATGTGAGTAGCTTTTCACATTTTTGTAGCAAAAATATCAATGTATTTGAAAATACTTTAGCTACAACAGTTAACGTGTTTGTCGTTAACAAGCTTGTTAAGATAACGATGCTTTGAACAAGAGGGCCCAGGCTTTAAATAAAATTTTGTGTGTCGGCGAAGTCAAATTGATCCTGGTCAACATTCTGTTTGCCATTCAGCTAGCACTTTTTGGACACATTGTCATGTAATAAAATTTTGGGATATGCATGGTAAGCAGGTATGGTGTCCAGATCTTTGTTTATTTATAGTACTCATCATCACCATCATCATATGATAACTTGGTATGGTGTCAAAATATTTAGGGTATTTACGATAATCATCATCATTGTCATTGTCATCATCAGCAGCAGCAGTAAAAGCAGCGAACATCACTCCATCACTGTCAGAATGTGCTATCAGAGTTAATCCCATAGCACTATTAGCAAATGGTAGCAGACAGCAGTCTAAATTTCTTAATTATTTTTCTAGAAAATAATACTTGGCATTTTGTGTGAATCATATGCTAGGCAGATGATTCACATGCAGTGCCAAGCTTTTTTGTCTCTGAAAAATACGAAAATAAAAAAAAATCAAAATGTCGTCTGTTGCAGTTATGATTTGCACTTCAAGGTTTAATTTGTGATTATTGATTTTGTAATTCAGTAATTATTCAAAGTACATACATAAGTACTGATGGTGTGTATTTTGAACTTAATGCTTAGCATGCTGGGAAAAAAATTCAGCAGACGACAGACAGTTTGAAATATTTTTCTTATTTTTCCCTGAAAATAGGATTTTATATTTCATGCAAATTGTCTCCATAGGAGAAAAATATCAGTTTGTCATCTGCTGAATTTGCCCAAAGAGTGGTAAAAGGTTAACCCATTTGGCCCTACAAACCCAAATGGCTACATTTGCAAACAGTGTAGATACAGATGAGACGGCTTGTAATGATCCGACTCATCAGGGTCCACACTGTTTGCCATTCCGTTATTGTTTTTTGACTGCAATCCTTATTTACAACAATGGAATTGTCCAGATTCTGAGACGGAAGAGTCAATATTCAGAAACTTAAAGGGGAACGCAACATAAGTTGTAAGTATATCTTGGAGTAAAAGTTCTTAACAAGCCATTTATTTCGACACGAGAGTTTTCAAAATCGGCCTAGAAATAAGGAAGTTGTGGTGGTTAGAACACATTTAAAATGGCTGTCATGGATGCCGCCATATTGTAGGCTTTGTGACGTCACACAGCCCAAATTAAATATGCAAAACCAAATTATAAAGGGTTTTTAAGAATAATTTTTCTACAGATTTTTTTTTATAATCTTTTAATTCTAGTGACAAGCAATCATTTCCCCCAAAATAACTTTATGAGAATAACTACCTTTATGAAACAAATTTTAATTTTTATGAAACCTCATTAAATATTCAAAATGGCGGCACCCTTTCAGACAATGTTAAAATATTCAATTGCCTTTAACTTAATTTTCCACAAATTTTGATCAAATTTGTGTTAAAATTCATTGTTTGTAAAGTTCTTTACGTTAAAGCACAGTAACTTTTAAGGTTGCGTTCCCCTTAAGGGTGAAAGGGTTAAAAGGTTAATTAGTGGTTATTGATTTTGTGATTCAATAATTATTTAGAAGTACAGTAGTACTGAGTGTGTTTATTTTGAACTTAGATCAATAAACTTGATTCTCTTACATTTTCCTACCTGTATCACATGGAAACCAATATTTTATAGATTCCAGGCAAAGGTGTGCTGTAATCACTTATTTGACACCTGGCTAGTGCAGATATATGTCTCTTGTTTGTCTGTGCTGCAGCCAGGGTTAAGTTCTCAGCTTTACCTTGTGGCAGAATAGTGGTCTACCATCCAAGGTTGGTGGTTTTCTCATGTACCACATATGACCACCAGATGCAGCTTTCACAACACTTTATAATGCACCAGTCATTTTTATCCACAGCCCAATGCCCTCACAGTGCCGGGAAAGTACAGGGGTTGTGATTTTATGCCTAAATAGCAGGGGACTACTAAGATTTCATATTTACCCAATTCTTAGTTTTATTTTTCATTGTCTCCAGAGGGGATGGGGGAGTAGAGGCGAGGGTGGGGCTTATTGATCTTACTGTGTAAAAGAAGTAAAATTGATAAAGTTAAATGTGTTGGGTAAAACTTTCAGCAGAGGTCATTTTGTTTTTTTTCCCCTCAGAAATTATGGTCTAACATTGCATGGATGTTGGTTGGGTTCGAGTTTAACCGCCCTGTCAACACTCATGTCGAGCCTGTCAGCCCAGCAAACACACATCGCATCAACGTCGTTACTATGTCACTGCAATGTCGTGACGTTGCAGCGATGTTGTAACAACGCTGTAACAACATTGTGTGTTTGCTGGGAGTTTACTTTATAACCACACTTTTCCTGGGCAGGCTTACTTTAAAGCTGTTAACCAGGACTTGGTGCACATTCTTTCACAGAAACTAACAACTGCCCTTCTTGAATCAGAGAAAGGGAGAGAATGGCAGTAGAAAATATTTCGTGATCAATTCTTACTAAAGAATGTTATCAGACTCGGGAGGGGATCAAACCAGCGACCTCCTAATCACCAGTCTGACGCCCATCCAACTGAGCTACTGGGGTTGGCAAATTATTGTCTGGGAAAAATAAGAAAAATATCATGAATTCATCCTCTGCTGAATTGGCCCAGAGATTAATTGTTAAAGGTTAAATAAAGTTTAACCCATTGTAGTCTGGCAACCCCTAAAAGGGTAATTGGCAAATCCAGATCAGATGCCACAAAATGCGGCATCTGATCAGGCATTTCCATTGCTTTCAAATTGTTAAGCTATTTTTCTCTAGGACTATCTAAATCACATAGCCTGACATACCTAAAATCAAAATTAGAATCTTCCAGTATAATGGGAGTTCATTCACTCTACAATGGTTGCATTGTTTTCCCTGTTCTCACTAAAACTGTATTGCATGTATCATTAGAATTTGTCTCAGTTAGGTGGTTCTAATAAGAACTGACAATTTTTTTTTGTTCTTATTTTTCGGAAATACCGTATTTACCTTAACCCTTGTCCTGCTGAATAAATTAAGAAGCCACGCCCACTTCTAATTTTCAGCCAGTCGGATTACTTGATCCAGATTGTTGCTATACCGTCACATACTTAATAGCAAACAATGCAGATGCAGATCAGTTGGCTTCTTCAGAAGCCAACTGATCTGGATCTACACTGTTTGCAAAGGCAGGGTCTATCCCGGTTCAGCAACATTTTAATACTTGTTGATGTATCTATAATCAAAGCACTGACAGCACTGGTGGGTCGATTGTCTCTGAGTGTAGGCTGGGAAACTGATCCTAAACAAGGACTTAACCTTTATTATGCTGAATAAATTAAGATGCCATGCTGGGGTGGTCGGGTGTGGCGATGGTGTCGTGTATCTTACGTCACAGGGGCGTCCAACTGAGATTGGCTTACAGTTGGGCAAGGCCTGCTATCTTTGCAGCAGGTAAGGGTAGAGGGGGAATGTTTTTATTTCTTCTGTTTCTTCACTTTCATTCCTGTTTCTCTTTCTTTCCTTTCTCTCTCTTACATCTCCTCTACTATCTCTTCTATCTCTTCTCCCTTTCTTTGGGAGATGACACAAAATGACCCACAAGGGTTGATGTGTTGTTAAACCCCAACTCAATCAAAAGATGCCATGCCCACTTCTCATTGTCAGCCAATCAGATTACTTGATCTAGATTGTTGATATAAATTCTCAGACTGAATGACAAACAGTGCAGATCCAGATTAATTAAGAAGCCAACTGATCTGGATCTACACTGTTTGCAAAGGCAGGGTATATCCAGGTCCAGTAGGACTAGGGTTAAAACTGTTCCATAACACTTAACTTCCTGTAATTTAAGCAAACGGTGCAGACCCTGATTAGACCCTGCATTCTGCAGAGTCTGATCTGGATCAGCACTATTTGCTAATTTGCTTATGTCCCAGTCCAGATTTTACAGATAACCCTCTATACATGGCACTCTGACCTCACAGCGACAAGAATAGTACGGCTGTAAATGACCATAACCTGGATTTCGTCTAACGCAAGGTTTGATTACATTGGTCAGTGATAATCCTGCAGACAACTACCTAAGGAAATTTTGGCATTTGTATACTATGACTCAATGGTAAACAATCAACCCAAAAATTACTGGATGAGTGGCAAACAGTGTAGACCCTGATTAGATGCTGCATTCTGCAGCATCTGATCTGGGTCTGCACTGTTTGCCCAGGTCTGTCTGTCAGAAAACTTAGGGTAAATAAAGTGGAAAAAATTCAAAACATTTATCTTCAAAATTTTGGTCGATTTAGCTTATTGGGTACTAAAGGAACGCAGTTGGCCATAACCTGTATTTATGGCCCATCAAACTCTGTTTTTGAGGGGCAAGAGATCTAAATAAAGAATTTACTAGAGACTCTGGGCCCAGGTTTGTAAGAAACAAAGAAATGCATCATTATGTCTGCCCATGGCAGGGGTGGAGACTTATTGTTTTTGCCTCAGTTGTCTGTCCTTCTGTCCATCTGTCTGTCCATCCATCCATCCATCTGTCCATCTGTCCGTCATGCAGTTATGTCCACTCTATAACTTGAAAACCGTTCAAAATATTTTCAGAAAACTTCATAGAAATATAAAGGATCATCAGACAACATGCAGAACACAAGAACCGTAACTCTTATCTATACAGTTTTGTAGTTATTCCCCTTTGAGATTTGACAATGGTCATTTCGTGTCCGCTGTATAACTTGAAAACCCTTCAAGCTATTTTCATGAAATTGCATAGAAATATAAAGCGTCATCAGACGACATGCAGAACACAAGAACTGTAACTCTTATCTATACAGTTTTGTAGTTATTCCCCTTTTAGATTTGGGAATGGTATTTTGTGTCTGCTCTATAACTTGAAAACCCTTCAAGATATTTTCATGACACTTCATAGAAATATAATGCATCGTCAGACGATGTACACAACACAAGAACTGTAACTCTTGTCTATACATTTTTGGAGAAAGTTTTTATTTAGAGGCTAAAATTAGGAGAGTTAATTAGATTTCTGGTGAAAAAATGTATGATTTTGAAATAATTTTCCCAGAAAATTGTTAGCACCTCCTGTATCCCCTCTGTGTATGGGCTTGCAATGATGATAAACAATTAGTGTGGGTAAACATCCTATATTTGAGTGAGAGCTGGGGGGAGATATATGTTTTTTTTTTTTTTTTTGTTAAAAACAGCTCTAGTTATCATCTGTTTATACAGTAAAGTTCTGGTTTAACCCTTGCCAATGACACCAGCAGAAGACGTTTTGAAATACATTTTTTTTGATTATTCAGAGGAAGTAGGCTTGAAATTTCATATGAAATGTCAGGCTGTATCTTCTTTGAAAAATAATAATAATTAAAAAAATGAAAAAAACTCGTTGTCTGCTACAATTTTGTTTGGCACATTAAGGGTAAATAAAAAATAGCAATTTGAGCCATTTTAAAGTTAAATCTCTGGGCTGATTCAGCAGATGACATTTTTCTTAAGTGGAGACAATTTGCATGAAATGTCCAATGCTGTTTTCTGGGAAAAATAAGAAAAAAAAATATTTCAATATGTCTTCTGCTATTTCAATATGTCTTCTGCTGAAAATTTTACTCAGAGTGCTAAGTGTCAAAACTTCTATTGGTGAATTGTTTTTTATTGCCATTTTGTGATCACTTATAAAAATTACTGTATTTTCCCCAATATTTGAACAGGTAAACTCAGCAAACATTTGACCAAGAAATGACTGCTTCTAAGTTCTAAAGGAGCAGTTTGATCAGAGTCTGCACTGTCATTCCATCAGTATATTTTCAAAATATTACTATATGTAGTCAATGGATACTCAAATTTTATGGTAGAGAGTTAAAATATCCAAATATTTTGGATAAGTATGATTTATTAACTAAAGAAATTGTAATGTCACCCATTGCAACATAAAAATGTCAATGATAATACTTAACTTTATTTTTATATGTGAAAAATACCCTGTACCCTTTATTATGCTGATGACAAAATCAGCAGATGCTTCTAGATCAGGAAGAGCTTTTAAAAAGTATACAGATAGGGCAAATCAGATAAGGCACTTTTTTCAACCAAAAAGTAATGTTATTTTTCTTATTTCTCCACAAAAACATATATTGTGGGTACTCATTAGAAGTGCCTCGTTGAGAGACTTCGAATGAGTCATCACAACATATGTTTTCATGGAGAATTTTATATGATGGAGAATTTTATATGATGATTATATCCTCTTATCTGGTGTTATGAAAAAATTATGCTTTCCTTCATCCATCTGTCGTCACTTTATAACCTTCATCCATCTGTCGTCACTTTATAACCTTCAGCCATCTGTCGTTTATTTATAACCTTCAGCCATCTGTCGTCACTTTATAACCTTCATCCATTTGTGGTCACTTTATAACCTTCATCCATCTGTGGTCACTTTATATCCTTCATCCATCTGTGGTCTGTGACTTTACAACCAGGCTGTATAAAGTACATAGAGAAATATGGCTTGGCACTGATGTTGTCTGGGTCTAATTGGTGCCCCATAAACATGCTAGTCCTGCAGAGCCAGGATATACCCTGCCTTTGCAGACAGTGTAGATCAAGATCAGTTGGCTTCTAAAGAAGCCAACTGATCTGGATCTGCACTGTTTGCCATTAAGTGTGAAATTATATCAACAGTCTGGAATAAGGTATCTGATTGGCTGAAAATTAGAAGTGGGCGTGGCATCTGAATTTATTCAGCATAAAAAGGGTTAAGTTTAACAAAGTACATAACGAACTATGCCTTGGCCCCAACATCAGTGTTGTCTTGATGCTTGGGTCTGTAATATTTCAGTTTTACATTCAAGGTACTGGCATCAGTGGCTCAGTCAAATGCAGGTCTGACTAGTGACCAGAAGTTCGCGGTCCGATCCCCACCAGCAATATTTTTTGTGGAGATTGGTCATGAAATATTTCCTGTGATCATTTTCTCCCTTCCGCTAATTCAAGAAGAGCATTTGTCAGTTTCTGGCGAAAGAGTGTGCACAAGTGCTGTCATTCACCACATAGAGGACTAAACCTGTCCAGGAAAAGTGTGGTTAGGTAAACTGACCAGCTCAACATAGATCCTAATGGGTTGACTGGGCCATAAAACCTAAACCCAATCAAAACATTAAAGGTTTTATAGTTCTATACCTCCTTAATGCCTGGAAAAGAGAATTTGACATGTCATGCTAATGGAGACAATTTACATGAAATGTCAAATCCTGTTTTCTGAGAAAATAAGAAAAATATCACCAATTTGTCAACCGACACAGTGGCTCAGTGATAGAGCGTCTGCTTTGTGATTGGGAGGTTGTGGGTTCGATCCCTGGCCGGGTCATACCAAAGACTTTAAAAATGGTACTTAGCTGCTCTTTTGTTTGGCGCTCAGCATTAAGAAAGTAGAGCTAGAACTGGTCAGCTCAGTGTCGGTATAATGTGACTGGGTGGAATATCATATCAAATTATCTGATATTTCAGTGAGGCAGCACTCTCAAAGTGAGCATTGAGCTCCCTGCCATATCCAGACACCGTCGCGATATAACTGAAAGATTGTTGAAAGTGATGTTAAGCCCAAATCAAACAAACAAACAAACAAAACCAATTTGTCATCTGATGAATTAGCCAAGAGAGTGGTAAAGTTAAGGTTCTTGGGCTGATGTTAGAGATACTGGTCCAAAGTTTTGTCTCAGAAATTAGGGCTTGGCAATTATATGAGACAATTGAGTCCTGTGCAGAGATTGTTTTACCACTCCCAACATGGATACTGGGTATTTTACCTTAGACAAACCATATCAAAAATACCTTTAAAATATACAGGTAAAATCAGTGAGAAAGTAATGTTGGAAATTTACAGTAGTTTTTGCTTTCAATTGTCAGCATGTAAGCCCTTTGGAGGTGTTACATAACTCTTTCCACGCTAGTGGCGACTTTTGTCGTCTGCTGATAATCTTTGCAAACAGTTTGGACCCAGATCAGGCCCGACAAAATGTCGGGCCTGATCTGGATCCAAACTGTATGACACTCTGATGGTATTCCTGAAAGATTTTTGGAAAGTTAATTTAAATTAAAAAAAAAATCCACAGAAAACAACAAAAAAAAGCGTGCAAAATTACCCAGCAGGCAAAGAGTTAACCAGTGCCAATCAACATTGTAGCAGACGAATGAATTTTTATCATTATTATTTTACAGAAAAAATAAGGCATGACATTTTATGTGAATCATCAGCTAGGCAGACAGTTTGCATGAAATGTCAAACCTTATTTCCCAAAACGTAATAAAAAATATTTCGCAATGTAATCTGCTGCAGGTGTTATTGTAGCTTTATGGGTTAGGTCCTAAATTTTGGAACAATGAGGAAGCAAAAATCTCTCGTCATTTGCTAAATTTAGCCTGCTAACGAACGTGCTTCTGCACAGTTCTTCTAATTTTAAATCCATTTTTGTCTGTCCTCATACCATTGAAAAGTGATACCTGTAAAATGTAGAGAGACTTAGTTATGTAGGTAAAATATAAGCTTATACAATACTGTTCTTATAACCCCAGATAAGGCGCTTTTTTCAACCATAAAGAATTCATATTTTTCTTATTTCTCCACAAAAGCATATGTTATGGGTACTCATTAGAAGCACCTCGCTGAGGTGCTTCTAATGAGTACCCACAACATATGTTTTTGCAAAGAAATAAGAAAAATATTTACTTGATCCCCTTCTTATCTATAGCACTATGCCTTTTCAAATACTTATTGAACAGTTATTGAAAAAGTTTGAAAATATTGTCCCATGACTCATGAATAGCGAGACGGGTAAACATTGTATTTCCCAATAAGTCAGTGTAAACATAGTGAGGCCCAATAAAATCGTGACTTTAATGTAGATGGTCATTTTGCTTTATCACAATACTCCAGTTCTCCTTATTGACACTGATCGCTGAATTATAGATCTGTCTCTTAAAGAGCTTGATCAAAATCAATATCTGTTGTGTATCTGAAACGACAAGTTTAATACCGTCTGTTCTTGTGCAGATTACGGCTATTTCAAGGTTATTTACAGATAATGGAATCTTTCTTTAATCTTAACTCCATTGTGATAAAATTCGGGAATTCCAAGATGGCTGTCACCCGTGTTTAGCTATATTGTCTTAACTTCCTGTTTTTAAAATCATGTGTTCTTGGAGGATTTAGTTTGGTAGCCATATTGGAAATGGAACCAAGTTATAAAGTGGTAAAATGGAGTCATCACATGGGGTAGGTGTATGATTTTTATTGTTTAATTAATGTTTTCTAGTCTGGGATGTGATGAGGTGTTAATAGTTTACATTCCGTTGCCATGGATACTGTTTACAACCTAAAAGGAAGTAGTTACACTGTACAACTATGACAGATATAAATTTGGGTGTATACATACCGTTAGTTCTGTTTAAATTTGGCCTTACGTATATTATTTCAAGAAATTGTCATTCATAATAGAAAATCTTTTATTATTTCTAAATATTGAGATACATCAACTCATTACCTTACTTTTCCTAAAATTCGAACGTCCTGTTATTTACTACCTGTTGTTGTGTCTAAAATCTGCTGGATGAATATGACAAACAGTGTAGACCCAGATCAGATGCCACATTCTGTGACATCCAATATGGTTCTACACTGATTGCTCATGTCTGGCTGTCCCAAATTTGAAATGCTTAGGGTTATTATGGTATGTAAAGATTTTACTAAATAAGTGTACTGCAAAATTCCTTTATCCATTCAGTGGTGCTTAGCATTTCCAAAAGAGGAAGTTGGCAGTCCGTATGGATATTTTACTACAAGCTTTTCCAGTACCATATTAATTGTATGTATTCTGACAGACAGGCCTGAGCCAACAGTGTGCACCCAGATGAGATGCCGCAGAATGCTCGTCCAGCAATTTTTAGACACATCGGATAGTAAATTGTACTTGTTCAAATTTTAGAACAAGTATCGTAAGGAGTTGATGTGTCCGAATACTTAGGGTAAATATGGTACTTTTGAAAAACCTATATGCCCAGTGTGGTAATTAATTGAATAGGAGAAATAAGAAAAAAAACAATTATATTAGTAACCATTCTTATCAAGAGCCCTATGTAATTTGAACTAAAAATAGTAAAACAAATATTTGAACAGTATTGGCTGATGCTGAGTTTTGAAATCCCCAATTAACTCTTAAAGTGCCAAGCAAATTTGCAGCAGATGACACTGTCATTTTTTTTTTTTTTTTCAGAGTAAATAAAGACTTCACATTTCATGTGAATCATCTGCCTAGCAGATGATTCACATGAAATGTCAAGTCTTATTTAATCTAAAAATTCAAAGCACAAAAAAAAAAAAAAAAAAAAAAAATAAGACTGTCGTCTGGTGCAGTTGTGATTGGCGCTTTCAGGGTTAACAGTATCAGCTGATGCTGAGTAATTTCAGTTTCGAAATCTCCATTTTATTGAAGGTTTCTAATGGTGATGTTTATAAACTGTTTTGTGTTTTGTAAACATTGGGAAGGGCCTGTATGGTAGACAAAAGTTTGTGCACTTTAATGCGCTACCATATTTGCTGTTAAGTATTCAAAGCTTCCTGGTAGCAGAGTGGTTAGCCCTCCCGACTACAGATCAAGAGGTCCCGAAACCAAATCTCATTTGAGGTGGAATTTATTTCATGTCTGTATGTGGCTTTATTGCACAGAGCCATTCTTTAACACCCTTCCATCATCTCAGTATGACTTAAATTATGTTGAAAGGGGGATGAAACAACAAATCAGTCCTCTCTGTATTTGACCAGACCTGGGACCAGACAGACTTGCAGGCCCCTAGGGGAACCTTTAAAACCTTTAAAAACCTTTAATATTGTTAAAATCTTCTAAATACAAGAGAAGGACGGAGTAACTATGTAGCATTTTGTAATAACAAATTATAGTTCGGTTACTTAAGATTCATATGTTTCTAAACAGAAATGCAAGTTAATATTTAAAGATGAAAATATCAGATTTTCTCTGCAATTTTTCTCCCTGTTTTGCTTGAGAGGTGATGACACTGGGTTCTTTTGCATGGGATCTGCCAAGAAATTTAACCATTAAATGCTCTTTATTTTGTACAAAATTTATCCTGAAAAACCTTTATTTTTTTAAGAGAGACTGCTAGGGGTCCTGGACCTGTTGATGTATCTAAAACTAATGGATATAAAGTAGGAAACAGTGTAGACCCTGATCAGATGCTGCATTCTGTTTGTTCAGGCCTATCTGTCCTATATCCTTAGGGTAAATTAGGTAGGAATCAAACCGAAGCCTGTCTCTTTTAAACTTCCATAACCCTTAAACTGCCAATCACAACAATTGTCGTCTGCTTTGTCATCTGCTTGTGATTTTAAAAGTCATTTTTGCAAGCAGTGTGGACCCAGATCTGGGTCCACATTGTTTGCAGGTATGCAAAAATAGGTTTGAAAAGTTTGCAAGAATATTCAGCAGATGACATAAACAGACGACATTTTCAGATGTAGGTTTTCTTGGCGTTTTAAGGGTTAATATTGTATTGAAGACTTCTATATGACTTGGCAGGGGATTGTAACCATGACATTACATATCTAAACTGTTGCAAAATGGCTTCCCATAAATTTATAGTAAAGTGAACTGTAAATGAGTTAAGAGAAGGTACAAGATAAATGAATTTAGTTGAAGTCTTTCAAGTTCTTTTACAGAATAATAAGTAGTTTGATAAAACAGAGCTTTTAAGATTAAGGGCTTGCTTTAAAAAAAAAAAAAAAAAAAAATCCGATACATGCTTTTAGTTTTAACCTTTAGCTTGCAGAGAAATAAATGAAACTCCTACTCGAGAAGTCATTACTCCCTTATTTTTGCCTCGATTTACCTGGAATTTTCACATATAATTTGCTGATCATAGGCAGCCATTTTACCGGCATGAGAATGGTCACGTGACTAGAAAGTCATGTGACAGTAACGTGTAAACTGGGAACCGTTTAAGACACTTAAAAAAAAAAAAAAAATACAAGAGACCAGCTCCTACTGTGTACTATTGTGTATGAAACGAGTGACATACATAAGTTCTACTATTATTCCTACTTCTTCCTCACTGGAAATGATTTAGGTGTATGGGCTTTTTCTCCAGGAAATCGTGATCAATCTGTTGAAGTGAGTGCTGAAATTAATGGCAGCTTCAAATTCGGTATTCTCAGTCTAATTTAGTGTGGGTAAAATCCAGCACCCGACTGTCTAATAAAAAGTGGCATGTTTGTATGAAAGTAGGTTCACTCCTGTATGAGAACACTTGCTCTGAATGGTTGCGTGTGGTGTATAGTAAGTATGGCAGGCTTTAGAGTTGACAGACCCCTCCTGGGCCATATAGTCGCCTACAGCAGTGTAAAGGTTAAACAAAGTGAGTCATCGAAGTGATGGCACTTATACCACATATCACTTATGCAGTCAAAGAAGGCCCAGATCAGACTGCACATTTGCTTACAGAATAATTGGATACTGCAGAAGATATTGATCAACACAGAAGGCCATGATCAGACTGTACATGGAATGTGCTGGCACATTTGGGCCTTACATTGAACCTGTTCACTGACATTAGTACCCTTTTCATATATTGTGACTCAAATTTGTTTCGGTGATAAGAGTATAAAATGTTAAAATACTTTTACTTTCAGAATGTTTCATTGCTTAATCTTTAATTGTAGCCATGAGTTGACACATTGAAATATTTTTATTGTTCAGAGAAAATAAGGCTGAATTGTCTGTTGTCCGAAGTTTTGATTTAGGTAGACTCCTGGTTATCTGAACACTCGTTTGCCTGAACTTGGATTATCTGAACCCTCCAGATGCTTTATTGCCTGAACACTCATGCCGGTGGGGTAGGATATCATGCATCCGTTTTTAGTGTCTTTTTTTTCAAACCCATTTTAGAGGCTGTATAACATTGTTTATAATTTCATAGTATAAAAGGAGATCATTTATAAAACATAACTATACATTTGAGTTTTATTTGGTTAACCCTTGTCCTGCTGAACCTTGATATGCCCTGACTTTACAAACATTGTAGATCCAGATTAAAGAAGAAGCCAACTGATCAGGATCTGCACTGTTTGCCATTAAGTATGTGAATTTATATCAGCCATCTGTATCAAGTAATCTGATTGGCTGAAAAATTAGAAGTGGCATGGCATCTTAATTTATTGAGAAATGCACAGCTTCAGATAGGGAACTTTTTTCATCCAAAAAGTTTTGACATTTTTCTCCAAGAAAACATTTTATGGGTACTCATTAGGCAGACATTTAACATGAAATGTCAAGCATATTATACCCCAGCAAACTGTTTGTATAGGGTGGGTGGGATAGGGGTTGGGGGGTGTTGGGGCAGGTCTGCTGCAGTAGTGACCAACATGGATACCTTTGCAAACAGTGTAGATCCAGATGAGATGGCTCAAAATGAGCTGTCTCATCAGGATTTACACAGTTTGCCATTCTATGATTAATTTTTGACTAAACCTCTAATGGGGATAATGTTTTGTTAAAACTTTGATTAATGAATTTGTCCAAATTAAGAGATGGTTGAGCCCATTTCAGAAACTAGGTTTGAAAGGTTAAAGGTTAACTATATATTGTTGCTTGTCCCCTAATAGGCTCATGCTCATAACTTTATGGCACTTTATTGTACAGGGCCTTCCATTATCATCCTTCTAGCATCTTTGTATGACATATAATGTTGAAAGGGTCATTAAAACACCAAATCATCAATGCAGCTAAATATTATGGTTTAAGTAAAAAAAAAACAAAAAAAACAAAAAACAACAACAACAAAAAAAACAGCAAGACTATAACATAATATTATACATAAAGGTCAGTTTTGGATTGATTCTTTACACTCCCTCCATAGTATACAAACACCAAAATTTCCTTAAGGTAGTTGTCCACATGATTGGCTAATGTAATCAAACTGCCCATTAGACCAAATCCAGGTAATGGTTATTTATAGCTGACTGTCAGAGTCAAAACCTCACTGTGATTTGCAATATCAGACATACAAACAAGTGCGACAAAGATTGCTTGAAAAATGTGATCACTAGAGTGTTAACAAGGTTTTCCGCTGATCTGACCAGTTGACCTAGTTTTTGACCCCGGGTGACCCAGTTTCGAACCTGACCTAAAAATCCTAAAAATCATCAAGACAAACATTTTGAGCAAGATTCATGATGATTGCTTCGAACATTCGGATGAAAAACTACTGGGATGGTGGTGGTGGGTGGATAACAGGTGGTAGGATGGCTGAGCGACAGGGATGCTAAGGAAAATATACCATATTCAACCTAATTACTGCACATGCTCCTATAAGCACACAGTCAAGCAATTTAGTAGTCTTTACATCCTAGCCAGTGTACTTTTATCTACTTCTTTATAAAACATATGTTGTTGGTACTCATTTGAATTGTCTCAACAGGTCAAGTCATGGCAAATCAAATGAGTACCAACAACATTTTTATAAAGAAAGTCAGCAAAATATTGCGTAAGTATCATTTAATACGTTCCTCATGAAGTTATCTGCTGATCTTTCTTTAAAGTGTACACATAAACTTTTTAGGAGAATATTTTACTAGTTTTTCTAGTGATTTTTGAAAAAAACTAAGCATGCTGTGTGGTGATTAGGTCGAATTCGTTAATCAGTCTTCTGCTGAATTTTGCTTATGAGTACTAAAGTTTATTGAGCCACTTAGCTGTTGTATGGCTCAGCAGTGTATGATGTCCTGGGTTGAATGTACCATGCTACAATCTTCAGAAAAAATGTAGAGATGAGAATTATTTCCCATGATCCCAAAGATGTTCGAGCCATTGAAGTTTGACTGAAACTTGTAACAGATTTTTCTTTTTAGAAAATCTTATCCTTTTTTAGACCTATGGTACAGAAACGAAAGAACAGGTATTATTTTTTTTATTTTTGAAGTACTTTCAAACCTGTCTTACATGTAAGAGACTACCCAAAGGAGTCCAAATTCTGAGTTTTTATGGTGGTGGTTTCTTAGTTCAGATCAGAATGAATAGATTTTAGTACTCTCTGAATATTTACATACTGGTATGTTTGTTTAAAGGGAATGGATACACATCAAAGGGAATCAACAGTTGAAATTGTTTTTGTCCTTTTCTGAAAATAGGCTTCTCTAAGAGTTCTTTTAGAGTAGACCCTTTTTCAGAAGGGGCTTGGTGTGCAGAGAAGCACACAGGAATTCACAAAAGTTATCTCCCTTGTGACAAATGGTGAACATTATACCAAGTGTATGTGGTCTCTTTAAGAAAGGGTGGTTTCTTAATAGAGTATGTCTGCTAGACAGGTTTGACTGTATTTGATGCCATAAACAGACATCTTTCAGCTGCATCATGGAAAAGCCATTTGCAAACAGTGACAGCCCACAAACAGTCTTGATTACATTCTGGTGGCAAGGGCAGTAGCTGTTCAAATACACAATATTGAGTGTTTTTGTTAAGCCTTGAACCTATGGATGTTTTGCTTTAACCCTTGTCATGCTGAATAAAAAAAGATGCCACACCCACTTCCAATTTTCGGCCAATCAAATTACTTGATCCAGGTTGTTGATACAAGTTCACATACTTAATGACAAACAGTGCAGATCCAGATCAGTTGGCTTCTTCAGAAGCCAACTGATCTGGATCTACACTGTTTACAAAGATAGGGTATGTCCTAGTTCAGCAGGACAAGGGTTAACAAATATCAGATCAGACTGCTCACTTTCTCTCTGGTTTGCCATTCAGTCAGCATTTTGGACCCATCCTGAGGTAGTCAGATGGAATTATACAAATTTTATGATATCTAAGCTAAGGATCTGAATATTTAGGATAATTATGGTATCTGTGATGCAGCTCATCTGAATACTGAGCTCACACAAGGACCAACTTAGATACCCTTTCCTTTTAAGGGGACTGGATACACTTGGTGGAGTTTTCTCTATTTTTACAAGGGTGAAAACTTGTAGTATGACTTCCTGGTCACTTTTCTGCACTCCAAACCCCTTCTGAAAATGGGTCTACTATAAAGTAAATAATTTGCTTCCTTTGAGGTGTAAGAATACACTTGGTAGAATTTCCCCATTTTTATAAAGGAGACTTACTTTTGTGACTTTAATTTGTGTATTGATTTTCTGCACACCAAACCCCTTCTGAAAAAAGGTCTACTCGTACTCTGAAAAAGCAAATTCTTTTCTTTCAGTGTAGACCTCTTTTCAGAAGGGAGACAAAAGCAACTTTGACAGAGTTGCCGCCTCCCCCCTCGCACGTGTATCCATTCCCTTTAAGGTCTGAAAGAATTAGTAAAGGGTCTGTTAGAAAACAAGGGCCTGTCTGGGTCTTCACTATTTACACAATATTATATGGTATAGTTTCTTTGTGTCTGGAGTGGCTCAGATGTAGTTTTGTATACCAGGAGCTATTTCTTTACTAACAGCTCTGGAGTGAAAACTTTGTTTTCATGGATATTCAGCAGAGTTTCTTTACTAGTAACTGTGGAGTGAAAACTTTGTTTTCATGTAAATTCATTGGAGTTTCATGGAATTATTTCTCCACTTATGACTATTTTCATCGAAAATCTGCAGAGTTTCATCGTCATTGCCATGAAGTTGTTTCTTTACTAACAATTTGTTTTTATGGAAACTCTTTCGGTCGAGTTGTTTCTTTTACTAACAACTACAGAAAACCAAAACTTTGTTTTTATGGAAACTCAGCTGTCAGTGGAGTTGTTTCTTTACTAACTGCTATAGAATAAAATCTTTGTTTTCATGACAGACCTGTCAGTGAAGTTGTTTCTTTTTGAAGCAACTGTGAAGTGGACAATATTGTTTTCATGGAAACCCAGCTGTCAATCAAATTGTTTCTTTACTAACAGCTGTGGGGAGAAAACTTTGTTTTCATGGAAATACAGCTGTCAGTAGAGATGTTTCTTTACTAAACGTCTGTAGAATAAAAACCTTGTTTTCATGTAAAGGCTGTCAGTGGAGATGTTTCTTTATGAAACAACTGTGGAGTGAAAGCATTTTTTCATGGCATCTCAGCTGTCATTGGAGTTGTTTCTTTTTCTAACAACTACAGAGTGAAAATTTTGTTTTCATGGAAACTCAGCTGTCACTGGAGTTGTTTCTTTGCTACTGAAAAACACTTATATTTGTTAGTCATTTTATTTTGGTGCTATTGGTGGTCAAGGAAAAAAAAACAACAAAAAAAAAACACCAAAATAAAAAGAATGCCAATAAAGATCAAAGAGCGCAAGAGAAGCATAACAAACTAGCAATTCTATTCCCAGTACACATTGCAAGTATGTTGTAGGGCAATACAATGTCAATCTTTATTAAGATTGCTTGTTTATCCCATTATCCATTCTCATTGAAAATAACTTGATAATTGAATAATTGAGATGTTTATTTAAATTAAATAACAATAGAACTGATTTGTATTCTCTCACACACTTAGAACAATGCAACTTGGAAAACAGTTAAAACCACCATGAATGACTTAATTGCAAATCACCCTGTAGAACCCGCATACATAAGACACACAGGGCTACATCAAAAATCACAGATTTTTTTTCAGGAAATTGAAAATATGCCAAAATATAAATCCATCAAAAGGTCTACTCATAAAAAATGGCAAAATTTGCTGTCGCCAAATTTAAGTGTTTTACTGTAACAACTACAGAGTGAAAACTTTGTTTTCATAGAAACTCAGCAGTCAGTGGAGTTATTTCTTTGCTAACAACCACCAAGTGATAAATTGCTAACAACTACCAAGTGATAACTTTATTTTCATGGAAACTCAGCTGTCAGTGGCTAAATGTTTCTTTGCTAACAACTACAGAGTGAAAACTGTTTTCTTGGAAACTCTTTATAACAATTGGAAACCTGGAAACTGTACATTAAGATATAGGTCAGAGTACTTGTTAAGGAAAAGCATTTGGTGATAAATAGAGAACAGTTTTTCTTATTATTCCATAAAAATAAATGTTGTGGATACTTGTTAGAATTGCCTCATGAGAAATAAGAAAAATATCAATTATTTTTTGATTGAAAAGAAAACCCCTTCCCTGGAGGTATGTGTATGACATAAGGGGGTGGGACTAGGAGGGAGTGCAGGAACAAAGAACATATCAGTACACACTAAAACAAGAAAATTATTTTGGTTAACTTCTGTCTTCTGAATTCCTAGCAACAGATAAGGCATTTTTTTTTCATCCGAAAAATGCTGATATCTGAGTACCCACAACATACATTTTTGTAGAGAAATGAGAAAAATATTATGTGGATACCCCCTCTTATCTGTAGCTATGTCAGAGAATCATAATGCATATAATGCTAGTACAATGCTATAGATTTGAAGTAATTATAGAACTTTGCTGCTGGGCATCCTTTTAATAATTCAGTAAGTTATTTATATCATTTATCATAGTCTCATTCAGAAACACGGCCTTTCGGATCATGAAGTCCCAGGTTTGAATCAACTTGAGTTAGAATTTACTCATGACTGTACAGCACTTCAGCACAAGGTGTCTCGATATGACTTAAATAATGTTAGAAGAGATTTAAGACACCAAATGATCATTATTATCATTAGTGATCAAATGTTTATATTCACTTGTATGTAAAGTGTTGTTGTTTCACCCACACCACTTTTAACAGAGGTAAAAATTAACACTTACAGAGTGCTGTGGGGAAATTCAGCAAACGTGAGGTTGATATTTTCTTATTTTTACCTGAAAATAGGATTTCATATTTCATGCAAGGAGACAATATGTGTGAAATGTCAAATCTTATTTTTAGGAAAAAATAAGAAAAAAATATTAAAAAATTTCATTTGAAAATTTTACCCATGCTAAGCATTAAAATCGATTACTGGTAAGATTTAACTCTTTCCCTGCTAGTGGCAACTTTTGTTGTCTGCTGATAACCTTTGCAAACAGTTTGGACCCAGATCAGGCCCGACAAAACGTCCGGCCTGATCTGGATCCAAACTGTTTTACACTCTGATATGGTATTCCTGAAAGATTTTTTTGAAGAGGTTAATAAAAAAAAATGGACAGACGACAAAAAAACATGCAAAATTACCCAGCATGCAAAGAGTCAAGGGGAATGGATATGCTTTCATAATTATTTGCATGAATCAATATTATATGAAAAACTTCATTTGGAAAGTAAATATTTGGTCAAGAATAATGGAATTTATTTTGCTGACGAAAGAAAGAAAAGTATATGAAGATAGGTCAAAAAAATATACAGTATGCAGATACCATATTAATCTTTTGTGTTTGGACAGACAGGATAAGCAATAAGTGTAGACCCAGATCAGATGCCACAGTTTTAGCCACTAATCCAGCTCTTCAGGTAATAAAGTGGACTCAAATTTGATGACATGTATGGTAATGAGTTTTTGTCCAAATATTTTAAAAAAAATACAGTAGGTTGGAATGTGAGCTGTCATAATTACATACAACATTGCTGAACTGGTGGTGTCTGCACATTGTAAAAGAAAAGTAGGTACCCCATAACAAGATCATGTGACAGTTTCTGGCCTTGAAGGTGAAGGTCATATTGTGTTTGCACTTGTGTCTGGATCATAGATAATAACTGTAACTGTCTTGTAGGAATAGATTTCGAAATAATTTGACACAAAATACCTGCAGCCTAACATTGCTGTAAGTCACAAAATCAGGGCTTGACCGGCATTCATCACTTTTTCCAGCAACGTTTTGTTAACCCTGGTCCTGCTGAACCCAGATATACCCTGCTTTTGCAAGCAGTGTAGATCCAGATCAGTTGGCTTCTGAGAAGCCAACTGATCTGGATCTGCACTGTTTGCCATTAAGTATGTGGATTTGTATCAACAGCCTGGGTCAAGTAATCTGATTGGCTGAAAATTAGAAGTGGGCGTGGCAACTTAATTCATTTAACATGGTAAGGATAAAAATTTGTGTACCCATATGAATCATAGCTCCAGACAAGACACTTTTTTTCCCACCATAAAGTATGGATAATTTTCTTATTTTCTTATGAAAATTTATGTTGTGGGTACTCATTGGAAGCACCTCACAGAGGTTTTAATGGAGAAAATTAAGACAAGTATTATTTGGATACCCCCTTTTGCAGTGTGCATAAATAATGTATATCCTTGGGGATGTCAGTGTAACTTTATGCCACAAAGCAGAGAACAGCAGTGTGAAAGTATCTTGGAATGAGAGCTGGGATTTACATGTATTGACTTGCAGGTTTGCCCCTGCTATACACAAATTGTAAACGGTAAATGTCCTAAATTTTGAAAACCAAATTGTCTTAGAAAATGACATATGCAAACAGTGCAGACCCAGATCAGACTGCTCCTGAATGAGCAGTCTAATCAGGGTCTACACTGTTTGCCATTCCACTAAGTATTTTAATAAACAGCTGCATAAAAAGCAAAATTAAGGCCAAAATAGTATACCCTGATGTTCTAAAATACTTATATTTAAAAAAAAAGAAGAAAAAAAAGCACAACATTTCTTGTGACTTGTCTGCCAAGGATACCATTTACATGAAATGTCAAGCCTTGTTTTCTTGGATAAAAGATTAAATATGTCATCTTTGACAATACAGAAGGTATTGTTACTCATGGGTCTAGATGAGAGTGGGTATCAGGTAAATATTTTTCTTATTTCTTAACCCTAGTCCTGCTGAACCAGGATATGCCCTGCCTTTGCAAACAGTTTAGATCCAGATCAGTTGGCTTCTGAAGAAGCCAACTGATCTGGATCTGCACTGTTTTTCATTTAGTATTTGAATTCGTATCAAAACCCAGATAAAGTAATCTGATTGGTTGAAAATTAGAAGTAGGTGTGGCATCTTAATTTATTCAACAGGACAAGGGTTAACAAAAACATACGTTTTGGATACTCATTAGAAGCGCCTTGAGAAATAAGAAAACTATAGATACTCTTTGGTTGAAAAGAGCTATGTAAATTTGTAGGTTTTTAACATTGGTCCAGACAGATGAGTCAGATCATGAAAACTAGCTTCCTGTAATTTTCTGGATTTACTCCTAGAAAATTAGATCTTGTTTGGTTTTTACTATAATTTTGTTTTGGAGCCTGGAATGTTTAAACTTGAACCTATGTATGTTTTTGTCAAACTTCATGGTTTCCTTGGCAGAAATTCAACCTAAAATGGGTTACTTACGAGGGCGAGTCAATAAAAATCCAGCCTAACATTTCTGGGTGAGATCGATCTCTTCTTTTTCGATGTAATTGCCCTCTAGAATGATGCACTTGGACCAACCGTGTTCCAGTGCCATCAGCCCAGAACTGAAGAAGCCAGGGTCCTTGTCTCTGACCCACTCCTCAACTGCCGCTATGACTTCTTCGTTGGACCGGAAATGACGTCCATGGATATCATTTTTCAAATTTGGGAATAGGAAATAGTCACTAGGAGCTAAGTCTGGAGAATAGGCGGGGTGTGGTATTAGCTCGTACCCATTCCGCTCAACAGCATCCATTGCAGTTTTGCAGGTGTGGACTCTCGCATTGTCCTGTTGGAACAGAATCCCTTTGGAGAGTTTACCTCGGCATTTTTCACAGATCACAGTTCTCAGTTGGTCAAGCAGATTTGCATAATACACAACTGTTGTTGTACTTTTCTTTGCTAGAAAGTCCAACATAATAACGCCTTGTGCATCCCAAAATACAGTTGCCATCACCTTGCCAGCAGAAGGTTGCGTTTTGAACTTCTTTGGCCTCGGAGACCCCGGCCCTACACTCTGGCAACTTTGAGCTTTATTCTCTGGCTCATAATAATGGACCCAAGTCTCATCTACAGTCACCAGACGTGAAAGGAAATCGTCTTCCTTTGACCTAAACCGCTTCAACAATGAGCTGTATACTGATGCTCTGGTTGCCATTTGCTCGTCATTAAGGGATTTTGGGACCCAACGGGCTGTTAGCTTGTGCATACCCAAGCGATCGTGTAACGTTGTTGAAACGCTACCATGTGAAATGTTTCAAATACAGGTACCAAATTACAACACGGTACTCAACTTTTGACGAAAAGCTTACTTTTGCGTCGCTAGCCATGTTTGACATTCAGTATCTTATGAGTGAATGACACGATAAGGGTGCAATTTTGCTCTCTGGCCTAAAACATGTATTGAAACAAGGCATGAAAATCTTGGGTGTCTCGGTCAATTGGAAATGGGATAGGCTGGTTACTTATTGACTTGCCCTCATACAATAAGTGTTTTGAAATTGATTGTCAGATCCAGATGTCACAAGTTTGAATCTCAGCTCGGCCACATAACTTTCTTGGAGATTGATCATGAGATCATTTCCATGGACATTCTCCTTTTGCGGCTGATTTGAGAAGGGCAGTTGTCAGTTACTAATGAGATCATTTCCACAGTCATTCTGCCCCTCTGCTGACTCAAGAAGGGTAGTTGTCAATTGCTGGTGAAAGTATGTGCACAAGCCTGCCCCAAGAAAAGTGTGAGTAGGTTAACAAAATGGTTCAACATGATCTTGTCGGTGTTGACTGGGCTGTAAAACTCCAACTTAAACCAACAAAACATTTTGAAATTGATTGTCAAGTATTTAATATAGTCTCTGAATGTGATTATCTTTTCAGGTGCATGTTACTGGCTCAAACAATGCTAATGCTTAAGTCCAAAAAGTTTGCTGTTTTGTTATTTTTGTGCTCTGCTTTAACCCTTAGCGTGCTGAGAAAAAAATGAAACAGGCCTGTAAGAGGGGGTACCCCTACTCAAGAAATCATTACTCCCTTAATTTTGCCTCGATTTACCTGGAATTTTCATATATAATTTGCCGATCATAGGTGGCCATTTTACCGGCAATAGGATGTTCATGTGACTAGAAAGTCACGTGATAGTCACGTGTAAACCGGGAACCGTTTAAGACACTTTAAAAAAAAAAAAAAAATATTACAAGAGACCAGCGCCTACTGTGTACTAATGCGAATGAAACGAGTGACATACATAGGTTCTACTGTTATTCCTACTTCTTCCTCACTGGAAATGATTTAGGTGTTATGGGCTTTTTCTCCAGGAAATCGTTATCAATCTGTTGAAGTGAGTGCTGAAATTAATGGCAGCTTCAAATTCGGTATTCTCAGTCTTTATAAGTGTGGGTAAAATCCAGCACCCGACTATCTAATAAAAAGTGGCGTATTTAAATGAAAGTATGTTCACTCCTGTATGAGAACACTTGCTCTGAATGGTTGCATGTGGTGTATAGTAAGTATGACAGGCTTTAGAGTTGGTAGACCCCTCCTGGGCGCATATAGTTGCCTACAGCAGTGTAAAGGTTAACCCATTGTAGACTGAATGAACTCCCCCACACTATATTGATTTTAGGTATGTCAGGCTATGTGATTTACATATTCCAAGAGAAAAATGGTTGAACTATTTGCAAACAGTGGAGACCCTGATCAGAAACTGCATTCCACGGCATCTGATCTGGGTCTTCACTGTTTGCCAAATACCTTTTTAGGAGTCTCCAGACTACAATAGGTTAAAGCATAAATTCAGCATGCATGCAAAATTTTTCCACTATTCTTATATGCTATAGTGCCAATTTAACACAACTGAAAATTTATAATCAGTTCTACAGGGACTGTAATTGAGCGAAAATTTCTGCATTGACTAAAGATATAGTAAGAACTAATTATGAAATATTGAACCATAAGAATAACATAGCTCCAAATAAAGCATTTTTTTTTCAACAAAAAAGTACTGATGTCTTTCTTATTTCTCCATGAAAACTGACGTTATGGGTACTCATTAGAAGTGTCCCTTACCTATAGCTGTATATATGGAATACATTGAAATATTTTATTGGGCATTAGTGTTTGCTGGATTTTCACCATTTTCTACAAGGGAGACAACTTTTGTGACTTCTTGTTTTCTTTTCTGCACACCAAATCCCATCTGAAAAGGGGTCTAAAATAGTCTAAAAGGAAAGAATTCTCTACCAAGGAAAGGGGTCTACTCTAAAAGGAAAGAATTTGCTTCCAAGGGGAGCAAATTCTTTCCTTTTAGAGTAGTCCACTTTTCAGAAGGGAGGCAAAACCTTTTTGAGAACATTGTCTTTCCTGAAAGTGTTTCCGTTCCTGTACTGCTAGCCAGACTTCACAGCATAGTAGGTTATGCATCTGACTGCATATCCAGAGATCACAAGTTCGAATCCCAGCTCGGCCACATAACTTTCGATTGATCATGAAATCATTTCTACTGTCATTCTGCCCTTTCCATTGATTCAAGAAGAGCAGTAAACTGTTGTCAGTATCAGTTTACTGGGGAAAGTATGTGCAAAAGTACTGGTTAATCACTTAGAGAAAGACTAAGTCTGCTAGGAAAAGTGTGAGTAGGTTAACTGACCGACTGGACATGACCTTAACAGTGTTGACTGGGCCATAAAACTCCAGGGCCCAGTTGTTCAAAGCGTCGTTAGCTTAACGAGCTCGTTAAGGGTCATTTCGTTAACTGTTTTAGCAGATTCAATATACAATATTCTGATATTTTTTGCTGAAAAAATGTGAGTAGCTTTTGCACTGCAAAAGCTACTCACATTTTTTCAGCAAAAAATTTCAGCATATTTGCGTATCACTCGATTTAAATTTTAACGAATTGTTAACTAACGACGTCGTTAGCTTTGAACAACTGGGCCCAGGTCAAACAAAACTATATTGCTAGTATAAATTAGTAAGCTCAAGAGACTGACTGTCAAATAAATTCTTAGTGCTGACATTATGAAGTGTTCAATAAATATGGGAAGGGAGAATTGGTTAAATTGGTATTATAAAAATCAATTAGTCAGTTGCAAGAAAACTGGTTTCCCATATTGAGCAGAGTAGCTCCCGACCTGCCTTTGTGTGCATGTGGTCTAGTGGGGATCTGCTGTAGTTACCCTAAGTATTCCTACAGACAGGCCTGAGCAAACAGTGTTGACCCAGATACGATGCCACAGACTGCAGCATCTGATCAGGGTCTACACTGCCATTCATCCAGCAATAGTTTAAATAAACCAATAGGTACAGACATTCCTCTTTATACCGATACTCGATACAACGACAAATTTCATTATACTTACAATTTGACTGTCATGAAACCTTTGCTTAAGAGGTAACAGTTAGTCACAAATTATGCAAGAATATTGTATTTAATACTTTGAAGAAACGTATGTTTGGGATATTTGTTAGAATTGCCTTACTGAGGCAGTTCTAACAAACATCCAAAAACATATCTTCTATGAGAAAATAAGAACAAAGCAAGACCTCTTTTAATTATCAATCTGCTGATTAAGTATTCTATACAACAGCAAATTCATTTTAATGGCAACATCTTTGGGAACAAATGCTATCATTGTATGAGGGTTCACTGTAATAAAATGAACTTGTTCAACTTTTAGGACAAGTATGGCAAAGAATTAAAGTTTTGTCTGTACACTCCGGATAAATGTGGTAGTATTGATATCAGATAGAAGCATCCAGGGGTCAGAGTGATGAGTGTTCCCAACTTCAGATCATGAGGTCCTGGGTTTGAATCCTGCTGGAGGCAAAATTCAGCTTATGAATTCAGCTTATGACTCTACAGCGCTTTATTGCATTGTGCTTTTCATTGTCACCTTTCCATCATCTCAATATAACTCTTGTCCTGCTGAATCCAGATATACCCTTCCTTTGCAAACAGGTGTAGATCCAGATCAGTTGGCTTCTTCAGAAGCCAACTGATCTGGATCTGCACTGTTTGCCATTTAAGTATGTGAAATCATAGCAACAAGTAATCTGATTGGCTGAAAATAAGGAGTGGGCGTGGCATCTTAATTTATTCAGCATGGCAAGGGTTAATGTTGAAAGGTATGTGAAACATTAAATCATCATTATTAAATACAGAACTTGAAACTGAAGTTAAATTATAAGAAACAGGGGTCATCCTGGAGCTTTCAGAGAGGGAGAAGTTTTGCAACAATTCCAGGATTTCAGGGAGAAGTTTTGGTCCAAATTTAAGATTTCCCTATACATTCTATCTATTTTCACTTCTCCCTCAGCTCAAGATAGGGAGGTCAGCCAGTTTAGGGAGACTTTTTCTCCCAAATCGCCCTCTAGGATGACCCCTGAAGAAAACTATTTTTTTTTTGAGAAATGACCATCCTGACTGAGAATTAAGTTATTGACTACAGTATTCAGGAAGTTATGTGTTAAAATTTTTAGGGTCTGTACGGTAGGCTGTATTATGTGGGCAGATGGTGAAATGAATGTTCTGGCCTAATGAATGTGTAGGCCGCCAGGTCTTCACAGACTGAATATGGGAAAACATTGATATACCCCTGGCAAACTGTGTTGGTGGTGGTGGAGTTAGTTATACTATACTGTTTTCACATATGTCTGTCCATATGTCCAACCATCCATCCATGATGGTTTGGTCCTTCCATGGGTATCAAATAAGCATTGCTTATGCTTATTTTCAAGTTTCTTGTTTTTTTCCAAAACAGACCTCTGTTATATTGTTGTAGCTCTTTGAATATCAGCAGACAACATTTTAAAATACATTTTCTTATTCATTCTTAATTTTTACCGCTCTCTGGGCAAATTCAGCAGATGACAAATTTATATTTTTCTTATTTTTCCCAGAAAACAGGCTTTGATATTCCCTACATGAAATGTCAAAGCCTGTTTTCTGGGAAAATAACTCCTGGGGAGACAATTTGCATGAAATGTCAAAGCCTTTTTCTTCAGGAAAACATTAGAAAAATATTTCAAAATGTCATCTTCTGACATTTTTACCCAGCATGCTAAGCATTAACCCTTGTCATGCTGAATAAATCAGTATGCCACGCCCACTTCTAATTTTCAGCCAATCAGATTATTTGATCCAAGCTTTTCATACAGATTCAAATACTTAATGACAAACAGTGCAGATCCAGATCAGCTGGCTTCTGAAGAAGCCAACTGATCTGGATCTACACTGCGTGCAAAGGCAGGGCATTATCCGGGTTCAGGCCAGCCTCGGTGGCTCAGTTGGATGTGCCGTCCGACTGGAGACCAGGAGGTCGCGGGTTCAACCCCCGCCGAGGTCGGCAACATTCTTTCGTAGAGATGGATCATGAAATATTTTCTACGGTCATTCTCTCCCTTCCTCTGATTCAAGAAGGGCAGTTGTCAGTTTCTGGCGAAAGAATGTGCACAATACTGGTTAACCGCTTAGAGGACTAAGCCTGCCCAGTAAACGTGTGGTAAGGTAAACTGACCGCGCTCGACATGGCCCCATTGGGTTGACTAGGCCCTAAAACCTCAACACAAACAAATTATCTGGGTTCAGCAGGACAAGGGTTAAATATCAGCAGATGAGATCTCAAAATATATTTTTCTTATTCCTTCTTAAAGAAAATAAGGATAGCTGTTTCATTCAGGCTGACTTTTTAGGAGACATTTGTAATTAAGTGTCCAGCTTTATTATGTGTAAACATGAAAAAATATCATTAGTTTGTTGTCCCCTCATATACCTTATGAATGGAAAAAGGTTAATCCTGGTCCCTGATAATATTGCAAAGAATTTAAAATTTATACCTATTGAACTGATTGGCTGAGACATGAATAATTGATATAGCTTATGCACTGAGATGTTGAACTTGAACTTTGTGGGGCTTGCACTTATGACCTAGTTCTGTAGCATGGATTTATGCAGTTATTTCTCACACACTTCCTATCTTTGGAGTTGTTTACCAAATACTTAGTTATCTTAATACTTTGCATGCTGGGGAAAAATTCAACAGACAGCATTTTGAAATATTTTTCTTATTTTTTCCCAGAAAATAGACTGACTTTCCATGCAAATTGTCTCCTAAGGAGGCAGTTTGCATGAAATGAGAAAACCTGTTTTCTGGGAAAAAAATAAGAAAAATATTTAAAAGTGTCATCAGCTGAATTTGCCAAAAGAATGTTAAAGGTAAAGGTCATCCTCAAAGTTATTTATCATCTGCTATTGACATACATTCTTTATATTTTATATCACCAACATTTGAAAATTAGCAGACCTATTGAAATTATTTTCCTAATTAACTCACCTGAGCACAAAGTGCTCAAGGTGAGCTATTGTGATGGGCTTCTGTCCATCGTCCGTCCATCGAGAACTTCTGCTTTAAATGATTTCTCCTCCAAAACTGCTGGACAGAATTTAAAATAATTTCACTGAAATGTTCTTTTGGTGACCCTCGACCAAAATTGCTCAAACTGTTCCACTCTGCTGAACAAAAATGGCCACCAGAGCTAAAAATAGAAAGCAAAAAACAAAAAACAAAAAAAACTTTAAAAAACATCTCCTAGGCTATTGGCCCAATTTCAAAATAATTTCACACTAATGTTTCTTGGGTGACCTGCTACCAAAATTGCTAAAATGGTTCTGCTCTGCTGAACAAAATGGCCGCCTGAACTAAAAATTGAAAAACCTTTAAAAACACCCCCTCCTAGGCCAATGGCCCAATTTCAAATTAATTTCTCAGAAATGTTCCTTGTGTGACCCTCTACTGAAATTGCTAAAATGCTTTAGCTCCACTGAACAAAATGGCCATCACAGCTAAAAATAGACAAGAGAAACTCTGCTCAGTCTTCTTTCCCTGCTGGTGCTTCACAAGGTCTTCTTTCCCTACTGGTGCTTCACAGGGTCTTCTTACCCTGCCAGTGCTTCAAATGGTCTTTTTTCCCTGATGGTGCCACAAATTTCCTATTCTGAAGTTTTGCCATGGTAACCAAACAAAATGACCACCAAAAATTAATTGACATCTCTCAAGCCATGACACCATCTTTTCCACGAGCTATCTTGAGCTCAGGTGAGCTATCCAGGGTCATATGGCACTCTTGTTTTTCTGTTAAAACTAGGATTTAACATTTCATTAGGATTATCTCAAATGAGATAATTCAGATGAAATGCCAAGACCAATGCTAATTATTTTCAGAGAAAATAATTACAAATAAGAAAAAGAGGTCAGTTACTTGTCATCTGCTGTTTGTCGTCTGCAGCAAGAAAAAGATATCATGTTATCATAGCTCAAGCTAAGAGGAGCTTTCTGAATTTTTTTTTCTAATCCCTCCATGAAAATATAGTTTGTTGATACTCATTTGAATCACATCACAGAGGTGCTTCTAATGAGTAGCCACAATCTGATGTTTTCATAACTTCATGCCATATGTGTCCTCAAATACGAACACATTAAGAAAACATGCCATATAGAAAATTTCACCTCCAAAAACTGAAAATTTTCAGATAAAAAAAACTGATATTTTTCATATTTCTGCTCAAAACATAGATTGTGGGTCAGAGAGGTGGTTCTAATGAGTACCCACAATCTATGTTTTTGAGCAGAAATAAGAAAAAATAATGTATACCCTTGTAAACCCCAGTTTTACTATTAAAAAGTGGGGTTTAAGGGGGTCAATATTATATAGGCATGTTTTCGTGATAAAGTCCATTTTACTACCTGTTGATATGGCTAAATAAAAACTGCTGGATGAGTGGCAGTATAGACCTTGATCAGGCACCATATTCTCTGGGTCTACAGTTTGCTTGGACCTGTCTATTGCACTCTTTAGGGTAAATTTGGCATGTTCTGTTTTAACTAACTTTTCCCACTCTCTGGCAAATTCAGCAGATGACAAAGAGATAATTTTTTTCTGTATTTTTCCTTGAAAACAGGCATTGAATTTTCATTCAAAGGGAGACATTTTGTATGAAATGTCAAAGCCTTTTTTCTGGGAAATATAAGAAAAATATTTCAAAATGTTGCCTGCTGAAATTTTTACCCTGAGTGATAATTGATTAATTAATTAATTAAAGGAAAGCACTCATCAAATAATAAATCTGTCTGAAAAGAAAAGTCCTTTCAGTTAAGTTGAGCATTTTGGTGAAAAAGTGATCAAAATTAGTTAAGAAATAAGACAGTTGTTGGGGTGTGAAATTTTAGAAAAGACTGTCATGGGAAGCTGACATTTTTGTGAGTTAGTGACATCATAAACACCTAACTAAATATGCAAAATACAAGGATATCACATCTTAAACAACATTTTATTGCTTTTAACTTATAAATATGTTTATTAGCTCAAGTGGAGCTTTGCTCCAGATAAGCTTATGCCATAGCCTGTTGTCCATCGTCTGTCCGTGCGTCGTCCATCTGTCATTAGCTTTTCACATTTTCAACATCTCAAGAACCACTGAAATTTAGTGGGAGGCACTGTGGCAACATGCAGATTCAGAATTGCTAAAATCGTTCCGTTCTGATATCCAAGATGGCCGCCATGGCACCCATTTTGAAATTCTTCAAACGACATCTCCTCCCAAACCATAAGTATGATTGGGCTGAAACTTGATGGGAGGCTTGACAGTGGGACAGAGATTCAGATTTGTTAAAATCGTTCCATTCCAATATCCAAGATAGTCGCCACACTGGCCATCTTGAAATTCTTCGAATGACATCTCCTCCCAAACCATAAGTCAGATTGAGCCAAAACTTAATGAGAGGCATCGGACCGACATAGAGATTCAGAATTGCTAAAATAGTTCTGTTTCGATATCCAAGATGGCTGGCGGCCATCTTGAAATTCTTCAAAAGACATCTCCGTCCAAACCATAAGTCGGATTGAGCCGAAACTTGATGGGAGGCATGGGAGTGACATACAGAGATCCACAATTGCTAAAATAGTTCCGTTCAGTTATCCTAAATGGCCACCTTGGTGGCCATCTTGAAAATCTTGAAACCACATCTGCTCCGGAACCCTAAGTCAGATTGAGCCCAAACTTGGTGGGAGGCTTTTGGGCCACATGGTAAGATAGAATTGATAAAATCATTCCTTTCTGATATCCAAGATGGTCAGCATGCCGGCCATCTTGAAAACCGTTAAATGACATCTCCCAAACTGTAAGTCGGATTGAGCTGAAACTTGATGGGAGGCATCGGAGCAACAAAGAGATTCAGAATTGAGAAAATCATCCTGTTCCAATATCCAACATGTCCGCCACTGTGGCCATCTTCGAAATCATCAAACCACGACTGCTTGGGAATGGTAAGTTGGATTGAGCCCAAACTTGGCAGGAGGGATTGGGGTGACATGGAGATTTAGAATTGCTAAATTTGTTCCATTCCCAGATCCAAGATGACCGCCATGGTGGCCAGCTTGAAAATCTTGAAATGTTATCTGCTCTCGAACCGTAAGTCAGCTTAAGCTGAAACTTTGTGGAAGGCATTGGGGAGACATGGAGATTCAGAACTGTTAAATTCATTCCATTCAGATATCCAAACTGGCCCCCACGATGGCCATGTTGAAATTCTTCAAATGACTCCTCCCAGACCGTAATCCGGATCGAGTCCAAACTTGATGGAAGGCATCAAAGCGACATAGAGATTCAGAATTGCTAAAATTGTTCTGTTCGCATGTTATCTGAGATGGCCTCCAAGGTGGCCATCTTGAAAATCTTCAAACCTCATCTTCTCCAGAATGGTAAGTCAGATTGAGCGAAAACTTGGTGGGAGGCATTAAGGCAACAGGGAGATTCAGAATTGCTAAAAAAACATTCTGTTACAATATCCATGATGGCCACAACAGCAGCCATCTTGAAGATCTTCTGTTGGTAGCCAACCTTGAGCTTTGCTCCAGGTCAGCTTATGCCGTGGGTTGTTGACCATGGTCTGTCCCTCATTTGTATGTCTGTCAGTAACTTTTCACATTTTCAACATCTCCATCAGAATGGTATCCATGATGGCCGCCATGGGGGCCATCTTGAAAGTCTTCAATTGTTATCTGCTCCCGAACAGTGTCGGATGGAGCTGAAACTTGGTGGAAGGCATCAGGGCAGCATAGAAATTTAGAATTGCTAAAATGGTTCCGTTCTGATATCCAAGATGGCCACCATGGCAGCCATCTTGAAAATCTTCAAATCATATCTGCTCCCAAACAGTATTAGTCTGATTGAGCTTAAACTTGATGGGAGGCAGTGGGGTGTTATGGAAATTCAGAATTGCTAAAATCATTCTTTTCCAATATCCAAGATGGCCAGCATCTTGAAATTCTTCAAACCACATCTCCTCCCAAACAGCAAGTCAGATTGAGCAGAAACTTGATGGGAGGCATCAGGGTGACATGAAGATTCTAAATCATTCAGCTTCAATATCCAAGATGGCAGCCATGGTGACAATCTGGAAATCTTCAAACAACATCAGATTCTGGATTGCTAAAGGCAATGAAATCTGATAGCCAAGATGGCCACCATAGCACAGTGTAACATATCATGATCAGCCTAATCCAGGTGAGCGATTTCTGGCCCACTTGGGCCTCTAGTTTGCATATATGCAATCAGCTAGCTTATATAAGCAATCTGTTTTGGTCAAAACAATTATTTTAAAAAATTAAATATCTAATTATATATATATATTCAAAATGGCGGTGCCCATGCTAGCAGGTGTGGAAATATAAACTTCAATAACTTCCATAATTCTCAGCCAATTTTGATACTATTTGCATCAAAATATTAGTTTTCTAAAGCTGGACATTTTCAGTCATAGAATTTTGTGAGCCTTTCCCTAAAAGTAATAATGATTAACTCTCTGAATTTCAGTATAGCCTTATAATATCTTTTATTTTTTTCCCTAAATTGGGTTTGCCATTCATTTAAATTTTGTTTAAATGCAATGTCAAGTCAAGTCTGTACTATCAAAGAAATGAAAAGCATTTGTAATTTGTTGTCTGCTGATTTAGCCTACAGCGAGCTAATGGCTATGGTCAGTTATGTCATATTGTTGTTCATTAGTCTGTATTAAAATCAATAACATTGTTGTGTTAAACTGTGAATTCAATCAGCTAACCCTGAGCATGCTGGGTAAAATTTTCAGCAGATGACATTTTGAAATAATTTTCTTATTTTTCCCAGAAAATAGGCTTTGACATTTTTAATGCAAATTGTATCATTATGGAGACAATTTGCATAAAATGTCAAAGCCTATTTCCTTGGAAAATAAGAAATATATCATAGCTTTGTTGTCTGCTGAAATTTCTTTGAGTGGTAAAGGTTAAAACATAATGAACAAGTTTAGACATACTCTTCCTTGGAACAAAGATATATTTATACTCGTATGTCACAAAAGAGAATTTTTTGTTGTCAATTCTTATTTTTTCTAGTTGATATTGTGGATTTACACTACCTGGTTTAAGGTAGGAGGAGCCCACCAGTTATTCAAAGCATTTTTATACCTGGGCAAATTCAGAAGTCAACAATTTGGTAATATTTTTCTTTTTTTCACAGAGTTTAGAGTTTGATCTTTGTTATTGTTCTACTTTACCACCACTAGTGCATTTAGGCGAAGTTAGTAAATGATTTAAACATATTTTATTCTGATGATGTCCCCCAACTTTGAAAAAAGTTGGGTTAGGGTAGGGGTGCCCCCAGTTTCAAAAAGTTGAGGGGAGGCATAGTGCTCTTGCTTTGTTTATCCCTTTATCTATTCATCATTCGTTATTCTGTTTGTCACACTTTACCATGTGTGCAAGAATTTTTTTTTTTTGATTTTATACACATATTGTTTATTTACATACATACGTGGGAAAATTTCACACTTTACTATCTGGAATATAGTTTCTGTTTTGAAACAAGAAATCACAGAAAGTATTTGAGCTAGAGGGCTTCAATATTTGGCAGACTTATTTTGGCTGAGGGCGAGATCACCTGATTAACTTTTGAAAAAAAAAATCACATTAATTTAATGAGTTATGCCCCTTTTCAGTTCTGGCATTTTATGGGATAAGCATGTAGTTGAGGACAAAGTGTTTTACTAACACGCATTACATACTAGTTTTCATTTAGCATGCAACAAACATTATACACAAGAAAGAAGCTTGAAGGATTAGAAATAACATTTAATATGAAACCCAAAGACTACCGAGAAGTAAGATTTTAGTTAAAAACTATCTTATCTGGAGGTGTGTAATTCAGTTACCATTATTGATGTTTTTTGATGTTTGAATTAATATTTTACATAAATTTTTCAGTTAATTGATACATTTAGACAAGAAAGACATGGGAAAAGCTACTGATAAAAAATACTATATTAAAAATGTTTATGATGCAATGTTCACTGTCACTTTAAGTTAATGACTTCACTAGGGGAACAATGCTTTGAATAAAAGGATGCCTGATTAATATGCATAAAAAAGTTCCATGCTGCCAGATGAAAGGCTATTGCAAAGCTCCAGGTAACTGGCATAATTTAGGTTCTCCTTATCCACTCACTCCCCTGAACCCACCCCACTCAGATTAGATTCCCATGCACCATTGCATCTATCCAAATGGTCCCCACATAATTTGTTTTCAATGGGAAATTTTGCTGGCACTACGGCCCAATTGGTAGAGCATCTGCCTTGTGCCCAGGAGGTTATGGGTTCAATCCCTGGCCGAGTCATACCAATGACTTTAAAAATGGTACTGTCTGCTCTTTCCCTAATCATTAAGAAAGTAGAGCTAGGAGTCAGAACTGGTCAGCCCAGTGTCAATTTAATGTGACATATTTACCAGGGTGGAATATCATGTGTCTGGCCCGTGATATTTAAACGAGACAGCACTCTAAAAGTGAGCTTCGAGCTCCCTTCCACATCCAGACACCATCATTATATGACTGAAATATTGTTGACAGTGATTTAAAACCCAAATAAAAACAAAACCATTGGGAAATATTTTTACAACCTGTGAAAATGCATGACAGTAACTGTTAAGTTTTCTCATTTATCTGTGAATTATTTTTATCCACATCACGAACCAGACAACAAATGTATGATGTTCTTACCATTACGAAAACACGCCTATTCAAATATATAGAAAATTTCACCTAAAAAAAACTGAATATTTTCAGATAAAAAACTCTGATATTTTCCACATTTCTGCTCAAAACATAGATTGTGGGTACTCGTTAGAACCACCTCAGCTAGGCGGTTCTAACGAGTACCCACATATGTTTTTGAGCAGAAATAAGAAAAATAACGTATACCCCAGTAAACCCCAGTTTTACTATATAAAAGTGGGGTTTAAGGGGGTCTAAATTATATAGGTATGTTTTCGTGATGCTAACAGTGCTGCCTCACAGAAAAACAAGAAGATCATGATGAGCCAGCACATGACAAAACCAACAAAATGGCATGTGTGCCCAGCGAAGACTCAGATCAGTCTGAGTGTCTGCCTAGTCTGATCAGAGTCTTTGTTGTGCACTCAATGGATGGCTAAGGATCCAAGCTTTCTTTATGCGGACAGTGAAGACTCTGATCAGACTGGGCGGATGCCCAGGCTGATCTGAGTTTTCGCTGGGCGCACATGACATTTTGTAGATTTTGTCATGCCTTGGCTCATATGATATTTACCCTAAGTGTTCAGACAGAATGGTCAGAGCAAACAGAGTAGAACCAGAACAGATACCATATTCTATATTGTCTGACCAGGGTCTACATCATATCCTACTCATCCAGCAATGTCTTACATGCTGAACATGGGGTGGTTGGGTGAAGCAAAGGTGTCATGTAGCTTACGTCACTGGGGCGTCCAACTGAGATTGGCTTACAGTTGGACAAGGCCTAGCATGCTATCCTTGTAGCAGGTAAGGGTAGAGGGGGAATGGTTTTATTTCTTCTGTTTCTTCACTTTCATTCACCTTCCTTTTTCTCACTAGTCCCTCTGTTTCATCTCCTTTACTATCTCTTCTATCTCTCTTAACATCTTTCTTTCTCTGAGAGACAACACAAAATGACCCACAAGGGTTGACGTGTCATTAAACCTCACATGCAAACACTGTCTCTCAAAGCTCCAGATAAGAGAGGGTATCAGGAAAATGTTTTTCTTCTTTCTCCATGAAAAGATTATGTTTGTGGATATTCATTAGATGCGCCTCCTCGGTGTGGCACTTCTAATGAGTACCCACACCATGACTATTGTATGCTCATGAAAAAATAAGAAAAATATCAACAACTTTTGGTTGAAAACAGGTACGATGTCTGTAGATTATAGTTCCTGCCACATTTTCTCGTGGCATTTGGACAGAGCAAACAATGTAGACCCAGATCAGATGCCACAAAATGTTGTGTCTGATCAGGATCTGCGCATTAGTTTTAGACAGATCACTACTAAACAGATTGTAAAATGCACTTGTTCAAATTTTAGGACAAGTGGGTAAGGAGTTAAGGTGTCCAAATGTGCTAGGTAAATAAGGTGTGAAGAATATTTCAGCTTCAACATCAGAAACCTTTGGGCATGTAAGCCCAGCAAAGATTCAGATCAGCCTGCACATTCGTGCAGGCTGATCCGAATCTTTGCTGGGCACATTTTGTATAGCCAAATATGCAAAGTTCCTTCATGTAGACAAGAAAGATTGATCAGACTGCACAAATGCATAGGCAGATTTTGAGTCTTCTTTGGATGCACATATCGAGGGTTGATCGCAAGACTGTTATAAGCAAGTCAGATGGTTGTTTTTCCCAATACTTAATTTCCTCACCATGAAGGCGTTATGAAGATTACAACATTTCTTTCTGTAAACAATGGAAATTTAGGTGCCATTGCTCATATGAGCAATGGCACCTAAATTTGCATTGCTTACAAAGGGGTCAAACTTGCCCCTAAACAAGGGTTTCAAAAATATGTTTGAGTTACTACAGTCTTGCACTCAACCCTCGAATTATCAGTATGTACCTTTTCTAACTTCGTGGCTCATTTTTATGCCCCCGCATCGGATGATGCCGGGGCTTATAGTTTTTTGGTTTTCCGTACATGTGTATGAATGTATGTTCGTCTGTACGAATGTGTGTACTTATGTACGTACATACATACATACATGGTCCTGTTAGACTGAGCTTAAGGCATTTGTAACCAGGTAGAATTTTGCAATTTTATAGTCAGGTACTCCAAAGCAGGGGCATCAGTGTATTGTGGACACATATCTAGTTTTGTGTACATTTGAAGAATCCTCAAATGACCCAAGCAAACTGAATGGATGTAATCAGGGCTGTTTCCTTGTTTGCCCTGGACAAAAACTAGTTTGCCTTTCATTGTTAAAGGTATTGATTGGTTTTAATGGTCATTATATAGGCAAGAGGCTGTATCCGGACAAATGAAGACGCATAAGACACCTTTTTTTAACCAAAAAGTATATAAATGTTTACTCATTTCTCCATGAAAACGTATGTTGTTGGTACTCATTAGAAGTGCCTCAGTGAGGTGCTCCTAATGAGTACCCACATGAGAAATGAGAAAAACATTCAGCTGAATATTCCTATGATCTGGAATTATGCACTAACACCCATTATACAGGATACAGCTTACATGTATATTCTAATTCCATGGAAAATCCATGGAAATTATATAACTGTCCTAGACTAGGATCTTTTTTTATTTATTGTATGTGTACATGAAAAAAAAAATGAACAGAATTTTTGTTTTTGATTTTCAGACCGACAGATTCCACCCACAACAGTGCCAACTGGAACGCCATGAGTGGTCCCCCGGGAAGGTTAGTCACCCATCTTCTGTTATTAACCCTTGTCCTGCGGAATAAATTAAGATGCCACGCCCATGATAATTTTCAGCCAATCAGATTACTATATCCAGATTATTGCTTTATATTCACTTACTGAATGGCAAACAGTGCAGATCCAGATCAGTTGGCTTCTTCAGAAGCCAACTGATCTGGATCTACACTGTTTGCAAAGGCAGGGTATATCCGGGTTCAGCAGGACAAGGGTTAAAATGTTACAGTATAGTCAGTATACTAAAATCCCAAAGAGGCAGCAAATATTCAGATACTGTAACCCCATACTGTACTTTTGATCAAGTACGTTAATTATCTAAGACCCATGGGGGTGGGAGAAATAGATAGGTTACCTAGTGCCTTTGCAGCAGAGCTGCCTGGTAACTTAAGTTCTTCTCAGGTCAGGTAAAAGTCTTACAATTCGGAGACCTTGTCTCAACTGAAATACTGAAGTTGCAAAAGCTACTCACTTTTTTTCAGCAAAAACAACTGGGAATTAGATATTGTACTTTCTAGAACAGTTAACATTTTGACCACTAACAAGCTTGTTAAGCTAACGATGCTTTGAACAACGGGGCCCGGGTCGTTAAATCTCAACTCAGCATTTGAATTCCCGGTGATATGTCCATGAAATATGCCAGCCTTGGTGGCTCAGCTGGATGCGCATTGGACTGGTGATCGGGAGGCTTCGGGTACGACCCACGCCGGGCCGGCAACATTCTTTCGTGGAGCTTTGATCATGAAATATTTTCTATCATCATTCTCTCCCTTCCGCTGATTCAAGAAGAGCAATTGTCAGTTTCTGTCGAAAGAATGTGCACAATACTGGTTAACCACGTAGAGGACTAATCCTGCCCAGTAAAAGTGTGGTTAGGTAAAGTGACCGGGCTCAACATGACCCCACTGGGTTGACTGGGCAGTAAAATCTCAACACAAACACAAATGTCCATGACAAATGAATGGCAAACAGTAAAGACTTGGATCAAACTTCCCTTTTGGGGCATTTTACTCTGGGTCTACACTGTTTCCGCAGACATTTCTGTCCAAAACCGTTAAGATAAATATGGTATTCAACAGTATTTTGTTTATATCAGACTGGCAAGAACTGACTGAATGTCTTAATTTCATGGATCTTCAAACCTACACATCTTCATTTGAAAAAAAATTCAATCATAAAGATATTAACCCATAAAGCTGCAGCAGATGACACTTTTAAATATCTTTTTTTTATTTTTCATAGAAAATTAATTATGACAGACAATTCACATGAAGCCAGCCTTGGTGGATCATTCGGATGCACGTTCAACTAATGATGAGGTTGCGGGTTGGACCCTCTCCGGGCCTGGCAATATACTTTCATGGAGACTGATCATGAAATATTTTCTATGATCATTCTCTCCTTTCTGTTGATTCAAGAAGGGCAGTTGTCCATTTCTGGTGAAAGAATGTGCACGATTATTGTTTAATTTTAACCGCTTAGAGGGCTAAGCCTGCCCAGGAAAAGAGAGGTTGGTTAACTGACTGGCTGGATATAATCCTAATGGGTTGACTGGGCCGTAAAACTGCAACACAGTCAATCAATACACATGAAATGTCAAGACTTAAAGAATATATGTTGTGGGTACTCGTAGAAGCACCTCACTAAGGCACTTCTTATGAGTACATTGTACCAACAACATATCTTTCCATAGAGAAATATGAAAGGTATGGCACTTCTAATGAGTACCCACAACATATGTTTCCATTGAGAAATAAGAAAAATATTGTTGATATCCCCTTTTATCTGGAGCTATGATTATTAAATGTTGACTTTGTATCTAAGTGCAGATTAAACAATTATGGACACTGCAGGTATTGATTAAATGATAAGAAACTGCATCATTACAGAATCATAATGGGTAATAAATTAACCCTTAAAGTGCCACACAAATTTCTAGCAGCCAAACAAAATTGTAGCAGAAGGCAGTCTAATTTTTAGCTCACCTGAGCATGAAGTGCTCTCGTGCTCAAGGTGAGCTATTGTGATCGCCCTTTGTCAGTTGTGCGTCGTATGTTGTCTGTCGTCATCATTTACTTTGTGCAATCTCTAGAGGCTACAATTTTAATCCAGTCTTTATGAAACTTTACCAGAATATTTGTCTGGATAATACTTCAGTCAAGTTCGAATGTGGGTCATGTTAGATAAAAAACTAGGTCAAATTTTGTTAAAACCTTGTGTGCACCCTGGGGGCCACAGTTTTGCTTCAATTTTCATAAAACTCTGCCTGAATGTTTGACTTGATAATATCTTGGCCAAGTTTGAATATGGGTTATGTCAAATCAAAAACTAGGTCACCAGGTCAAATTTTGTTAAAAACTTGTGTGCACCCTGAAGCCACAGTTTCGCTTCAAACTTGGTAAAACTCTGCCAGAATGTTTGACTTGATAATCTTTTGGTCAAGGTTGAATATTGGTCATGTCGGATTAAAAACTAGGTCACTAGGTCAAATTTCTTTAAAACATTATTCAACTTCTACAGGCCACAGTTTTCTTTCAACTTTCTTCATGAAAACTCAATCAGAATGTTTGCCTAGATGATACTTTAGCCATGTTCGAATATGGATCATATCAAATAAAAAACTAGCTCACCAGGTCAAATTTCTTTTAAACCTTGTTCTGCCTCTAGAGGCCATAGTGTTGCTTTAATTGTAATGAAACATAAGAATGTTTGTCTTGATGATATTTTGATCAAGTTTGAATATGGGTCATGCCGGGTCAAAATAAGGTCACTAGGTCAGATTTCTTTAAAACAATTTTCTCCTTCTTAGAGGCCACAGTTTTGCTTCAATCTTTATGAAGCTTTACAAGAGTGTTTGACTTGATAGTACTTTGATCAAGTTCAATTACGGAACATATCAGGTAAAAAGTTAGGTCACTAGGTCAAATTTCTTAAAAAAACATGTTCACCCTCTAGAGGCCACAGTTTTGCTTCAGCCGTCATGAAACTTTACCAGAATGTTTGTCATGATGCTTATTTGGTCCGGTTCAAAAATGAGTCATGCAGGATAAAAAACTAGGTCACTAGGTCAAATTTCTCTTAAACCTTATTCAGATTTGCTTCAATCTTCATGAAACTCTGACAGAATGTTTATCTTCATGATATCTCAGTCACATTTGAATATAGGTGACATTAGATCAAAAAGCTAGATCAGATTATTTTTTATAACCTAATTCACCCTATTTCCTATTATTTATTATTGTCTTAATGATATCTTGATCAGATTCAAATATGTGTCATTAATTAGATCAGATTTCTGTAAAACCCTTTTCACTCACTAGAGGCTACAGTTACACATTAATCTTCATGAAACTTTTCCACATCGTTTGTCTTGATGATATGTCAGTCAGGTTTGACTATGGGTCATGTCATTCCAAAAACCACATCACTGGGTCAAATTTCATTAAAACCTTGTACTCTCTCTCTAGAGGCCACAGTTTTGCTTGAATCATCTTGAAACTTAACCAGGATGTTTGTCTTGTTAAGGCCGGCCTTGGTGGCTCATTTGGATGCGCCATCCGACTGGAGACCAGGAGGTCACGGGTTCAACCCCCCACCGAGGTCGGCAACATTCTTTCGTGGAGATTGATCATGAAATATTTTCTACAGTCATCCTCTCCTTTCCGCTGATTCAAGAAGGGCAGTTGTCAGTTTCTAGCAAAGGAATGTGCACACAATACTGGTTAACCGTTTAGGGCACTAAGCCTGCCCAATAAACTTGTGGTTAGGTAAACTGACCGCGCTCAATATGACCCCATTTAGTTGACTGGGCCGTAAAACATCAACACAAACAAATTGTCTTGTTAAGACTGAAGTTAAGTTAGAATATAGATAAAGTTGGAATATGGGTTATATCTGGTTCAAAATTTGGTCACCAGGTCCAATTTCTTTAAATCTATTTGTGCACTCTTAGAGGCAACATACGACTCAGGTGAGTGATTATGGGCCATCATGGCCCTCTTTTTGTTAGCCCACCTGCACCAAATGCCAAGGTGAGCTATTGTGATCACCCTTTGTCCCTCGTATGTGCATTGTGCGTCGTTAACATTTACCTTGTTAACACTCCAGAGGCCACAGTTTTGCTTCAATCTTCATGAAACTTTTCCAGAATATTTGTCTTGATGATATTTTGGCCAATTTGGAATATGGGTCATGTCAGGTCAAAAACTAGGTCACTAGGTCAAAATTTCTTTAAAACTTTGTTAACAGAGGCCACAGTTTTGCTTCAATCTTCATGAAACTATACCAGAATGTTTGTCTTGATGATATTGGTGTTAGAATATGGGTCATGTTGGGTCAAAAACTAGGTCACTAGGTCAGATTTCTTTAAAACCTTGTTAACACTCTAGAGGCCACAGTTTTATTTCAATCTTCATGAAACTACATCAGAATGTTTGTCTTGATGATATCTCAGTCAAGTCAGCTCAAAATCTAGGTCTCTAGGTCAGATTTGTTCAAAACCTTGTTCACCCTCTAGAGGCCACAGTTTTGCTTCAATCTTTATGAGTATGGTAAATGTCCTAAATTTCTTACACCAAAGTTTCTGACAAAATGGCATATGCAAACAGTTCTGACCCAGGTCAGACTGCTGGAACAGTCTTATCAGGGTCTACACTGTTTACCATTCCACAAAGTATTTTAGGAAACAACTGCATAAAAGCAAAATTTAGGCCAAAAAAGTATGGTACAAGGTGTTTGAAATTATAGTTTGATAAAGTTTGACCCTGTTTACTTAAGTCCAGTTGTCTGAATCATTGGGTAAATACAGTATTATTCAGTATTCAGGCCACCTCAGATGGGTCTCCATGATCAGGAGGTCATGGGTTCGATCCCCATCTGGTCCGGCAACCTTCTTTCATGGAGATTGATTATGAAATATTTCCTATTGTCATTCTCTCCCTTCCACTGATTCAAGAAGGGCAGTTTTCAGTTTCTGGTGAAAGAATGTGCACAAGTGCTGGTTACTGCTTAGAGGACTAAGTGTGGTTAGCTAAACTGACTGGCTCAACATGACCTTAATAGTGTTCACTGGGCCATTATACTCAAAAAAAAAAAAAAAAAATCAGTATCCAGTGATTCTGTAAGAGGATAGTGGAGCTGCTCATCAGACTATGTAGTACATTTGATGCCTACACTATTTTTTAAGGCATGTCTGTTCAATATTTAGGGATCATATAGTGAAAATTATTTGTTTGAAAATATGAAATGTGACATGAAAATATATTTTTGGCTGATTTACCCTTCTCTTGCTGAACATGACATGCCCTGTCTTAGCAAGAAGCCAACTTATCTGGGTCTGCACTGTTTATCAACTATGTAAATTTCTAAAAACCCGGATCGAGTTATATGATTGGCTGGAAATTAGAAGTGGGCGTGGCATCTTAATTTATTCAAAGGGTTAAAATATTTTTTTTGTCTTACAGTGTACAGGATGACTATCAACAACTTAAAGCTCAAGAAAGACTTGAAAAACAGGTAGGTTTGATATCTATACAGACTAATATCTCACAGTCGACTCTCGTTATCTCGACTTCGCTTATCTCGAATAACCGCTTATTTCGAAGTGAAAATCTGGTCGCTGTTTTTACATGGAAATCTTACAAAAGGTAACAAAATATTGTGGAAAAGAGGAGAAATTGCTCCTACGGAGCAATTTCTCCTCTTTTCCACAATATTTTCAATATATCTCTAACTTCAGGAGTCAAATCCATATTCATTTGTGAAATGTGGTTGTTCGATTTATTTTTTCCTCACTTCTGCAACTCTGATATGTCAAGGTACGGATATCTTGAAGTATTTCAGAGAGTCACTTGGACCGAGATAACGAGAGTTGACTGTATATCTTGTGGATACTCATTGCAATTGCCTCAAGGATGTAATTCCAATGAGTAGCCACAAGATATAAATAAATAAAAAAAACAACAAATTATAGTATTTAGAACACTTGCTGATTCAAGAAGGGCAGTTGTCAGTTTCTGGCAAAAGAATGTGCACAAGTACTGTTTTACCACTTGGAGAACTAAGTCTGCCCAGTAAAAGAGGGGTTAGGTAAATTGACTGCCTCAACATGACCTTAATAGTGATGACTGGGCCATTAAACTCCAAACCAACCAACCAATATTTGGAACAATGAGACCGAGAGATATATCAAAATCTGTGGTGTTTGGTGTTGTACAGAGATTATATACCATGTTCGACCTAATTGCCGCACCATGTGCTTAGATTTTTCAAAATTACTTGGACAACTTGTGGTTAAATAAGTATCAACATATACTCAGGGTACACTTAAAAAACGATCGACAAAGGACTTATATAATGATGCTTATGCGATGTTTTTGTGTTTTTTTTTCTAGTTCTCTTTATAAAAGCATATGTTATGGGTACTCATATATTATGTTATGGGTATTCTTTATAAAAGCATATTTTATGGGTACTCATTTGAATTGCATCGACAAGTAGATGCAATTCAAATGGTTACCCACAACATATGCTTTTATGAAGCAGTGCTTTTATGAAGCAGTACACAAAAAGTACACTGGTTGCATTCTGAAGACTACGTAATCGCTTGACTGTGCGCTCAAAGGGGTATGTGCAGTAATTAGGTCAAATACGGTATGTCAAATACATAGACTCGGATGGATCTGCACAAATAGGGTGCTTTATTATGGTTTTATGTTGGTCATCTGTCCGTCTGTTGTTACATCTGTCTGTACTTTCATTTCTAGACGAGAAAACGAGAGAAAATGTCAATGGATTTTCACCAAACTTGGTATGTGCATTGATATTGTTGAGATTGGTTTGGGATTGCTAATGATCAAATTTTGTCAATTTCTGATAGAGTTATCTGCCCTCCACACCTCCATTTTTGCATTTCCAAATGATAGCTTGTGTAAATATCAATTGATTTTCACCAAACTTGGTATGTGCGTTGATATTGTAGAGATCTGGTTTGGGATTGCTAATAGGCAAATTTGGTCAGTTTTTGACATTTATCTGCCCACCACAGGATAGTGGAGGTTATCGTTTCACATTTTTATTTTTAACTGGAAAGCATAGATAGTTTTCTTTGTTCTCCATCAAAACATATGAGCTAGTGCACCACAAAACCTACAATAAGACTTGTGTGACCAGCAAAGACTCAGATCAGCCTACACATCTGCAGTCCGATCAGGATTCGCTGGTCACATGTGCCTTCTACAGCGTCCGAGCTGTCTAAAGACGGACAAACAAAAATCCTTGCCATACTGAGTGGCTGTATAGGCTAATCCGAGTCTTTGCTGGTTACACAGGTCTTATTGTAGGGTTTGTCATGCCATGGCTCATATGGTGTGGCTACTCATAAACTAAACACCTTGGTGAGGCCCTTTTAACCCTAGTCCTGCTGAACCTGGATATGCCCTGCCTTTGCAAACAGTGTAGATCCAGATCAGTTGGCTTCTGAAGAAGCCAACTGATCTGGATCTGCACTATTTGCCATTATTGATTAAGCATGTGAATTTATATCAACAATCTGGATCAAGTAATCTGATTGGCTGAAAATTAGAAGTGGGTGTGGCATCTTAATTTTTTCAGCATGACAAGGGTTAATTTGCATCCACAACATATGTTTTTGTGGAGAAATAAGAAAAAAATAAATCTGGATACTCCTCGTATCTTGTGATATGTGAGCCAGCTCACGAGAAAACCTACAATAAGACCTGTGTGACCAACAAAGACTCAGATCAGCCTGTACATCCACCCAGTATGATAAGGGCTCTTGTTAATCCCTCTTTGGATAGATTGGAGGCTGTAGAAGGCACGTGCGATCAGCAAAGACTCTGATCAGACTGCGCGGATGCCCAGTTTGATCTGAGTCTTCGCTGGTCACACAAGTCTTATCCTAGGTTTTGTCATGCGCTGGCTAAAATGCAATGGTTAATAGCCCTTTTTTGATGCAACTGCTTTAACAAGCAGGAGGGGGCGTAGGGATCACTTTCCGGCATTGGCGTCAACAATGTTAACCCTTGTCCTGCTGATTAAGATACCACACCTACTTCTAATTTTCATCCAATTAGATTACTTGATCCGGAATATTGCTATAAATTCTCATCCATAAGCAATTTCAATGGGCACCAAAAGGATATGTTCTCAACATGCCTTAACCCTTGTCATGCTAAATAAATTAAGATGCCATGCCCACTTCTAATTTTCAGCCAATCAGATTACTTGATCCAGATTGTTGATATAAATTCACATACTTAATGGCAAACAGTGCAGATCTAGATCAGTTGGCTTCTGGCTTCTGAAGAAGCCAACTAATCTGGATCTACACTGTTTACAAAGGCAGGGTATATCCGGGTTCAGCAGGACAAGGGTTAAGTAATTTCTGGTTTATTTTTTTATTATAACGGGGTGGTCGGGTGGTGCGAAGGTGCTGTGTATCTTACATCACTGGGGCGTCCAACTGATATTGGCTTACAGTTGGGCAAGGCCTGCTATCCTTTTAGTGGGTAAGGGTAGAGGGGGAATGTTTTTATTTCTTCTGTTTCTTCACTTTCATTCATGTTCCTCTTTCTTCCCTGTCCCTCTCTTTCATCTCCTCTACTCTCTCTTCTATCTCTTTTCTCCCTTTCTCTGGGAGACGACACAAAATGACCCTCAAGGGTTGACGTGTCGTTAAACCCCAACACAATCAAAAAAAATTTTTTTATTATACCCCATTACATGGCAGTGGCAGGGCATTATGGATTCATGTTGGTCGCCGGTGTGTCCATCTGTCCTTTTGTCATCTGTTTGTCCATAGTTTTGTTTCCGGATGATAACTTGAGTATATATAGTGTACGAGGGATGTTCAAATATGAATGCAAATAGGCCAATATCTTGCTTTTAACCACTATTTGCACGAAATAGGTACATGTATCGTATAGATGGTTGTGTAAGCTCTCCATTGATACAATACATGTGTAAATCCGTTCAGTCTAGCTTTGACAATTGCTTGATTTACACTGTCTACTCGTGTACACTAAAGCTAAATTGGTTGGGAAAAGGTCTCCTTTGTTTGTTTGTGTTGAGGTTTTATGGCCCTGTCAACCCAGTGGGATCATGTGGAGCGCGGTCAGTTTACCTAACCACACATTTACTGGGCAGGCTTAGTCCTCTAAGCGGTTAACCAGTAGTGTGCACATTCTTTCGCCAGAAACTGACAACTGCCCTTCTTGAATCAGCGGAAGGGAGAGAATGACCGTAGAAAATATTTCATGATCAATCTCCACGAAAGAATGTTGCCGACCTCGGCGGGGGTTGAACCCACGACCTCCTGGTCTCCAGTTGGACGGCGCATCCAACTGAGCCATCGAGGCCGGCAAAAGGTCTCCTTTCACTGACCAAATACGGCCCTATATCAAGAACCGCAGTATTCTTGGTATACAGGCGAAAGAGATATTTAATGAAATATGTTGTTTTTATGGGAACAAAAAACTTTTTTTTTCATCTGTCACACGGTGATGTAAGAAATTAAAAAGTGGTGTTGTGACTTTTTCTTATTCCCGAGGCTCAAAAACACCTCGCTGGAAGAAAAATATCAAACGCGCAAAAATCTCGGTTTGGCTATTTTTCAGTGTCTGAACAATATACCTCGAAAAGATTATGAAAACACATTTGAAAATTGGATTAAAAGACTGAAACTTTGTGTATCACATGGTGGAAAGACTGAAACTTTGTGTATCACATGGTGGCGAGTATTTTGAAGGATTGAGATAAAGATTTTGGCATTGTTTGTTAAGCGCTTCTGAAAATTAACCCAGTTGCATTCATATTTGAACACCCCTCGTATTTCTACTTTTCAGACTTCTCTTGTTTAAAACAATTTTAATTAGTTTTTATCCTTATCATCAGTTTCCTTCGGGTTTTAGTTTAAGGTTTGCAACTCTCTGGGCAGATTCAGTAGATGACAAACTGATGATATTTTTCTTATTTATTTCGAGAAAATGGGCTTTGACGTTTCATGCAAATTCTTAGGAGACAGTTTGCATGAAATGTCAAAGCTTTTTTTCTTGGAAAAATAAGAAAGATATTCAAAAAATGTCATCTGCTGAATTTTTTATCAAGCATGCTAAGCATTAACAACTTATGCAGTGTTACCATAGTGATAACATAGTAAATGGAAAATTTGTAAATCTCCAAGATAATTGATCCACTCTCATTGAGAACTTGAAACTTGGAAGCAATAATTTTGAAATCATACTCTACAGTGGATTTCAAAATGTGAACCATGACATTGCAGGAAAATCACAGGGGTGAAATTGTATCTTAACCCTTAAAGCATCAGTCACAGCTATTGTTGTCTGCTTTGTCTTCTGCCGGTTACTTTAAAAGTCATTTCTGCAAACAGTGTGGACCCAGATCAGACTGCTCCTAAAGAGCAGTCTGATCTGGGTCCACACTGTTTGCTGATATACAAAAATAGGTTTGAAAAGTTTGCAAGAATATTCAGCAGACGACATAAACAGATGACATTTTCAGATGCAGGTTTTGCTTGGCGTTTTAAGGGTTAATGCTCAGCACTCTGGGTAAAATTTTCAGCAGACGACATATTGTAATATTTTTTTTATTTTTCCCTGAAATCAGGGAAAAGTAAAAAAAATATTATCAATTTGTTGTCCGCTGAATTAGCCTATAGAGTGGTAAAGGTTAAGGATACGTGACTGGCGAAGGCTCAGATCAGCCTCCATATATCTCCAGATAAGGCTGTGTTTTCATCTGAAAAATATTGTTATTTTTCTAATTACTGTATTCGAACTAATTACCGCACTGTTCACTTAGGTTTTTCAAAACTACGCGAAAAACTTGGTAAAAAATTCACCTAATAAGGGCTTACCTTAAAGAAAGATTAGCAGAGGACTTCATGAGGATCATAGTTAATGATGCTTATGTGACTGAATTTCTTTACAAATACGTATGTTGTGGGTACTCGTTTGAATTGCCTCAACTTGACAAGGGAATTCAAATGTGAGCACCCGCAACATAAGTTTTTATGCCCCCACCATTTTCATTGGGGAGCGGGGTGGGCGGGGGAGGGGTGTGGGGGGGGGGGGAGCATATAGTATCACAGCTGTCCATACCCTCCCGTCTGTCTTGTATGTAACACAAATTGTTTCCATGCGATATCTTTTGAAAGGATTGGTGTATTGGATTGAAATTTTATACACAGGTATAAAATCATAAAATGTAGGTTAAGCTCGATTTAGGGTAAAATCCATCAATTATTTTGGAAGTTATGGCCCTTTTTCAACTTTGAAAAAGGGTTTCCGTGCGATATCTTTTGAAAGGATTGGTGTATTGGATTGAAATTTTATACACAGCTATATAATCATAAAATGTAGGTCAAGTTCGATTTAGAGTAAAATCCACCTATTGTTTTGGGAGTTTTTGGCCTTTTTTCAACTTTGAAAAATGGTTTCTGTTCCATAACTTTTGAAAAGATTAATGTATTGGATTCATATTTTATACACAAGCATATAATTATAAAATATAGGTCATGTTCAATTTAGGGTAAAATCCACCAATTATTTTTGGAGTTAAGGCCCTTTTTAACGTTGAAAAATAGTTGAAAAATGGTCTCTGTTTGTTATCTTTTGAAAAAATTAGTGTATTGGATTCAAATTTTATACATACCTGGTAGGTATATAATCATAAAATGTAGGTCAAGTTCATTTTAGGGTAAAATCCACCAATAATTTGGGAGTTATGGCCCTTTTTCAACTTTGAAAACTGGTTTCTGTTCCATTACTTTTGAAAAGATTAGTGAATTAGATTCATATTTTATACACAAGCAAATAATTATAAAATATAGGTCAAGTTCGATTTAGGGTAAAATCCACCAATTATTTTTGGAGTTACGGCCCTTTTTCAATGTTGAAAAATAGTTTCAGTTTGATATCTTTTGAAAACATTAGTGTATTGAATTCATATTTAACACACAGGTATATAATCATAAAATAGAGGTCAAGTTCGATTAAGGGTAAAATCAACCCATTACTATGGGAGTTATGGCCCTTTTTCACCTTCAAAAAATGTTTTCCTTCTGATATTTTTTTAAAAAAGATTGATTGGTGTATTGGATTCATATTTTATACACAGGTATATAATCATAGAATATGGTCCAGTTTGATTTAGGGTAAAATCTGCCAATTATTATGAGAGTTATGGCCCTTTTTTCAACTTCATTGCCTGTGTGTGGGTGAGGATGGCCCTGGGTGGGTCATCTCTGTCATACTGACACATTTCTAGTTTATAAAGAATTAGAAAAAAAGTAAACACCCTGTAATCAGAAGACTGCTAAATTATTTTACTGTGCGCTTATAGGAGCATGTGCGGTAATTGGGTCGAATACGGTTCTCTAAGCAAACATATGTTGTAGTACCCATCAGAAGCACTTCAACATATCTTGGGTACTTAATGAGATCGCCTTGGTGAGATAATTCTAAGTAATGCGAAGATACAAACCTCTACGGATAAAAAAAATGATCATATGACATAAGCAGTGATTTATTTATCTTTTGATTCTACTGAGTCTAAGGGACTCACATGATTGATATTTAATGAGTCCCAGGATAAAATCCAGAGTCCTTTACATATTTTCGAGCAGTTTTCTATTGTATTTTGTGAGTTTAGGGACTCACACATATAAATTTTGTGAGTCTTAGAGACAAGGTTGTGAGTATATGAAGCGGGACTCGCAGTTAAAAAAATCACTGCATAAGTAACCAGTATAGATGCTGATCTGCCTGCACATCCTCATGTCAGAATCTGTGGACTTCAAAAGTTCTATTAGTGAGCTTTCTGGCCCTAATGGGTTGACTGGGCCGTAGAACCACAACTCAATCAAAGCTATTAGTGAACACATAGACTCTGATCAGATTGGACAGCTGTGCAGGCTGATTTGGTTCTGTGCAGATAACATACGTCACAAGGCGGATTTGTATTGGAGAGGTTCATATGTTTTGGTACAAACACAACAAAAAAAATCTTAACGCTTAGCACCCAGGGAAAAAATTTTCAGCAGATGACCTATTGAAATACTTTCCTTAATTTTCCCAGAAAGCAGAATTTGACAATTTTTGCAAATGGTCTCCATCCTGTTTTCTGGGGAAAATAACAGGATTTGACATTTTTTGCAAATGGAGACCATTTGCATAAAATGTCGAGTCCAGTTTATGGGAAAAATCAGTAAAATATTTCAATATGTCATCTGCAGGAAATGAGAAAAATATCACTAATTAGTCATTTGCTGAATTGGCCCGGAGTTGTAATGGTTAAATTGTACAAGAGTACAGTTCCAGAGAAAGGGCTCGACAAGCCATGAATTTTGTTGAAATTTGATCAAAACTGGATAAAATTTAACCCTTGTCCTGCTGAATAAATTAAGATGCCACCCCCATTTCTAAGTTTCAGCCAATCAGATTACTTGATCCAGATTGTTGATATAAGTTCACATACTTAATGGCAAACAGTACAGATCCAGATCAGTTGGCTTCTTCAGAAGCCAACTGATCTGGATCTACACTGTTTGCAAAGGCAGGACATATCCGGGTTCAGCAGGACTAGGATTAAGAAAGTTGCCTCTTTTATAGCGATGTTGTCTTGGCTGATATGGTAAATATCCTAAACTTTTGAAAACCAGATGGTCTGACAAAATGGCATATGCAAACAGTGTAGACCCAAATAGGACTGCTCCGATCAGGGTCTACTCTGTTTGCCATTCCACTAAGAAACAACTGCATAAAAAGCAGTGTTTAGGCCAAAAGAGTATGGAATGAAGTGTTCGAAATTTTAGAATACTTACCATATTTCTTTTTGATTGATATTGGAGCATTTTATAGAGAGGGGTAGTGTCTTGGTCATACTGAGATAAATGAACCTCGTTTCAGCCTGGGTATCTGTGCATTTTGATTGAAGCTTTATGGTCATTCTCTCCATTCCACTGATTCAAGAAGGTCTACTAATTCAAGAAGGGCATTTTGCCAGTTTTGGGCAAAAATCTGCACAAGTGCTGGTTAACCACCTAGAGGACTAAGCCTACCAAAAAAGTGTTGTTATGTAATCTGACCAGCACGATATGACCTAAATAGTGTTGACTCGGCTGTTTAACTTCAAACCAACCATTAAAGCTTTTACTGTAGAGTCATCATTATATTGTTTAAGGGGAATTTAAAGGGAGACAACTCTGTCAAAATGGTTTTTGCTGCTTTCTGTAAAAGGGGTCTACTCTAAAGGGAAAGAATTTGCTCCCAATTCTTTCCTTTTTGAGCTAGACCCCTTTTAAGAATGGGGAGCAATTTCTTTCCTTTTAGAGTAGACCCCTTTTCAGTAGGGAATTGTTGAACAGAAACACAAACAGGATTCACAAAAACTGTCTCCCTTGTCAGAAATGGCAGAAAATCTACCGTTTGTATCCACTTCCATTGAGATCTTATACAGTGAACTTGTGAAGGTTCTGATCAGATTCTTGCTATCAGGCTGATTTGGACCTTTTCAGTTTGGCTCCCTTGACCAGAGACTAAAAAAGAAGATGTTGCAGTCAGTCTTGGGAAAATATAAAACTGGCTGTTGAAGAGAGGTAGCCAATGCAGAGATATTTAAAATGAGTATTTAGTCCATAGTCTGATTTGGGCTTCTTGAATTGAGTTCCTTGGATAACCGTAGAATAACAAAAGGAAGAGAATACAGTACAGCCTCCCTACAAGAGCCAGCCTTGGCAAGGTACAAATCTGGCTGTTGTAGAGAGATGACCAGTGCACAGAGGTTAAATATGCAGTCAAACTGATGTTAAGCAAGCACCTAAGGGAAAGTAAAACAGTAAGTAGTTGCTTAAGACAGGTGTTTGCTTGATGCATGTTATTTTGTACTTATTTTCCTTTTATGGGACATGAAAAACTGGCTTTTAACCCTTGTCATGCTGAATAAATTAAGATGCCATGCCCACTTCCAATATTCAGCCAATCAGACTACTTGATCCAGGTTATTGATATAAATTCACATACTTAATGCCAAACAGTGCAGATTCAGATCAGTTGGCTTCTTCAGAAGCCAACTGATCTGGATCTACATTGTTTGCAAAGGCAGGATATATCCTGGTTCAGCAGGACAAAGGTTAAATACAGGTGATTACTTAATACAGGTGGTCTTTAAGTCAGGTTTGACTATAGAAAAACATCACTTTTGGAAATCAGCAATGTTAAAACTGGATTACTGCTAATTCATTTTTATTTTTTTTTCTTCTTTTCAACAGAGGCGGCTTATCGAGGAGGCGAACAGAAAGAAGCGGCAAGCAAGTACTATGATAGTTGCCAATACAGATGGTCGTCCATCATCAGGTCGAAAAGGCAAGGAAGAATCCAGACCAATATTGAAAACAGATTACAGTTCAAAAGGCTCAAATTCTCCAGTGAGCTTTGGTAAGCCTACCTTTACCACTCCATCGACAAATTCAGCAGACGACAAATTAATTATATTTTTCTTTTTTTTTCCCAGAAAATAGGATTTGATATTTCATGCAGTTTGCAGTTTACAATATTTGAAGGATTTGTTTAAAGAAGAATATTTGAAGATAATTCTGGGAAAATTTTCTCTAATTCTCCATAAAACCATGTGTTGTGGGTACTCATTAGAAGTGCCTACCCTATAATATATGTTTTTATGAAGAACTAAAGAAAACTCAGTACCTTAGATAAGCTTCTTTTTGGGGTATTTACCCAGTTAAAGTATCTGAAAAACAAAAAGCAATTCAAATTTAATTAATGGGATAAATACTAAAACATCAGTAATACTTGCACCCATTAACAAAATAGGGTATCCAAAAGAAAAATCCTGATACCCAATTCAATGAGAAATGGGTGGGTAAAAATAGCCAAAAATACCAAGTGGCTTAAAATCTTATCTAAGGTACTGAAAGTATTTCAACACCTCCCTAGGGACTGGCGAATGTTAATGCTTTAAAAACCCATGTTGGATCGCTATTATTGCATAAAAACTGAAAACATATGCTACGTTACGCATTATTTCTTTGCAGTATTTTGTTTAGCCTTTTCACCGATGTCTCGCGAATGCAATTCCCATGGACTATGCTTTTTCTAGGGCCGGGCAGTACACATCTCGTAACGGCAGCAAATCTATCCCCGGTACCATCATATTGAAAGTTGCGTAGCCGTGCATTAACAGTGCGTGAATTGCCTTGTTAATATATTAAACAGCTTTTTGCCGGTTAATGCACAGCTGTTAATAACGTGTGACACTGCTTTTTATGCAATAATTTGCATTGATACATTTTATTCCACATAATGAAATGCTTAAAATTTTTGTGTTTGTGTTGAGGTTTTACGGCCCAGTCAACCCAGTGGGGTCATGTCGAGTGCGGTCAATTTACCTAACCACGTTTACTGGGCAGGCTTAGTCCTCTAAGTGGTTAACCAGTATTGTGCACATTCTTTCGCCAGAAACTGACAACTGCCCTTCTTGAATCAGCGGAAGGGAGAGAATGACCGTAGAAAATATTTCATGATCAATCTCCACGAAAGAATGTTGCCGACTTTGGCGGGGGCTGAACCCGCGACCTCCTGGTCTCCAGTCGGACGGCGCATCCAACTGAGCCACCGAGGCCGGCAAAATGCTGAAAAAGGCCATTTTTCAAGAGACTGGAGGGGGATGCTGATCTATGTTAGCTTCATGAATTTCATGGTTCAGGTGCAGCTATTTGATTTGAATACATTGTCATTCCCTTTTTCAGTGACAGTATCACAAACAATGCAATAAACACCAGTATTTGGATTATGAATACTTAAAATCGTAATATAGAGCATATATGTATCAGGGGGATGCTTTCACAGAAGTGAAACCCATAGTATGGAAACTGGTTCATTTCTTTCTCTCAGAAGCGTGTTTGAAACACAAATTATTGATAGGCATGTGATAAATAACAATTTCATTGGAAATAAATTGCAATTTTTGCATCAATTTCAAATTAGTTTTAAATGAAAATGACATATTTGGTAGATCAAAGGGATTTCTTGATGAATATTTTTGTTATTTCTCCATGAAAACATATGTTGTGGGTACTCATTGGAATTGCCTTGGTGAGGCAATTCCAATAAATACCCGCAACATGTTTTCTTGGCAAAATAAGAAAAAAAAAAAAATCAATGATCATAGCTACAGATAAGAGGGGTATCCATGTAATATTTTTCTTATTGCTTGACGCACAGATATGTTGTTGGTACTCATTAGAAGCACCTCAGTGAGGTGCTTCTAATGAGTACCCACAACATATGTTTTTATTGAGGAATAAGAGAAATATTGATACTTTCTGGAAAAAAAACAACACCTTATCTTGTCCTATGATACTTTGTTTTTGATGAAATAAGTATCTTATCAAGAAGAATGAGCCTCAGCAGTTATTACAACTCAGCCTAGCTCCAGCTAAGGCACTTCTAATGAATAACCAAAAAGTATTGATATTTTCCTTATTTCTCCACAAAAACTCTAGTTTTAGTTATTCATTAGAAGCGTCTTGCCAAGGCACTTCTAATGAATACCAACAAATGTATGTTTTCATGGAGAAATACGAAAAATATATCTGGCTGCCCCTCTTAATCTGGAGCAATGAATACAGAAAATTATTACTTCCAATATTGCAAATTTATAAAGCTCGTAAAGATATCCTTAATCTTCTTGTGATGTGTAGGTATCTGTTTTTAATAAAGAAATGTCCTAATTGGAAGTTGACTCAACAAAAGCTTGGCTTTCCTAATTACAAAACTGTGCCATTTCCCAACTTATTTTGAAGTTATAAGGTTTTCCTTAATGAGGCAATACCATATTTATTGTAAGTATTGGGACAGACGGGCTGGGAAAACAGTGTAGACTTGGATCAGTTGCTGCATTCTGCAGCATCTTATCAGTCTGCACTGTTTGCCACTCTTCCAATTGTAAACAGGTAGTAAAATGGACTTTTTATGCCCCAGCCATTCGAAGAATGGTGGAAAGGGCATAAAGTGTTACCCCTGTCCATCCATCTGTCTGCCAGTCTCAGTCCATGTCTGAGATGGCATTAGCAATTTGCATTTAAGGTTTTCAGGCGTTAGCAATTTGCATGGTGGAGGCTTTGTTTGTTTTGAGGTTTTACGGCCCAGTCAACCCAATGGGGTCATGTCGAGCGCGGTCAGTTTACCTAACCACACGTTTACTGGGCAAGCTTAGTCCTCTAAGCAGTTAACCAGTATTGTGCACATTCTTTCGCCAGAAACTGACAACTGCCCTTCTTGAATCAGCCGAAGGGAGAGAATGACCGTAGAAAATATTTCATGATCAATCTCCACAAAAGAATGTTGCCGACCTCGGCGGGGGTTGAACCCGCGACCTCCTGGTCTCCAGTCGGACGGCGCATCCAACTGAGCCACCGAGGCCGACTGCATGGTGGAGGCATCTGTGTCCTTAGGACACATTTCTTGTTCAAATTTTAGAACAGGTATGGTATTGAGTTTAAGAACAAGTATGGTATTGAGTTTTAGAACAGGTATGGTATTGAGTTTCAGAACAGGTATGGTATTGAGTTTTAGAACAAGTATGGTATTGAGTTTGAGAACAGGTATGGTATTGAGTTTTAGAACAGGTATGGTATTGAGATTTAGAACAAGTATGGTATTGAGTTTTAGAACAGGTATGATATTGAGTTTTAGAATAGGTATGATATTGAGTTTTAGAACAGGTATGGTATTGAGTTTTAGAACAGGTATGGTATTGTGTGTTAGAACAAGTATGGTATTGAGTTTTAGAACAAGTATAGTATTGAGTTTTAGAACAGGTATGATATTGAGTTTTAGAACAGGTATGGTATTGAGTTTTAGAACAGGTATGGTATTGAGTGTTAGAACAAGTATGATACTGAGTTTTAGAACAGGTATGGTATTGAGTTTTAGAACAGGTATGGTATTGAGTTTTAGAACAGGTATGATATTGAGTTTTAGAACAGGTATGGTATTGAGTTTTAGAACAGGTATGGTATTGAGTTTTAGAATAAGTATGGTATTGAGTTTTAGAACAGGTATGGTATTGAGTTTTAGAACAGGTATGGTATTGAGTTTTAGAACAGGTATGGTATTGAGTTTTAGAACAGGTATGGTATTGTGTGTTAGAACAAGTATGATATTGAGTTTTAGAACAGGTATGGTATTGAGTTTTAGAACAGGTGTGGTATTGAGTTTTAGAATAAGTATGGTATTGAGTTTTAGAACAAGTATGGTATTGAGTTTTAGAACAGGTATGGTATTGAGTTTTAGAACAGGTATGGTATTGAGTTTTAGAACAAGTATGGTATTGAGTTTTAGAACAAGTATGGTATTGAGTTTTAGAACAGGTATGGTATTGAGTTTTAGAACAGGTATGGTATTGAGTTTTAGAATAAGTATGGTATTGAGTTGTAGAACAGGTATGGTATTGAGTTTTAGAACAGGTATGGTATTGAGTTTTAGAATAAGTATGGTATTGAGTTTTAGAACAAGTATGGTATTGAGTTTTAGGACAGGTATGGTATTGAGTTTTAGAACAAGTATGGTATTGAGTTTTAGAACAAGTATGGTATTGAGTTTTAGAACAGGTATGGTATTGAGTTTTAGAACAAGTATGGTATTGAGTTTTAGAACAGGTATGGTATTGAGTTTTAGAACAGGTATGGTATTGAGTTTTACAACAAGTATGGTTTGAGTGTTAGAACAAGTATTGTATGGAGTTAAGGTGTCCCAATATTTATGGTAAATATGGTAGTTTAAGATTGAAAGATTTGTAAATGAAGTAATGTTTTATTGATCAGAATGTTTTTATAACATTAATGCATTTTGTTGGCCATTGACAGGATTGGAGGAATAGCAAAAGCTTACAGCTGTCCTCTTTTGACCTTTTGTTGATGAATTTAATGGGGATGGTCATGTGTGGCAAAGGTGTGTATCTTACGCCACCGGGGCGTCCAGCTGATATTGGCTTCAGTTGGGCAAGGCCTGCTATCCTGTTTCTATTTCTTCTGTTTCTTCACTTTCATTCCTGTTCCTCTTTCTTCCCTGTCCTTAAAGGGTCTTTCATCTCCTCTACTATCTCTTCTGTCTCTTTTCTCCCTTTCTCTGGGAGACAACACAAAATGACCCACAAGGGTTGATCTGTTGTTAAACCCCAACACAATCAATCAATCAATGATGAATTTAACCCTTAAAGTGCTAATCACAACTGCAGCAGACGACAACTTGAATATTTTGTATTTTTCAAAGAAAATCAGTTGACATTTCATGTGAGTCATCTATCTGCCAAGACATGATTCATAATATGTAGTGTCAAGACTTGTTTTCTCTGAAAAAAAAAAATAAAAATTTACAAGTCATCTGCTACAAATTTTTCTTGTGTGTAATGCATGTGTGTGTGTGTGTGTGTGTGTGTGTGTGTGTGTGTGTGTGTGTGTGTTTGTGTGTGTGTGTGTGTACTTGAATTTTGTATGATGGCATGAACAGCTTGATGTAAATATAAACTGCAGACAGCCTTTCTGACAATAAATTTTTATGGTCCTGCTTACAGAAGGCAGCAGTGGGGCATAATGCATTTCACCTTGATGCTACATCCTTATGTGCCAGCCTCGGTGGCTCAGTTGGATGCCCGTCTAACTGGTGATCAGATCAGGAGGTTGTGGGTTCAACCCTTGCTGGGCTGGCAACATTCTTTTGTAGAGATTTGATCATGAAATATTTTCCACGGTCATTCTTTCCCATCCACTTATTCAAGAAGGGCAGTTGTCAGTTTCTGGCAAAAGAATGTGCTCAATACTGGTTAACTGCTTAGAGGACTAAGCCTGCCCAATAGCCGGCCCCGGTGGCTCAGTTGGATGCGCCGTCCGACTGGAGACCAGGAGGTCACGGGTTCAACCCCTGCTGAGGTCGGCAACATTCTTTCGTGGAGATTGATCATGAAATACTTTCTACAGTCATTCTCTCCCTTCTGCTGGTTCAAGAAGGCATTTGTCAGTTTCTGGCAAAAGAATGTGCACAATACTGGTTAACCGCTTAGAGGACTAACCCTGCCCAGTAAAAGTGTGGTTAGGTAAACTGACCGCGCTCAACATGACCCCATCGGGTTGACTGGGCGGTAAAACCTCAACACAAACAAAGCCTGCCCAATAAATGTGTGGCTAGGTAAACTTACCGTGCTCGATATGACTCCAGTGGGTTGACTGGCCAATAAAACCTCAACACGAACAAAGCATACGTGCATATGTCACATTCATAACCAGACTCTAACAAATGTTTAAGTTTACATTCAAATTTACATTGACATTTATTTCCCTGTTTCTCCCCCACCAGGTCAGCAACTCTGTTTCGTGGAGATTTGATTATGAATTATTTTCTACTGTCATTCTCGCCCTTTCGCTGATTCAAGAAGGGCAGTTTTCAGTTTCTGGTGGAAGAATGTGCACAATACTGGTTAACCGCTTAGAGGATTAAGCCTGCCCAGTAAAAGTGTGGTTAGGTAAATTGACCGTGCTCGACATGACCACATTAGGTGGACTGGGCCGTAAAACCTCAGCACAAACAAAATTCTCTTGGAGGTCATAACTTGGGTACCTTTTATGCTAGGAAGTTGAAATTTGGTATGCTACTTACCCAGACCTAAACCTTTAAATGTGTGCAAGAGTTGCCCCTGTGTCTTTCCCTTAGGTTGGGCTGGGGGTCAAAATATATAACAGATCAGATTGAGCATTTGGAAAATAGTTGTTGAAATTGATGCATCCAGATGTTGTTGCAATTTGGGCAAAGACCATTTGAGTACTTTGAACACATGTCTAGTTTTAACCCTTGTCTTGCTGAATCTGGATATACCCTGTTTTACAAACAGTGCAGATCCAGATCAGTTGGCTTCTGAAGAAGCCAGCTGATCTGGATCAGCACTGTTTGCCATCAAGCATGCATATTTATAACAACAATCTGGATCAAGTAACCTGATTGGCTAAAAATTAGAAGTGGGCGTGGCATCTTAATTTATTCAGCAGGACAAAGTTAAAATTTACTAGGTTTATCACAAATAGCAGGGGTTGCAAGTTCAAATCCCAGCTCAGACACATAATTTCTGTTGAGATTGATTATGAAATAGTTTCTACAGAAATTCTCTCCCTTCTGCTGATTCAAGAACGGCAGTTGTCAGTTTGTGGCAAAAGGATGTGCGCAAGTACTGGTTAACTGCTTAGAGGACTAAGTCTGCCCAGTGAAAGTATGAGTAGGTTAACTGACCTGCTTGACATGACCATAACACTATGTAAAACTTCATCTGAAAAAAAAAAAAACAAAAACAAAAACAAAACTCTATCCTTTTTTTTTTTTCAGAAAAAATATTTTAAAATATCTACTAATATTTTAAGTTAACACTTAAAGTGTTAAATCACAATTCCATTACATACATAGGTACCCCTAGAAACCCATCATTTAAAGATGTAAGGATGAAGACAGATAAGGGTGAGAAATATCAGTTGAATTTGCATGATGTTCATTATTATTTTTTTTTTTTTTCTTTTTGAAAATTTGGATAATCATGTGAAACCATTTATGTAGGACAGTTAAGATTTCTTCCATCAGGTAAGTTTAATCAGACATTGTCTTCTAGTACCTTTTGTCATTAGATTTAGGGGTTGGTACATTTTGTATTATAAAGGGTCATTAGTTTTTATCATTATTGTTAACCCTTGTCCTGCTGAATAAATTAAGATGCCAGGCCTACTTCTAATTTTCAGCCAATCAGATTACTTGATCTAGACTGTTGCTATAAATTCACACATTTAATGGCAAACAGTTCAGAAGCCAACTGATCTGGATCTACACTTTTTGCAAAGGCAGGACATATCCGGGTTCAGCAGGACTAGGGTTAATAATAGGAGAGGCAACCTCAGAAAACGCACTTTTGGACATGTGCGCCCAGTATAGATTTAGATCAGCCTGCACATTTGTGCAGTCTAATCAGAGTCTTTATTGGGTGCAATTTGGATAGCCAAGATTGCAAAGTTACTTCAGTTGGACAAAAAACACTCTGATCAGACTGCTTAGGTTGGTTTGAGTCTTTGTTGCGCTCACATGTTTGAAGGCACGTTTTCTCATGTTGCGGCTCATGTTAAAGGCTTCGCACGCTGGGTAAAATTTTCAGCTGACGACATTTTGAAATATTTTTCTTATTTTTTCCATAAACAGGATTTGACATTTCATGCAAATTGACTCCATTTTTGAAATATTTTTCTTATTTTTCCCATAAACAGGATTTGACTCCGATGGAGTCAGTTTGCATGAAATATTAAATCCTGTTTATGGGAAAAATAAGATAAATATTCTGAAATGTTGTCTGCTGAATCTGTCCATAGCATGGTAAGTACAGTGTAGCTCCAATACATCGCGGTCCGTTATTTCGCGAAATCCAGTATATCGCGAATAGGCCATGGCTCCCAAATTTTCCAAAAGCAAAAAAAAAAAAAAAAAAAAAAAAAAAATTTAAAAACATAGAATGTTTGTTGTTTTATTTAACTTCAGAAAAAAAAAAAAAAAAAAAAGCGTTCCGCCTCCGGTAATTGATTTTTCGCGCCTATCCCGACGCTAAGTCGCGCGTCAGGTATTATATGATAAACAAACCACTTAGTGTCAATCAGCGCACACGTTGATTATAATTGGAAAACAATAAATTATATCGCCGTAATTGTCGTAATCATTATCATCATTTAGTACATAGATCTACTCAATGCTCAATGAGTCAATGATGCCCACAAACTAATTTTGCTCAGCAGGGGAAAACGGTCCACCTCCTTTTCAACACCAGCAAATTTTACAAGACCGTAGTCTTACGATGTTTCTGTCCAACATACACAGATCGTAGTCCGCTTATTTTACACTTCTGTAGATATAAATATTTCAGAAGAAAACAACTGCGTCAAAAAAAGAAACAAAAAAACAAACAATGAAAAAATAAATAAAAAGAATTAACTGTTTTTTTTTTTTTTGCGCCCGCAATATAAGCGAAGGGAAGCAACTCAAGTTATCTTAGCACAATGGAGTAACTTCCCTTCGCCAGAGTATCCAAAATGGCGTCCTAAATTGTCAATCCGATGATTTCTTGTTTTCAAACGTAGTTTATCAGCTGGTTTCGATTAGCATTACTTGTTAGACATAGCACACCATTGTAAATTATTCCATTGAGCAATTCTAATCCAATTTTAATTAGGAAATATGATGACAACATAACTGAATGCCATTTATCCGTGATGTCTCAGCAAACTACCACAGCGACAAACCGAGCGAGTGTTATGCACGCCGTTATACATGCATGGTACATGTCGGGACTTATATCGCGCTCCGACCACATCGCGGTTTCAGGGTTATGGACCCGCAATACCGCGATATATTGGAGCTACACTGTATTACTCAATTCATCTAGGAGACAATAAGTCTTCAGACAGTGTAGAGTTAAGGTATATGAATACTTAAGGTAAATAAATTGTACCTTACAAATCCTAAAATGAGATTTTCTGGTGAAAGAATGTGCACAAGTACTGGTTAACGATTCAAAGGACTAAGCCTGCCCAGGAAAAGTATGGTAAGGTAAACTGACCAGCTCGATATGACCTTAATAGTGTTGACTGGGCAATTAAACTTCAAACCAACCAATCTAAAATAGATCCTAAGTCTAGCTGACTACATTGGGGTGTGTCAAAGAAGAGCTGGTAGAATGGAAAACAATGCCGACCCTGATCAGATTTTAGGACCATTTTGATCTGGACTCTGCTCAAGGATTTCTGTCCACAATTTTAGGATAAATAAGGACTTTTCTCTCTCATCAAAAACACAGTAGCTTTTAGATTAAAAAAACAAACAAACAAAAAACAAATAAATAATATTTTTAACACATTGGGGGTTTGCAGGGAGTGAATGGGTGTGGTTTTATGGGGGAGGGGGGTAGTGGGGGGAGGGCAGCCCACATTATCTTGCAGGGGTGGTGTATGTGTGTTGGGGGGTGGGTGGGATTATCTAATAAGTGTTGCTTATTGTAACTTCTTTTGTGTCCCCATAAAACAATATTGCAGGTACTCATTGGAATTTTCTCTCTGAGGCAGTTCCAGTGAGTACCTATGGCTGTGTTTTTATGCGCAAATAAAGAAAGTATTGTATTGTCCCCCTCTTTATCTGGAGCTATGCTCATATGTGGTTTTCAGTTTTGTTTTAACTGACTTGTAAGTTATATGATTGCTTTGTTTTTTAATTCTTTCTCTATTTTTGGTTCAAATTTTCTTTAAAAAAATAATTAACTCCTGGCAAGATTGTAGAGGCTAGGTAGGATAGTTATTGATATTTTTCCTTTAACCCTTAAACTGCCAATCACAACAGTTGTCGTCTGCTTTATCATCTGCTTGTGATTTTAAAAGTCATTTTTGCAAACAGTGTGGACCCAGATCAGACTCCTTCTTTAGGAGCAGTCTGATCTGGGTCCAAACTGTTTGCCTGTATGGAAAAATAGGTTTGAAAAGTTTGCTAGAATATTCAGCAGACAACATAAACAGACGACATTTTCAGATGTAGGTTTTCTTGGCATTTTAAGGGTTAAGTGTAAAAATGAACTAAATTGTCTTCAGAATATTCACTTTATCTGTACTAATATGAGTATTCTTAACTGTCACCTACATATATATATTTAAGTTAGTAGGTTATGCTGGCTAAGGTCAGTTTTTGTGACATTTTCTGGTTCTATAAATTCATGTCTGCCCTCCATCAACATTACATTGATTTACAAAGTAATTGTTTGCAAAATGTTCCCAGGTACAAAAGACCTATTGGGTATTCATTGGTTTTGGTTTGTTATACTTTCATCTTTCCAGATAAGAGGGGTAGGCATTTTAATGTTTAACATGCTGGAAAGAATTTCTGCAGACAACGTTTTGAAATATTTTTTCTTACTTTTCCAAGAAAATAGGGTTTAGTATTTCAAGCAAATTGTCTCCTATGGAGAATGCCGTTTGCTTGAAATGTCAAACCACTTTTTTTCTAAGAAAAGTAAAAAAGATACACATCAACCTCTTTATAACACAGTTCATTAGAACACGGTTTTGGATATAACATGGTTCAAAGATGGATCCCAAAAATGTATAGATTATATTGAAAAATGACCATAAATGGTCATTTTTCAATATAATCTATACATTTTTGTTTGGATATAACACGGTTGTTTAACTAACACGGTTTATGCTATGGACCCCAATAATAGTGTTATAAATAGGTTGATGTGTACTGTCAATTTGTTGTCTGGGAATTTTTAGCCAGAGGGAGGTAAAGGTTAATATTTCTCTTCTTTCTCAACAATGATAAAAAATGTCAAGGTTTTTCATTATAATCCTCTCAGTGAGAAAAGGATGCCAGTTGTATGCATATATTCTGTCTGAACAGGGCATTCACTTTCCACTTATTTTCTATGATCATTCTCTCCCTTCTGATTCAAGAAGGGCAACACAGTTTCTGGCCAAAGTTGTTTGCAGATATACTGGTTCACCACTTAGAGAACTAAGCCTGCCCAGGAAAAGTGTGGTTGGGTAAAATGACCAGCTTAACACAACCCTATTGAGTTGACTGGGCCGTAAAACCTCAGCCCAATCAATTCCACTTGCACAAACTTTTGAAACTGCAGAATATATCGTAGCACAGAGAAGGCCCTGATTAGACTGCATGGATACACAGACTGATCTGAGCCTTCTCTTGTCCTATATACCACAGAACTAGTTGTTGTAGAAATGTAGCTGTTGCATAGAGGTTAAACATGTAATAAAGCAGCATTTTGGGAAATTAGAAAACTGAGAAAAATGTCTGTTATAGTATTCGAGGAAGTTACAATACACATGTACATGTATGTTTATTACTGTTTCATCAGAATGTACCTTTTGCTTAGGTGAGAATTGTTTGTCAGAATTATTTGGTCAAGAAAACTGTCTTATCTGGAGTTGTGAAATCAGACAAGTGGCTGCTATAGGGAGGTGATTGTTGAGGGATAACCATTCATGGTGGTTCCAGTGTATACACCTGTGCTTCTTATTCCTCCGTCAAAACTCATGTTGCGAATACTTGTTTAGAATTTTGTTGTCAAGATTGTTTTGTTAAGAAAAGTGTCTTATCTGGAACTGTGAAACCTGACTGTCCTGATATTTTACACTGTTAACTCTTTTCCACTCTCTGGCAAATTTAGCAGATGACAAATTGATTTTTTTTCCCCAGAAAGTATGATTTAACATTTCATGCAAATTGTCAGTTATGCTAAATGTTAAAAATGATTCTTGTAGGAAAGCAATGTACATACTCACAAAAATGAAAACAGATAAAGTCTGAAGATTTCTGGGCCAGGCTAGCTATATATAAATTTTCAAAAATGCTGCAAATGGCTTAACCCTTGTCCTGCTGAACCTGGATATATCCTGCCTTTGCAAACAGTGTAGATCCAGATCAGTTGGCTTCTGAAGAAGCCAAGTGATCTGGATCTGCACTGTTTACCATTAAGAATGTGAATTTATAGCAACAATCTGGATCAAGTAATCTGATTGGCTGAAAATTAAAAGTGGGCATGGCATCTTAATTCATTCAGCAGGACAAATGTTAAATGATCACAAAGGACCTGAAAATATAAACTACACTATAGTGAAGTATGGGGAGACGTTTTACGGCTATCACATGACACTAACACCAACTGTAGTGTAAAATTTTCTGGCCTAGACTAGTTTAGGCCAACATCAAGAAAAACACTCCTATATATAGTTTTGACCTGCTTAAACCCCACTTTTATACAGTAAAACTGGGGTTTACAGGAGTATACATTAATTTTCTTATTTCTGCTCAAAAAACATAGATTGTGTACGGTCATTCTCTCCCTTCCGCTGATTCAAGAAGGGCAGTTGTCTGTTTCTGGTGAAAGAATGTGCATAATACTGGTTAACTGATTAGAGGACTAAGTCTGCCCAGTAAACGTGTGGTTAGGTAAACTGACCGCGCTCGACATGACCCCATTGGGTTGACTGGGCCGTAAAACCTCAACACAAACAAACAGACATAGATTGTGGGTACTCGTTATAACTGCCTCGCTGAGGCGGTTCTAACAAGTACCCACAATCTATGTTTGAGCAGAAATATGAAAACTACCAGAATTTTTCACTTGAAAGTTACCAGTTTTTGGTGGTAAACTATATATGAATAAATGAATTAGGCCTCATCAGTAATCTGCATATAAATAAATTTTTAAGTTTTTCTGGGAACAGGCTCTATGATCACATAGGATTAGAAAATATAAACTACACTATAGACTAAAGACTGGTTGAAATTGGCTGTGTAACTCATAGCTTTAGACATGGCACTTTTTTTTAATAAAAAAATTCTTAAACCCTTGTCCTGCTGAATAGATTAAGATGCCACGCCCACTTATCATTTTCAGCCAATCAGATTACTTGATCCAGAGTGTTGATATAAATTCACATACTGAATGACAAACACTGCAGATCCAGATCAGTTGGCTTCTTCAGAAGCCAACTGATCTGGAACTACACTGTTTGCAAAGGCAGGGACCATATATCCGGGTTCAGCAGGACTAGGGTTAAAGCAATCTTATTTGTCTTATATGCTACTTGGTTAAAGTTAATACTTTTCTTCTTTCTCCATGAAAATATGTTGTTGGTACTCATTAGAAGTGCCTTGTGGTGGAGAAATAAGAAAAATAGTTATCTACTGTGCTGTCGACATATTTCAGAAAGTCATTTTTTCATGCGGAGCTTTACACAAAAGAGGTAAATTTGTGAAGTTTTGTCATGATAATGCAAAACCTTTTGTCATAACTACCTGTACACAAATACATTTACTGTATTCAATTTAAAGAAAAATAAAATATTTTAATTTTCCCACAGCAAATATGGCTGTAATTTATGTAAAAATGACTTAACCCTTAGAGTGTGGCATAAATTGTAAATCAAGCATGTTAGAGGGGGTACCCCTACTTGAGAAGCCATTATTCAATTGATTTTGCCTCGATTCTGATGGCATTTTCACACATATTTTGCCGATTGTATGTGGCCATTTTACAAGAGAAGTAACAATCACATTACTTGCAGTCATGTGACAGTCACATGGCAACTTGAAACCATTTTAGACACTTAAAAAAAATTACAAGAGATTAGCACTTACTATGTGCTATTCAGAAAGAAACAGGTGACGTACATAAGTTCTGCTGTTGTTCCTACTTCTTCCTCTCTGGAAATGATTTAGCTCTTATGGGTGTTTTTTCCAGAAAATCATGATAAAACTGACAAAATGAGTACCAAAATGGCTGACAGCTTGGAATTCGGTATACTCGGTCTTTATTAGCATGGGTAAAATCCAGCACCTGACTTTCTAATGAAGAGTGGCATGTTTGTATAAAAGTGGGTTTCATCTTGTATGGGAGCATTTGCTCTGAATGGTTGCATTTGGTGTATAGTAAGTATGACAGGCTTTAGAGTTGGCATAGCCCTCCAAAATGACACTAGCCAGGAATAGCACTTTCAGGGTTAAGGCAGGTTTTCAACAAGGTCCACTAGTTCAAATTTCCTGAAATTTTCACAGTATGGATATAAAAAAAAAAAAAAAAAAAAAATATGGATATTGAAATATATCAAAAAAAAAAAAAAAAATCAATTAAATATAGAAATTGCATAGGTCAGACCAGTTTTTGGCTGTAAATTTATTTTAGGATAAGAATTTGAAAACAAAAGACACATAGAAATGACAAAATTAATGGTTTCTGATAAGAGACTGTCAATCCTAAAAATTAGCAGGTCCATATGACTACCTGGCACTGTGCCAAACAGAGTGGACACATGACCTTTATTAGCAGTTTGATGTGGGTAGGCACTGTTTGCTCAGGGAACCCTATCAAAATCTGGAGGGTAAATATGGTACAATTAAACCTGTGTTAAGCAAGCACCTGTGGGAAAACTAAAAAGTTGTTGCTTAAAACAGATGCTTACTTAATAAGGTTAAATTTTCACTTTATAGTTTTAAAGAGATCTGAATTAGTTTTCTTTTAAGACACTGGTGATGTTTTGTACAGGTAAATTTCCACTCCTTTACCTTTAAAGGGATCTGAGAATGACCCTGGTCTTTTAAGACAGGTTATCTTTGTAGTTTTCCCAAAGCAGGCTGCTAGTAATAAACCATTTTCTCTATTAACAGAGTATTTGGGACCAGCCAGCTATGACTCAGATGGTCGGGACGCAGAAAGAAATAGTCATAAAGTAGAAATACGAAATGTGACGACTGATAGCTACAGCGATGGTAGTGATAGTGATAACATTCCAACTATAGATGCAGAAGGTAAATATTTCTGTATTATATATGTCATCATGAAATGATTTCAGTTATAGCTTCATGTAAGAGGAATATCGAGAAAAATATTTTTCTTATTTCTCCATGAAAACATATGTTGTGGGTACTCATTAGAAGTGCCTCTGCGAGGCGCTTCTAACAAGTACCCACAACATATGTTTTTGTGAAGAATAAGAAAAAAAGAGGTGGATGATGAAGGCCCATATGAATCTGTACATCTAAAGAGCAGGGCCTTCATTGCCTGCTGACAGAACCGTTAGTCGGGTATCTTAATAATCCTAAATATTAGGACAGACAGGCCTTATCAAAAAGAGTAGACCCAGATCAGACTTCACAGAACATGGCATTTGATGAGTGTCTACCCTTTTTGCCAGTTGTGCAGCAGTTTTCAGACACATCAATAGGTAAAAAAATGGATTCGCTGAAATTTTAGGACAAGAATGTTAAGAAGTTAAGGTGTACCAATATTTAGTGTAAATATGGTATATCATCCAGCAGCAATGCTCCTGTACAGCTGACGTGTGCCGGCTAATCTAATCCTTTGCTGCTTGGATGAGCCTCAAAGACTCCTTTTCTCCTGGCATGGATTACTATATTTACCCTAAGTATTTGGACACAATAACTCCTTACTATATTTATCCTAAATTTGAACTAATTCAGTTAAACCACCCAATGATGTGTGTTTCAGGATGAGCAGCTGATTAGGGCCTACCCTGTTTGCTCAGGCAGGTCTGTCTAAATACTTAGGCTGAATATGGTATTGTTCTTGTTTACTCTACAATTATTTGTTTATCTTTTTTCAAATTTGTGCTTCAATAGAAAAAATGATTGCCATCTTGTCATTGAGTTAAAGTTTCAGTGCACTATCAGGAATAAAAACATTAGAAATATATAAGGGAAGTAACTCAAACATTTCATATTAATTGTTATATTGTGGTGATGGAACTTGTATTTGTAATTCATAACCCCCAGCATGCAAGTATGCAATGTTGTCAAATGTGGCTGAGCATGGTTGAAGAAAGAAGTGCCTAGATCCCTTGGCAGGGAGTGTAAGACCAGATGATCCTACATGCTGCTGACCTGGCCTGACCAGACTGTACTGCATTGTTGCAAAGCAGGTTTTTGAATCAGATTTGGCAAGATTCCTGCTCTGGTTTCAAGATCAAAACAGCAAGGGAAAATGAGAATCCCATGGGTAGATTTTGAGTGCAGTTTAATGAGAATGCAGGGTAAAAAGGGATCTAGGCCCTTAACTTCCCGCTTATGTGTTACATATATATCTGGTAAATGTTCTAAAAATTTTGTACACCAAAGTTTCTGACAAAATAGCATATGCAAACGGTGCAAACTCAGACCAAACATTTCCTGAATGACAGTCTGATCAGAGTTCATACTGTTTGCCATTCCACTAAGTATTTTAAGAAACACGTGCATAAAAAGCAAAATTCAAGCCAAAAATGTAAGGACTAGTGTTGGAATTTTTAGAGCATTTATAGTACTGTCCCAAAGTATTCAGACAGATAGGCCCATAGCTCCCAATAAGAAGGGGTAATGAGTAAATATTTTTCTTATTTCTCCATGAAAACATACATTGTTGGTACTCATTGGAAGCACCAGGGGGAGGCACTTTTAATGAGTACCCACAACATATGTCTTTGTGGAGAAATAAGAAAAATATCAATACTTGAAAATCAGTAGTTGAAAAAAGTGTTACCTGGAGCTATGCAGGACTGACTGTCACTCATCCAGTACTTTAACCTTTCTATTGCTGAACACGACATGCCCTGTCTTAGCAAACAGTGTAGATCCAGAGCAGTTGGCTTCTGATCTAGATCTGCACTGTTTGTCATTAAAATATGTGAATTTCTATCAAAACCTGGAAAGTAATCTGATTGGCTGGAAATTAGAAGTGGGCATGGCATCTTAATTTATTCAGCAAGGCAAGGGTTAAATATACCAAGCAGCAGACCAAAAATGGACTTGTTCAGATTTTTGGACGAATATGGTAAAGAGTTTAGACACAAGAGTAAAGTATAGTCAGATACCTGAACCCTTGTCATGCTGAATAATTTAGAAGCCACACCCACTTCTAACTTTCAGCCAGTCAGGCTGTTGATACAAATTCACATACTTAATGGCAAACAGTGTAGATCCAGATCATTTGGCTTCTTCAGAAGCCAACTGATCTGGATGTACACTGTTTGCAAATGCAGGGTATATCTGGGTTCAGCAGGACTTATCATACTGGTCCTAGAATTTGATCAAGTTGATTTGTCTAAGAATTGCTGGATGAGGGGCAAACAGGGTAGAACTGATCAAATGCCATATTTTGTGGCATCTGATCTGGGTCTGCACTCTTTGGTCAAGCCTCTCTGTTTGAACACTTAGGGTAATTACAGTACCTATTGACCGGCCCTCACCATCAAATTTGTTAAACAATATTTTGTTGTAGTACATCATATATTTTGAAATAAGTGTGAAAATTAAGAGTATAACAGCCTTTATTTGCCTTTTCCTCCTCCTTCTGTATATTGAATGCTTCAGTTTGTTTTGTTTGAATTATTGTTTTTACCAAAAGTGTCAGCCACCTCAAGAAGGAACATGCCACAAGCCATTTGTCTTGTATTGTAAAATCCCTGCTACCATTTATACCCTAAAGATTTAAACACCTAAATCCTTACCATACTTGCTCTAAAATTTGAACACATCCATTTTACTACCAGTGGATATGTCAAAACGGTTGGACAAATGGCAAACAGAGTAGATGCTGACCAGGTTCTACATTCTATGGCATCTAATTGGAGTCTGCTTACTTCAGAGTTTTTCATTATCACCCTTTCACAGTTTTGATATGACTTAACTCTTTCCCTGCTGGTGGCGACTTTTGTCGTCTGCTGATAACCTTTGCAAACAGTTTGGACCCAGACCAGGCCTGAATTTTTGTCGGGCCTGATCTGGACCCAAGCTGTTAGACACTCTGATGGTATTCCTGAAAGATTTTTTTTGAAAACGTTAATAAAAAAAAATCCACAGACGACAAAAAAGCATGCAGAATTACCCAGCATGCAAAGGGTTAAATAATGTTGAAAGGGATGTAAAACACTTAATCATCAGTCATCATCATGGTGTGATCAGTCTTCACTTGGCACTATGTGGTGAGCAAAGGATCTAATGTTTCTTTAGGTGGACAGTAAAGACTGATCAGGCCCTGAGGTTATAAAACTTTTTTCATGCTCAATTCAGCTGAGCATGAAATTTTCTCTGCTAATAAATATGAAAATGCCAACTTAAGTTGGCATTTTCATATTTATTAGCAGAGAAAATGTCATGCTTAGCTATGTTTAGCAAGAAAGAATTTGCAATTGTTAGTAATTTGAGATTTATCAGCAGGACAAATTTGATGCTTAGCTGAGTTGAGCATGAAAAAAGTTTTATAACCTCAGGGCCAGACTTTGCCAGGGTCATGTCAAAAGGTACATTTTCCCATTTTGTGACTGAAATTATTGAATACTTACGTTAGTTTGATGGCATGTTTCAGCTTGAGACAAATGGCACCTTTTGTCCATTTTTTTCTTAAAATCAGATATTCTGCAATGAGTTTAATGAGATTATGACTCCTCCACAGAGTGTACAACCACAGCAATATGGATAATGGTTCATTTTCCTTAGACAAACAATAATGGTTACCTTTAAGGTACACAGGTGAAAATCAGTAAGCAATGTTTGTCTACCATTTGATTTCCACTAGTGCCTTCACTGTCTGTCATAAGTTGTCAGCCATTCTATGGAGGAGTCCATTATTACATAATCTTTATACATGATACCATAGTTTTCCTCAGTATTCACCTTGATTCCTTACCATACTTATTCTAATATTTGAACAAGTCCAGTTGTTGATTACCTGGTAATAGGTCTAAAAAGGCTGGATGAATGAATAGCAAACAGCATAGTCCCAGATCAAATGGCTCCTTCAGGAGCCATTTGATCTGGGCCTACACTGTTTGCTTAGGATCTGTCCGAATATTTAGAGTAAATATGGTAATGATCTATCGGTACAGGTTCTGAACAACGCAAACAAAAACGTAAAAACAAGCAAGCAGGCAATCTGTGGGTTCGCTCCCCTGAAAGCAACTTTGAACTGAACCCTGCTGGCCCTGGCTCGGAGGCCATGGTCAGTGAAGAGGACTCGGGCCGGCTCCGGGATCAGGGTCAGTTCAGGGAAGAGGATGATATACAAGGTGAAGCGGTGATACCGAGCTTGCAAGGTATAGTATCTGAGTGGCAGCAGTGTTCTTTAGGCGGTGATGGTGGTATCTAATTAGAATTACGGTAAATGTCCTAAAATTTCGTATACTAAACTTTCTGACAAAACAGCATATGGAAACAGTGCAGACCTAGATAGGACTGCTGAAGGAGCAGTCTGCTTTATCTGCTTTACTATTTTAAGAAACAATTACATAAAAAGGTATAGAATTAATTGTTGAAAGTTTTAGGACATTTACTGTATCTCACTAAGACAGCCAAGACATATCTTTGGTTTTGTTTTCTTCTTTAACTTCCAAACAAAAATGTATAGATACTATAGAAAAATGACCATTTATGGTCATTTTGCTATATATTCTGTACACTTTTGTTTACTGTACACTTTTGTTTTGGACACAACATGGTTGTTTAGCTACCACAATTTTTGCTTTGGCTCCCAGCAATGGTGTTGCAGAGAGGTTTTGGTGTGTTTCATTTTCCCTTGGATAAGTCAGTTATTTTGAAAAAAGATTGTATGACAAAATTGAAAATAGAAGGGAAAACATTGTAGATTAAGCTATACCTATAACATTATCACTTTGCATACTGGGTAAAAATTTCAGCAGACAACATTTTGATATATTTTTTTTTTCTTATTTTTTCCCATAAAAAAGGCTTTGACATTTCATGCCAGTTGTCTCCTAAGGAGACAATTGGCATGAAATGTAAAAGCCTATTTTATGGGAAAAATAAGAAAACAGATCATCAGTTTGTTGTCTGCTAGATTTGCCCATAGTATTCAGTAAGTGTTATAAAGAAAGAAAGAGACTGAATGATACCCATCAGTATAGAGTCTTGGTTGTCTTTTCTGCCGTCAAGCTTACTTAACCAGGTGCTATATGATTGTGTGATGAGAAATTCTGCCTAATATTGTATGTATATTGTATGTGATCAGTGAAGTCTCAGAGCATCTTGCATTTTAGTGCACTCTGGTTAGGTCCTCCACAGTTTTTGGACATTGCAGAATTTACCAGCACATACCCCTGTAAATGCATAGTGAAGCAATAATCTTCATTTTGCAGACCATGTACTTTTATCTACTTATTAATAAATTTAGCATATGTTGTGGGTACTAATTTGAATTGCCTTGACAAGTCAAGGCAGTTCAAATGAGTACCAACAACAGATGCTTTTATAAAGAAAAGCAGAAAGAAAAATATATATATATGTATAAGCATGCCCTCATGAATAAATATGGCCCTCATGAAGCCGGTGGTTAGGTGAGGCAAAGGTGTCATGTATCTTACCTCACCGGGGTGTCCAACTGATATTGGCTTACAGTTGGGCAAGGCCTGCTGTCCTTGCAGCAGGTAAGGGTAGAGGGGGGAATGTTTTTATTTTTTCTGTTTTTTCACTTTCATTCGTTTTCCTCTTGATCTCCCCATCCCTCCCTTTCATCTCCTCTACTATCTCTTCTATCTCTCTTCTTCCCTTCTCTGGGAGATGACACAAAATGACCCACAAGGATTGACATGTAGTTAAACCCCAACACAATCAAATCAAATCTTCTTTAAAATGTGCCCTTATTAAGTGGATATTAGCTGAAAAATGTGCTTTCATATAGAGCTTTGATAACTCATGAAGTTCTCCCTCCTACTGGGAGGGGGACATATTGTTTTTGGTGCTGATCCCATTGGCATAGGTGTTGGGGTTGGCATGACACTGGGGTGACACTTTCTTGTCTGCACAATATCTTGTGAACCAGTAGTTGGATTCTTACCACATTTTTATGGATTGACCTAATTTCCAACATCACAGCAGCAGAAAAACTGACAATTGTGTGGCACTTTCTTGTCTGCACAATATCTTGTGAACCAGGGGTTTGATTCTTACCAAAGTTTCATGGACATATAATTGGGACATATCAAAGAACTGGTTAGATTTTGGTGACCTTGACCTAATTTTCAAGGTCACAGCAGTAGAAAAACTGAAAATTCATGGTTGGGGACATCTGTTTTCTCTGAAAACACTGTTACTAGTTAGAACTTCTCCTTATTCTAAATAGAAATGAGTCCATTTGACCACCTTGTGATGTGTCTAGAAAGTGATCTGGGTCTACACTGGTTGCTCAGCACTTCTATCTCAATATATAAAACAGCAAATTCAGCAAATTTGTCACATTGTTTTGGGTGTCTGTGTAAACAGTATTGACATAAGGCAGTGTTTCCATGACATAGTCGATATGCTAAATTGTACCAACAAAAAATGTAATCTGTGTTAACGACCTATTAACTTGTACCTCCAGTCTAACCTTATGTAGTGCCTAAAATTTTGCAGTGTTATTGTATATACTTATTTATTCAAAACTATTGTTTTTCAGGGGTTCTATGCTTCACAAACACAGCTCCAGATGAGAGGCATATCCAGCGTAATATTTTTTTCATTTCTCCACAAAAAACATATGTTATAAGTACTCGTTAGAAGTGCCTCACCGAGGCGCTTATAATGAGTACCCACAGCATATATTTTCGTGAAGAAAAAAAAAATATCCATCCTTTTTGATTAAATGAAGTGCCTTATCTGGAATTATGATTGTACCTCAGAAATGATGCTTAGAATTCATATTGTGTAGAGTGTTTAATCATATTGCTGTATATTAACACTAGAAAACACAGTCATATAAATGAGCCTTTATATTACCATATTTGACCTAATTACCGCACTGTGCATTTAGGTTTTTCAAACTTTACTGGGAACACTCATTCGTGTTAAAATATGTACCTGCTAAGGGTACACTATAAAAAAAAAAGATCAGAAAAGGACTTATTTGATATTGATTATGCAATTTTTCTGATTTTCTTTATAAATGCATATGTTGTGGGTACTCATTTGAATTGCATCGACAAGTCGATGCAATTCAAATGAGTACCCAGAACATATGCCTTTATAAAGCAGTAGACTAAAAAGTACACTTCCTGTAATCTTAAGACTATGAAATGGCTTGACTGTGCGCTTATAGGAGTATGTGCGGTAATTAGGTCGAATACAGTATGTAAGTTTAAAGTATTATGATATTAATATATTCTGTAGCAAACGAAATGTGAAAATATTAGAAAGCAGTGTTGATATTATCATGCATTTTTCAACTGTTTGTTTTCTTCTGAAACCTGTTGAAATACACAGAAGACAGCAATGAATAGGGATATTGACAGATGATAGATAATGATCAAAATACAGCTAAATATGTTTCTTTCACATATCATTTTCTGGCATTACTTTTGTTCATAGAGTTAATTTTATGTAAACCTGAGAGGCCTATAACCAGATGATTTTTTCTCCCTCTTCTATTCTATTCTAATTTATTCTGTTCTGTTCTATTCTACTCTCTGTTTTATTCTATTCTTTTCTATTCAATGACATTAGAATGGCTCTTCATTGCCATCATATTCATTATGGCATGAGCGACACTGACATTGATGCATCAAATTTTCTTTTTTCTTTTACTGTCGACTAAGTGGATGTGTTGAAAAGGTTATGGTAACTTTTTGCAGAAAATGATAGTGCACATGTTGATCATGGTATAAGTAAGCCTTCGTCTAGTTTGTTATATTTGTTAGGTGTATTAGTTACAAATCAGTAAACATAAGTCTTGTGGCCATGTATCTTGGGTAGAAATTTCCATTTCTGATGCCTTCTATGAATGGTTTAATCCTGGTCCTGCTGAACCCAGATATGCCCTTCCTTTGCAAACAGTGTAGATCCAGATCAGTTGGCTACTGAAGAAGCTAACAGATCTCAATCTGCACTGTTTGTCATAAAATATAAAAAAAAATCTGGATCAAGTAATCTGATTGGCTGAAAATTAGAAGTGGGTGTGGCATCTTAATTTATTCAGCATGGCAAGAGTTAATATCTTTTACTTGTGGAGTATTTATTTCTGAACTATATAACATTGTAAAACTGCTGTTACAGTCTTTTGTTTCACATGATGTGATTTGATGTGCTACACCATGAAGCAGATTGCAGTGTGTTTTTTCATTTTCTTGTAATATTCCATGGAATACCACTGTACTTCCTGTACAGATTTCAGTTTTCGAAAACCCAGGTCCTGAGGACCTTACAGTACACCTTTCTGTTGAAAGTTTATTAACTTTGAACTCTTTCCCCGCTAGTGGCGACTTTTGTCGTCTGCTGATAACCTTTGTAAACAGTTTGGATCCAGATCAGGCCCAACAAAATGTCAGGCCTGATCTTGATCCAAACTGTTTGACACCCTGATGGGGGTGGTCGGGTGGTGCGAAGGTGCTGTGTATCTTACATCACTGGGGCGTCCAACTGATATTGGCTTACAGTTGGGCAAGGCCTGCTATCCTTGTAGTGGGTAAGGGTAGAGGGGGAATGTTTTTATTTCTTCTGTTTCTTCACTTTCATTCCTGTTCCTCTTTCTTCCCTGTCCCTCTCTTTCATCTCCTCTACTCTCTCTTCTATCTCTTTTCTCCCTTTCTCTAGGAGACGACACAAAATGACCCTCAAGGGTTGACGTGTCGTTAAACCCCAACACAATCAATTGACACCCTGATGGTATTCCTGAAACTTTTTTTTGAAAAGTTTATTTTAAAAAAAAATCCACAGACACCAAAAAAAGCATGCAAAATTACCCAGCATGCAAAGAGTTAACATGCCACCCATGACAGCAGCAGATAACATTCTAGTTTTGTTGCGACTGCTTGGGACATTCGGATCATTTTCTGGTGTAGCCGTTGTAGTTGCAAAAATGCTAAGGCTGTGTGTTTAGCTCCATTTCTCTAACACCATGGCATCTAGGCTAATGAACGTTCATACACAAATCTCCCATGATGCAACATGCTCACTTCCAACCACCATTAGTAGCCTTGACTTACTTTTCAATTACGGCATAGCCATTCTTGTTTTAAAAAATTCCATGAAAATAAGGCTTGATATTTCATGTGAAGTGTCTGCTAACTTAACATAAAATGTCAAGTCTTATTTTCTTGTCTGCTAAAATTTTGTTGTTTGCTAAAATTTGAATGACACTCTAAGGGCTAGCATTATTCTTACTAAGGAGAAAAATTAGCAGATGCCGTTTTAGAAATGTTTGAATATTTTTATCCTTTTCACCCTGAAAATAAGGTTCATGTTGTATTTAGATTTGTGTGGGACATTATCTGTTGTTACCAGAAAAAAATAAGGTATCATAACTGCAGATAAGAGTATCATGTCAGGGAAGAATAAGGTCCTTATTTGTTATCATAAATCTAGGTATGACCATGTTATCAGGAAAGAATAAGGTCCTTATTTGTTATCATAACTCTAGATATGACTGTGTTATTTGTTATCATAACTCTAGATATGACCATGTTATCAGGAAAGAATAAGGTCCTTATTTGTTATCATAACTCTAGGTATGACCATGTTATCAGGAAAGAATAAGGTCCTTATTTGTTATCATAACTCTAGGTATGACCATGTTATCAGGAAAGATAAGAGCCATTTTTTTAACATCAGGTATAACCATGAAATTAGGGAAGAATAAGATCTTTATTTGTTGATAACTACAGATATGACCATGTTATCAGGAAATAATGTCAGGTATGACCATGTTATCAGGGAAGAGAAAGAGACTTATTTGGTATAACATTGGTATAACTGTGCTATCATTAAAGAATAAGATCCTTATTTGTTATGACTCTAGATATGACTATGTTATCAGGGAAGAACAAGAGACTTATTTTTTATCAGAACTAAAGATAAAACACTTTTTTTTTTCTTTTCAAAAAATATATTGATTGTTTTCTTATTTCTCCACAAAAATATGTACCTTATGGGTACGATAAATGTCCTAAAATTTCGTACACTAAAGTTGCCAATAAAAAGGCATTTGCAAATCGTGCAGACCCAGATCAGACTGCTCCTGAAGGAGCAGTCTGATCAGGGTCTACACTATTTGCCATTGCACTAAGTATTTTATGAAATAACTACATTAAAAAGTAAAATTCAAGCCAGATTTAAAAATAAATTGTTCAAATTTTTAGGACATTTATCATACTCATTAGAAGTGTCTCAGCAAGGCACATTAGAAGCACCATATTGAGGCACTCCAAATGAGTACCAACAATATATGTGTTTGTGGATAATAAGAAAAATGTCAGTATTTTTGGTTGGAAACAAAAGGTGCTTTAGTCTAGAGCTATGTCTCTCTCATCTAGACCTGTGCTCAATCTCTTCAGGATAGATTTTCTGATAGTTGTTGCAACCAAGTGATCAATTCAATAAATGATGTTTAGTTTTTACAAATGAATATCTTAACCCTTATCCTGCTGTTCACAACAACGCCTACTTTTGCAAACAGTGCAGATCCAGATCAGAGAAGCCATCTGATCAGGATCTACACTAATTAAGCTGTTTGTCATTCAATTTGTGAATTTGAATGAAAACATTATATGATGTAATCTAATTGGCTGATAGTCAGAAATGGGTGTGGCTAATTAAATTATTCAGCAGGATAAGGGTTAAAGTTTACCACTCTCTGGACTTTTCCAGTAGAAGACAAATTGATGATATTTTTCTTATTTTTGTCAGAAAATAGGCTTAGTTTCTAGCAAACATAAAAAATATTTCAAAATGTTGTTTGCTTAAATTTTTTCACAGCATGCTTTTCGTTAACTGTAGCTTTGAAAATTGTTTCCTAATCATAACTGTCTCCATTTGAGATTGTTTTGTTAGTAGCCCGTCTGCAAGTGCAAAACCAAACCTTAAATTTTGTGGAAGACTGGACTTAATGTTTTGAGTAATTTGGCGTAAAAGAAGGAAGGAAACTGAAGTCTGCTACCGGAATGAGATTTTTTTCTTAACTCTTAAAGCATCAAGCAAAATTTGTAGCAGACGATGTTCTAATTTTTTTTCATAGAAAATAAGTCTTGACCTTTCATGTGAAACCATCTGCTTTGCAGAAGATTCACATGAAATGTCAAGACTTATTCTGTATAAATTTTTTTATATATTTCAAAATGTTGTCTGCTGGAATTGTGATTGGCACTTTCAGGATTAACAATAGGCAAACACTGAAAGGGCTGACTAACCTTCAGAGACTGGTCTGTGTCTTCACTAATTTGTCAGCAGACATTTAACAATTTGACCTGGGAGACAAAAAAAAAAAAAAAAAAAAGAAAAAAAATGAAAAATAGGGTTTTACATTATTCAGATTGTCTCTTTAGGAGACAAAGGTAATGGCTTGCCTGTGTGCCGACCACATGTAACACCTGTTTTTTATCCTTGCCTAATTCAAATATACATAAGCAAATACTTTTAACGCTTAGCACTCTGGGTAAAATTTTCAGCAGATGACATTTTGAAATATTTTTCTTATTTTTCAATTTGCATGAAATATCAAATCCTGTTTTCTGGGAAAAATAAGAAAAATATCATCAATTTGTTGTCTGCTGAAAATGCCCAGTGAGTTGTAAAGGTTAAAAAGATTTTCTTATTTTTGTCTGAAAGTGCAGCTTGACAGTTTCTGCAAATGATCTCCTTAGGAAGCAACAAGAGTGGGTTTTGTCATAAACCCTTCAGTTGTATAAGGCACTGGATGCATTTAGTAATTTTCAACCATTTTGTACAAGGGAGACTTTTGTGACTTCCTGTTTGCTTTCCTGCACACCAAGCCCCTTCTGAAAAGGGGTCTACTCTAAAAAAAGAATTTCGCTCCAAAGGGAGCAAATTTTTTCACTTTAGAGACCCCCATTCAGAAGGGAGGCAAAAAATTTTGACATAATCGCCTCCCCTGAAAATTATCTGTACACCTTAATCAAGTTTAACCATGGTTGCTGTTTTATCAGTTTGCTTTACTCCCATACTTAATCAGAATATTCAGTGGATTAGTTGACATGCCATTTCTCCATATGTTGTGCATCTGCTACAAATCAATAGACGTCTCACCTTGCATTTAGGCAGAATTAACCATACAATTGTTAACTAAATCAGATATTTGTTTTCCCTTCTCACCATTGTAGGGTGGCTGAATGGTTAGTGTTTCTGACTACAGATCACAAGGTCCCACTCTGCCAGCCTTGGTGGCTTAGTTGGATGCACGTCTGTCTATTGATCAGGATGTCAGTGGTTCAATCCCAGTAAGGTTCAGCAACATTCTTTCATGGAGATTGATCATGAAATATTTTCTACTGTCATTCTCTCCCTTCCACTGATTCAAGGAGGACAGTTGCCAGAATGTGCACAAGTACTGGTTAACTGCATAGAGGACTTAAAATCTGCTCAGGAAAAGTATGGTTAGGTAAATTGACCATGCTCAACATGACCCTAATGGGTTGACTAGGCCATAGAACCTTAACACAAACAAAATCATGATGTCATAGGTTTGAGTTCTACTGGAGGTGGAATTCGGCTATTTGTGGAAAGCCTTTTATTATCACCCCTCCATCATCTCGATATGACTTTACACCACAGTGATGCCAGACCTGGACTCCTTTAGACTGGCAGTCAGTAGTCTCACTTGCTCCATGCCTTTGACTGGAAGCTTTCACCTCCCACACACCCCCCAACCCCACCTCTATCTTTTACCTTTTCACTTGTCTTCATTGAACTTTTAAAATTTTAACCCGGAAAGACAGACAGGAAAACAAACAGATAGATAAGATTTCAAAGTCATGCAGTTATTTTTTTTACCAGAAGTTAACTTTACACCCCTAATTATGGCCGCAAAGTTGTGAGGTTCCCATTTTAGTCAAGAGACCCCCAAAAGGGTAATTGGCAAACAGCGCAGCACAGAATGTGACGTCTGATTAGGGTCTCCACAGTTTGCAAATAGGCTAGCCATTTTCTGTAGGAATATCCAAATCACATAGCCTGACATAACTAAAATTGACATTGGTCTCTTTGGATATAGTTGTGTGTGTGCGTGTGTGTGTGTGTGTGTGTGTGTGTGTGTGTGTGTTTGGGTGTGTGTGTGTCTGTAGGGTGGGGATGAGTGGGGGCGGGGAGGTTATTTAATCTAAAATAGGTTAAGAAATACAGCTCCCCCTCCTTTTTCTGTGATGTACCCCATTTTAGAAAGTCGATGTACAGGCTTGTACTTGTGTAATATGTAGGAGGTTTTCTCTCAAATGCTTTTTCTGCTATTAGGAAATATAAATCATTTGTACTTGTGGCATCATTTTTTGCATGCCATGTCAAAGAATAAATAATTATCTGAAACAGATTACATTTACAACCTAATTAGAGCTTAACCCTCAGCGTGTTGGATAATAATTTCAGCAGACAACATTTTTAAACTTTTCATAGATTTCCCAGAAAACAGGCTTTGACATTTCATGCAAATTGTCTCCACTGGGGACAATTTGCATGAAATGTCAAATCTGTCTTCTGGAAAAAAAGTCAGAAAAATATTTCAAAATGCTGTCTGCTGAATTTACCCAGTGGGTGGTAAAAGTTAATGCATTTCTTTCTTATTTTCTTTTAACACTAAGTGTTTCATGTTTACTCTAAATATTTGGCCTGGTATGCCTTAGCAAACAGAGCAGACCCAGATTAAACTGCTCCTGTATAGAATTTGATCAGGTTCGACATGCTTTGCCATTCTTAACCCTTGCCATGCTGAATGAATTAAGATGCCATACCCACTTCTAATTTTCACCCAACCAGATTACTTGATCGGGACTGTTGCTATAAATCCAAATACTTTATGTCAAACAGTGCAGATCCAGATCAGTTGGCTTCTTCAGAAGCCAACTGATCTGGATCTACATTGTTTGCAAAGGCAGGGTATATCAGGGTTCAGCAGGACAAGGGTTTAGTCAGCTCTTTTTAAACCTAAATACCATATTTACCCTAAATATTTGGACAGATGTGCCTAAACAAACAGAGCTGATTCAGATCAGATCAAGGGGCTGGTTTGGTGGTGCAAAGATGTCATTTATCTTATGTCACTGGGGCATCCAACTGATAATGGCTTACAGTTAGGCAAGGCCTGCTATCCTTGTAGCAAGTAAGGGTAGAGGGGGATGTTTTTATTTCTTCTGTTTCTTCACTTTCATTCCTGTTCCTCTTTCTTCCCTGACCCTGTCCCTCTCGTTCATCTCCTCTTCTATCTTTTTTCTCCCTTTCTCTGGGAGATGACACAAAATGACCCACAAGGGTTGACGTGTCGTTAAACCCCAACACACAAAAAAAAACAAAAAAAAAAACAAAACAAAAAAAACCCTCTTGCAACCTTTGGTTACTGAATGTTCTTAACATCTAAAATCTTATTTCTCATATTATATAGTAAAAATGTATTGGCTTACATAGTTCTAGAAAAGGGTTTTCAAGATAAATATTTGTCTTTCTTCTCCATGAAAACATATGTTGTAAGTTAGGAAGTAAGTAAGAAAAGACTTTATTTAACCCATATCTTGCTGAACCCGAATATGCCCTGCCTATGTTGTATTCTGTGTAGAACCTGATCATTTGCCTTCTTTAGAACTTGAAGCCAACTGATCTGGATCTGCACTGTTTGTCATTAAGTATGTGAATTTGTATCAACAACCTGGATCAAGTAATCTGATTGGCTTAAAATAACAAGTGGGCATGGCATCTTAATTTATTCAGCATGGCAAGGGTTAATGAGTTTACACATTTAACGTGAAGCTAATCTTCCATGGGTCCTAAGAACTAACTCATTCCCCGCTAGTGGCAACTTTTGTCATCTACTGATAAACTTTGCAAACAGTTTGGACCCAGATCAGGCCCAACAAAATACGGGCCTGATCTTGATGCAAACTGTTGCCACTCTGATGGTATTCCCGAAAGATTTTTTTGAAAACGTTAATTTAAAAAAAAAAATATCCACAGACGACAAAAAAGCATGCAAAGAGCTTATGTACGAAGATACACCATACTCATGGCACATGTTTTCATGAACAAATAAGAAAAATTATGAATATATTATGGTTAAAAAAAGTGCCTTATGTAGCAATAGTTTTGAATTATTCATTTCACATTAAACTGGCTCCAGTCTCCAGTGACGAAATAATCCTGTTTAATAATTCACTAAAATAAAACCAAAATAATGTCATGACTATAAAGGCTGGTCACTAGTGACCAGCCTTTATAGTCATGATATTATTTTGGCTTTGATGGATTTCATTTATATTTGGCATGATGGTAGGTATAGATCTAATGTTTTACTCATTTCCATCCCCACCCTGGGGCATTACCTTGAGGTCAAGGTCACAGATTTAGAATTTTCATGTGAAAGTCAAACTTTTTGCACTTAAGTTTTTAAAGTTACATTATCAAGATCCTTTAATGAATTTCATGTATTATAATTTGCCATGATGGTAGATATTGATCTAGAGTTTTACTCAGCAGGATCCCCACCCTGTGGTATGAGATCAAGGTCACAGACTTAGAATTTTAATATAAAAGTCAAAATGTTTGCATTTAAGTTTATATAGCTATATCATCAAAACCTTTTGTTTTATATTTGGCATGATGATAGATATAGATTTAAAGTTTTACTCAGGAGAAGTTCCCATCCCGGGATGTGATTTTGAGATCAAGGTCACGCCCTTGAGATCAAGGTCACAGACCTAGAATTTTCATATAAACTTTTTTTTAAAAAAGAGGTGGTAGCATTGGTAGGGGGTATATGTGCCCTCACTGGGCATTTTTTCTAGTTGTACTATGAATGTTGTGATTTCGGTTCATGACTGCCATGCATCAGTACGCAGAGCCTTTCATTATCACCCTTCCATGATCTCAATATACCTTAATCTTTGTCCTGCTGAACGCAGATATGCCCTCCTTTGCAAACAGCGTAGATCCAGATCTGTTTGCCATTCAGTATTTGAATTTGTATCAAAAACCTGGATCAAGTAATCTGATTGGCTGAAAATTTGAAGTGGGCATGTCATCTCAATTTATTCAGCATGACATTAAATAAAAATGCTACTCCCATTTCTAATTTTCAGCCAACCAGATTACTGGATCCAAGTTGTTCATACAAATTCAAATACTTAATAACAAACAGTGTACATCCAGATTTGTTGGCTTCTTCAGCAGCCAACTAATCTGGGTCTACACTGTTTGCAAAGGCAGGTTATATCCGGGTTCAGCAGGGCAAGGGTTAATAATAGTACTATTGCAAAAGGACATAAAACATTATCATTGCCATCATCAGCTAGTATCATTGTTGAAGGGCCTGCTGTACTTGAAGCAGGGAGTGGGAAGGGGACATGTCAGTATTTCTTCCATTTCTGCAATAGCATTTGCTTTTTCCCTCATTCTCATCTGTTTCTCAGTTTCCTTTCATCTGCTGGCTGTTCTGTTACTTTTCTCGCTTTCTCTTGGATATGACACAAAATCGCCCAAATGCTTTGTATGCTGGGTAAAAATTTCTGAAATTCAGCAGACAACATATTAACCCTTGTAATGCTGAATGAAGATGCCATGCCCACTTCTAATTTTCAGCCAATCAGATGATTCGATCCAGATTGCTGATATAACTTTACATACTTACAGGCAAACAGTGCAGATCCAGATCAGTTGGCTTCTTCAGAAGCCAACTGATCTGGATCTACACTGTTTGCAAAGGCAGGGTATATCCAGGTTCAGCAGGACTAGGGTTAAAAATTTTTCTTATTTTTCCTAGTGAAAGATTTTGATTAATTTGCATGAAATATCAAAGCCTATTTTCTGGGAAAAATAAGAAGCATCCAGGTAGCTGAATGGTTAGCCCTCCTGACTTCAGATCATGAGGTCATGGGTTCAAATCCCACTGGAGGCAGGATTTAGCAGCTCATGACTGTATGGTGCTTCACTGTACAAAGCCTTCCAGCATCTCAGTATGACTTAAATTATGTTTAAAGGGACATAAAACACCAAACTATCATGATCATCTGGGAAAAATAAATAAGAAAAATGTCCTCAGTTTATCATCTGCTGAATGTCTGCAGAGAGTGGTAAAGGTTAAGGGAAACCTCAGAGACACTACCTGCATGTATTGCTCAAGAAATGTTTCGTTTTGCGTCTTCCATCATGAAGTGACAGTGTTTTTGTTACTGATGAGGAACAATGAAGATAATAAGATAAATCATAACACAGATGCCATGGTTATTGATCCTAATTTCTCACCATTATTTATTATTACTTCTTTGTACCCCTAGATAAAACCAGTAACATGGTAAATCTTTCTCCTATTTTTCTCTTAATTTCTCTGTGAAAATCTATATTGTATTGTTGTTACTCATTAGAATTGGCTTTTAGAACAGTTCCAGTGGGCACTCTTTGGAAAAATAAAAAAAAAAAAAAAAATATAAAAATTTTGGATGGAAACAAGCATATTATCTAGAGCTGTGTTATACTAATCAGCAGAAGATTTTTTTCCTGACTCCAAACAAGTTTGCTTAGGTCTAGAGAAGGGATGTATTCAGAGGATAATTTTTGTTATTTTTTCACTGAAACATACCTTTTAGGTTCTTAATTTAACCCTTGTCCTGCTGAACCCAGATATACCCTGCCTTTGCAAACAGTGAAGATTCAGATCAGTAGCCAATTGATCTGGATCTGCACTATTTGCCATTAAGTATGTGAATTTATATCATTAATCTGGTTCAAGTATTCTGATTGGCTGAAGATTAGAAATGGGTGTGGCATCTTAATTTATTCAGCAGGACAAGAGTTAATGAAATCAATGCACTGAAGTCTTTCTGCTGAGATACATGTAATCCACAAGATATGTTTTGCCGCAGAAATGAATAAAACTTATCCTAAAATATCGCCATTGTTATCGCCTTATTATGAGCAGCTACCAGTCTGACACAATTCAGATTGCAGAAAAATTTATCATGTTAACAAAAAGTGTAAGTGATGCTGTATGTCAGAATCTTAATGGCTCAACAAAATGAAAGAATGACCATGGTAAGCAGAGATTATTAACCAGTGGTTCTGGGCAGAGAACAAACTCATGATATTTTTCTTTATTTTCCCCAGAAAATTGACTTTGACATATTGAATGTAAATTTGCATAAAATAACAAGCCTAATTTCTGGGAAAAAATAAAAAATTATTTCAAAATGCCATTTGCTGAAATTTTTACCCAGCATGCTAAGCGTTTAGACTGTATGGTTTTGCTTGATTACTTGCTGTATGGTTGTGTAGGGTTGGTTTTACCCCAATGAACTGCAATTATATTAGCAATTAGTCAGGGAGAGAAAACTCTGTTTACATTAATACCATCTTTGCTAATGGCTTGTTGCATGACAACAAAATATGTCTGAGAGCAAGGTTACTTTCAGTATTATACACAGAACCTCTTTATTATACGATAAATGTCCTAACATTTCGAACACCAAAGCTTCTGACAAAATGCCATATGCAAACTGCAGACCCAGATCAGACTGCTCCTGAAGGAGCAGTCTGATCAGGGTCTACACTGTTTGCCATTCCACTAAGCATTTTAACCCTTGTCATGTTGAATAAATTAAGATGCCACGCCCTCTTCTAATTTTCTGCCAGTCAGATTACTTGATCCAGGTTGTTAATACAGTTTGGATCTGCACTGTTTGCAAAAGCAGGGTATATCTGGGTTAAGCAGGACAAGAAACAACTGTATAAAAAGGAAAATTTAACCCTTGCCCTGCTGAATAAATTAAGATGCCACACCCAGTTCTCATTTTCAGCCAATCAGATTACTTGATCCGGATTGTTGCTATGAATTCACATGCTTAATGGCAAACAGTGCAGATCCAGATCAGTTGGCTTCTTCATCTGGATCTACACTGTTTGCAAAGGCAGGGTATATCTGGGTTCAGCAGGACAAGGGTTAAGCCAAAAAAGTATGGAATAAAGTGTTCAAAATTTTAGGACATTTACCATATATGGCTCAGTTTTACAGTTTTGGATATAATACTGTTTAAAGACGGACCCCCACAAAATTTTATGTTGTATCCAAACAGAAATAAAGCATCTGGGTAGGGTTGTCGAATGGTTAACACTCCTGACTGTGGTTCTCTAGGTTCCAGAGTTTGAATCCCACTGGAGGCAGAGATATAAATAACTGTATAGTGTTTCATAGCACTGAGCCTTCTGTCATAATCCTTTGATCATCTTGATATGAATTAAATAATGTTGAAAGGGGCTTAATCATGATGATTATCACATCATCATCATGATCATCATCTTCATCATCATCCAAACAAGAATTTATAAATCAAGTTTGAAATAGAAAAATGACCTTTTATAATGAAATTTTGAGACAAGAGAAGTCACTATTGAAGGAATTCATTTCAAAATGTTTATGGGTAAATAACTTGCTGCTTTGTCATGGCAAAAGTTTTTTTGTTAAAAAGTTTGTTTTCTTTCTGGCGAAAGAATGTGCACAATACTGGTTAACCGCTTAGAGGACTAAGCCTGCCCAGTAAATGTGTGGCTAGGTAACTGACCGCACTTGACATGACCCCATTGGGTTGACTGGGCCGTAAAACCTCAACATAAACAAAAAGTTTGTTTTCATTATGTTTTTTGTTTCTTTCTTTACCGAGAGCTGTTTAATGCCCTTGTAAGTAACACAACAAGCAAACTGTTTTCTAGCTTTAAAAAAAAAAAAAAGATAACAGTGTACAGTATAATTAGCTCACCTGAGCATGAAGTGCTCATGGCGAGCTATTGTGGTCAGTCAATGTCCGTCGTGCGTTGTCCGTCGTGCGTCGTGCAGCATCAACAATTGCTTTAAAAGCCTACTCCTCCTACACCCCTGGGCCAATTGACTAGATACTTGGTAGGACTTGTAGATCAAAAATAGCTAAAATCGTGCCGATCGGAAATCCAAGATGGCCGTAATGGCTGCCATCTTGAAAATCTGTTTTTCGCTTCTTCTCCTGAACCGAAAGGCCAATTGACTCCTAACTTGCTAGGAAACATCGGGGTGACTTGTAGATCAAAAATAACTAAAATCGTGCCGATCGGAAATCCGATGGCCGCCATGGCAGCCATCTTGAAAATCTATTTTTTGCTTCTTCTCCTAAACCAAAAGCCAATTGACTCCAAACATGGTAGGAAGCATTGGGGTGACTTATAGATCAAAAATATATAAAATCGTTCCAGTCGGAAATCCAAGATGGTCGCCATGACAGCCATCTTGAAAATCTATTTTTTGCTTCTTCTTCTGAACCGAAAGGCCAATTGACTCTGAACTTGCTAGGAAGCATCCGGGTGACTTGTTTAAGCAATCATCATGAATCTTGCTCAAAATGTTTATCTTGCTGATTTCTAGGTCAAGTTCGAAACTGGGTCACCTGGGGTCAAAAACTAGGTCACCTGGCCAAATCAGCAGAAAACCTTGTTAACACTCTAGTGGTCACATTTTTCAAGCAATAATCATGAATCTTGCTCAACATGTTTGTCTTGATGATTTCTAGGTCAAGTTTGAAACTGGGTCACTTGGGATCAAAAACTAGGTCACTGGGCCAAATCAGCAGAAAACCTTGTTAACACTCTAGCGGTCATTTTTGAAGCAATCATCATGAATCTTGCTCAAAATGTTTGTCTTGATGAGTTCTAGTTTTGAATTTTTTTATCAACCGCCAAGACATTTTGTTGATTCTTTGCTAACTTTATAACGGCTTATAGTGGATCCTGTACAACCTGATGATCATTTTGTTATGGTAGAGGGAGCTGGCTACTTTTGACTGAAGATCAGGGCCCAGTTGTTCAAAGCATCGTTAGCTGAACAAGCTCGTTAGAGGTCAAAATGTTAAATGTTCTAATAAGTTCAATATCTAATTCACAGGTATCTTTGCTGAAAAATGTGAGTACATTTTGCAAATGCAAAAGCTACTCACAGTTTTTCAGCAAAAATATTAGGGAATATGTCATATTTAACGATCAAAGTTTTAATGATATGATAATTAATGACATTGTTAGCTTTGAACAAATGGGCCCAGGTATATGTTCCAGTCCTTGGGGTCACATGGTCTTGCATATACCTCTCATCTATGTCCTACAGTTCTCTGCTTCTGGACCCTTGGGTCTTAAAATATTTATTGATAAATATTCCATGTAAATAATGTCTGAGTGTACTATTAAAATATTGAAATTCTGGTTGTAGTACAATGGCAAAAGGTCTTTGATTGGGTCTGTACAAATATTGTAATTTCACCATTTGAGAATTTTATCATTTAACTCTTTTTCCCTGCTAGTGGTGACTTTTCGTCTAACCTTTTTCAAACAGTTTGGACCCAGATCAGGCCCAACAAAACCTTAGGCCTCATCTGGATCCAAACTCTTTGAGACTCTGATGGTATTCCTGAAAGATTTTTTGAAGAAGTCAGTTTTGAAAAAAAAAAAAAAAAAAAAAAAAAAAAATCAACAGATGACAGAAAAGCATGCAAAGTTACCCAGCATGCAAAGAGTTAATAATTTATCCCTTACTATGCTACTATGCCTCAGAAAAACTTTAAAATTTAGCTGCGATAGCAGTTAGCAAGCAATATTGTCTTTTTTTTTTTTTCTCACAGAAACCAGGGGTTGAAATTCCATGCAAATTGTCTCCAAAGGACTAAGGAGACAATTTGTATGGAATGTCAGCCCCTATTTTCCAGGAAAATTTTCAATCAGGAATATGGTTTTGAAATGCATCTGCTAATTCAGTATGTCAAGCATTAACCATTTAAGTGTTTATCACAACTACAGCAGATAACACTTTGAAATAGTTTTTTTTATTGTTTTCCAGAGAAAATAAGGCTTGACATGTCTGACTAGAAGAGTCGCATGAAATTCCAAATCTTATTTTCTCTGAAAAATAATGAAAAAAAAAACAAAAAAAACTCAGACTGCCTGCTATAATTTTACTTAGCATTTTAAGGGTTAATAATCCCAATGATATTGAAGGTTTGTTCAACCATATCTCCAGACTTATTGATAGGGTTGCCCTGAAATTTTAACCCTTGTCCTGCCGAATAAATTAAGATGCCATGCCCACTTCTAATTTCAGCCAACCAGATTACTTGATCCAGATTGTTGATATAAATTCACATACTTAATAGCAAACAGTACAGATTCAGATCAGTGGGCTTCTTCAGAAGCCAACTGATCTGGATCTACACTGTTTGCAAAGGCAGTGTATATACGGGATCAGCAGGACCAGGGTTAATATCTAAGTGTATCACAGATATATACAGTGCAGTTGGTTCTATACTCTTGGCCACAGATTAGGTACAGTTTTTCTTGCCACTGGTATTGTACACCTGTATATTTTTATATATTTGGATTATTGAACTGTTCATATATTGGGCTGGGTGGCCTAGTGGTAAGTGCTCTGGATTTGTAAGCAGATTGTCATGGGTTCAAATCTGGCTTGTATCAAGAAAACTTTCGCACCATTAGAACACCTACCTCATACCCTACGTACCTTCGAGTATAAAGTGAGACAGTGACACCAAGTGTGCATGGATGATTCATGAAGGAAAGGCTGTACACATGCACGTACATAACACACTTGTCGCTGCCTCCATGGGCCCTGCGTGCCTGGTAGTGTTAACCCTACTCCTGCTGAACCCAGATATACCATGCCTTTGCAAACAGTGTAGATCCAGATCAGTTGGCTTCTGAAGAAGCCAACTGATCTGGATCTGCACTGTTTGCCAATAAGTATGTGAATTAACATCAACAATCTGGATCAAGTAATCTGATTGGCTGACAATTAGGAGTGGGCGTGGCATCTTAATTTATTCAGCATGACAAGGGTTAAAAATCTGCACAACATCAAGAGTCATAGATGGTACAAATTTTCATCCACATTAACTAGATTCTCATCGACTCTTTGACCATTTGATTATAATATTTATAAGTATTTATTTACTGCATAAATAGGTATTACCTGTACAGGTGAGCAACTTGCTTTTTCATGTGGAATGCTGGATTTTCTGACTTATTAGCTCGCCTTTATGAAAGTAAGGGGAGCTATTTGCTATACCCCCAGCATCCGTCGGCATCCGCATTTGATAAAGTGTACTTTCTAGCTCTAATTTGTTCTATTTCACACATTTATTCTCAAAACAACTCAACAATATGGAAAATATTATTTAACATACTCTTTCTTACTAATAGCCCCTATTAGTTTGCTTAAGATTGACTTTTTAAGAAGTTAATAATTGCAGCTGTATTGCCTACTTTGATTAAGGTTTACCTGCAAGCTCTAAAGTTACTGGTGTTCTCTCTTGGTTAAGCTCTCAAGTTACACAAATTAGGGTGCCCTGGTGCGGAGGGGTGCCCCACCCCCCTCATTTCATAAAAGGCCATACATCTCAGAATCTGATCAGATCCCCACCCCTATATGTTCTTGTTAATAACTTGTCCACCTCCAGGTTATGCCCCCATAAGCAAACTATGTTGATTACTGATGACAATTCTTGTGCTTAAAGTGTACAATGAACTTACCCTTATGAAAAGGTCTCAAAGTACTTGATTGAAATGACAAACATTGTGGACCCTGATCAGACTGCTCCTTCAGGAGCAGTCTGATCTGGGTGTACACTGTTTGCATATGCATTGTTATTAGAACAGCTGGTATTTTAGAATTTAGAACAGTGTAATTGGAATTGCCTTGCAGAGATGATTCTGGTGCATATCCACAAGATTTATTCTGGAGCAAAAATGATCTGATTTTCCCCATTTTCTGGACCTATCATCATAATTATAGTCATTTGGTACATGCAGTTTTCCACTGTCTGTGGTTATCAGCCTCCCAACTGTATGAGTACTAAATGCTTTACCACACAGATTTCACAGTCTCCTGTGTGTCATTATGAAAAGTATTTCCAATTGAAGGAGCAATTTTAACAGCTTGCATTTATTTATTAGTGTGTTCTGATGTATGCGCAGTAATTGGATTTCTATCAGATAACATATCTATATTTTTTTTTTGCTTGTGTATTAGGAATAGTTTCTTATTTTGCTCACAATTAACATTTTGGCTTTAGGTTCAGTATTATTTTATCTTGTCTATGGAATTTAAAGTGATGTAACAGTAGGCATGTTGTTGTACTGTAATGACCCTGAATATTCAGATGCAATTACAGTCAACCCTCTTTATACCAACACTTGATACAACAACAAAATCCTTTAAAGTGATAACTAGATAGACTGGCATGAGATGATCCATAGCTACAGATAAGAGGGGGTATCCACATAATATTTTTCTTATTTCTTGACAAAAACATATGTTGTGGGTACTCATTAGAAGTGCCTTGCAGAGGCACTTCTAATGAGTACCCACAACATATGTTTTTGTTGAGAAATAAGAAAGATATCAGCATTTTTGGGATGAAAAAAGTGCCTTATCTGTTGCTATGGAGATCTTCGCTCAAGCGGTTGACGGTTTATACGAAATTATGCAAAAACATCAATATGTCAAGAAACATGGTTATGATATTTGTTAAAATTGCCTCACTGAGGCATTGGAACAGATTTTCAAAACATATGGTCTTTGAAGAAATATGACTAAAAGAAGGTCTTTCTTATGTATATAATTCAGGGCCCAGTTGTTCAAAGCTAACGACGTCGTTAGTTAACGATTTGTTAAAATTTACATCGAGTGATATGCAAATATGCTGAAATTTTTTGCTGCGAAAATGTGAGTAGCTTTTGCACTGCAAAAGCTACTCACATTTTTTCAGCAAAAAATATCAGAATACTGTATATTGAATCCGCTAAATCAGTTAACAAAACAAATCTTAACGAGCTCGTTAAGCTAACGACGCTTTGAACAACTGGGCCCTGCTCATTAAGGATACTTTACAACAGCAAATTTATTTTATTGGCAACGTCATTGGGAACAAATGCTGTCATTGTAATGATGTCCATTGTTTTGATAAATGCTTGCTGTAGAATTCAAACATATCTTTTTGAGTATATATATATGATCATTTGAAAAGTAGGTACAGCTGAAACTTCTGGAGGATCAGCCATGCTATACAGTCAAACCTGTCTTAAGCAGCCACCCATGGGAAGCTTAAAATGTGGCTGCTGAAGGCAGGTGGCTGCTTAATACAGTTCAAATATATAAGTCTACGAATTTTGGGGCAACTTTCCTCTGGCTGCTTAATACAGGTTGGCTGCTTAATAGAGGTGACCACTAACACAGGTTTGACTGTATATATTTATTGGAAGAGTCGAATTCCAGTTTTAGGTTTGTCAAACTATGTGATTTAGATATTCCTAGAGAAAAATGGCTAAACTATTTGCAAAGAGTGGATTCTGCACCATCTGATCTGGGTGCACTGTTTGTCAGATACCTTTTTTGGGGGTCTCCAGACTAAAATGGGATAAAGTGGTCATTTTGCTGCCGAGCTTAACGTAGGGCCATGTGTATAGGAGATGGTTTAAAAGCTGTTTACGGCCAGATAACAGAGGCATAGTTTGGATTTTGATCTGTATATGCATCTTAAGGGTGTTAGAGGACATAGTTTTTTTGTGACACGTTTATATTTATTCCGATAGTGTGTTTCTGGAAAGTGCATTCTTCTGGGCATTGTTGTATATATTCTGATAGAGTGTTTCTGAAAAGTGCATTCTTCCGGGCATTGTTCTGATAGTGTTTTGTAAAAGTGCATCATTGTGATGGAGTTTTCCCATCATTAGTGCATTAACACTTAGCTCGCTCTGGACAAAGTCAGCAGAAGACAAATTAATATTATTTTTCTTATTTTTCCCAGTAAAACAGAATTTGACATTTCATGCAAATTGTCTCCTGTGGAGACAATTTTGCATGAAATGTCAAATTCTGTTTTCTGGGAAAAATAAGAAAAATATTTCACAGTGTCGTCTGCTGAAAGTTTTACCCAGCATGCATAGTGTTACTTAAGATAGTAGTTGCAACTCCAGATAAGGGGATATTATAGCGATAATTAGGATAATTTTTCAAATTTTGCACCAAAATGTATTTTATAGTCACTGGAATTGCCAATGCTATGATTTGATAGTAATAAAATTGTGTGTAATATATGACTGCATTGTTTTAAATATAAAATGTTTTCAATATAAAAGAATACATTTCATAAATCTTTACCTTGCTGTGTGCAACTAATAGAAAATGACAGTAAGCAGCATTTTTTATGCCCCCACCATGAAGTGGAGAAAGGCATATAGTTTTACACTCCGTCATATGTCCATGTTTCTGTCCTTCCATATGTCCATCCATCCGTCACACTTTATTGTACTGTTTGTGTCTCCGCAACTCCTCCTACAGTTTTCAAGGTAATGATTTGAAACTTGCACCATTAAGTAAGGATACAGACAGAGCATGTGCATAAAGGTCACAGAACTCTGATTGAATAATTATTGTTAGAGTTACATACCCTATATTTACTTAGAAAATTTGTCTTATATACATGGCATAGTAAGGTTTGTGTGTCCTCAACTTCTCCTACATTTTTCAAAATAATAATTTGAAACTTGCATGAAAGTAAGAATATAGGCTGGGCATGTGCTTAAAGGTCACAGAACTCTGATAATTTTTTTTATTGCTGGAGTTACATACTCTTGATTTAGAAATATGGCCTCATACACATGGCATAGTAGGGTTCATATCTCTGCAATTCGGCCTACAATTTTAACCCTTATCCTGCGTTTCACGAAAACCCCTACCCTTGCAAACAGTGTAGATCCAGATCAGATGGCTTCTGAAGAATCCATCTGATCAGAATCTACACTGTTTGTCATTCAGTTTGTGAATTAGTACGAAAACATTATATGATGTAATCTGATTGGCTGATAGTCAGAAATGGGTGTGGCTAATTAAATTATTCAACAGGATAAGGGTTAAAGATAATCATTAGAAACAATGCAGCAAAGTAAGAATATGGTCTAGGCATGTGCATAAAGGTCACAGAACTCGGATCAAATTTTTATTGCTAGTTACAGACTCTTGATTTACTTTGATGGCCTTGCAGGATTCTTGTTTCTGCAACTCCTCCAACAGTTTTCAAGATAATTAGAAACTTGCAGCAAAGTATGAATATAGGCTGGGCATGTGCATAAATATCCCAGAACTCAGATCAAATTTTTATTGCTAGAGTTACAAACACTTGATTTGATTTGAAATATGGCCTTGTACACATGGCATAGTAGGGTTTTTGTCTCCGCCAGTCCTTCTACAGTCTTAAAGATATTGATTAGAAACTTGCATAAAAATAAGAAAACAGACTGGGCTTGTGCATAAAGGTCACAGAGCTCTGATTAAATTTTTGTTGCCAGTTGCATATCCTAGATTTACTTAGAAATTTTACCTCATACACATATGGCATAGTAGTGCTGTGTCTCAGCAACTTCAACAGTTTTTAAGATAATAGTTTGACCCTTGCAGCAAAGTAAGGATACTGGTAGGACATATGTGCATGAAGGTCACAGACCGCTGTTCAAATTTTCATTGCTAGAGTTATATACCCTTGATTTACTTAGAAATGTTAATAAAATCACTCTTCTTTTGCTTTTTTGTTCAGAATAATAAATATACAAAACCAAACTGGCAGTAGCCATGGCATTTCATCCCCTTTAGGGATCTTCTAGTTTGTTTCAGATTTTTCCCTGAAATTGTACTTGACATTTCCCTGAAATACCAGCCCTGTTTTGGGGTGAAAAGTAAATGATAAAATATTATAAAATGTTGTTTGCTCACTGTTGCCTGCACAGGGAAATGGTTAAATATTAATTTTCTTCCAGCTAACCATTACCATTCTCTGGGTTAATTCAGCAGAAGACACATTGATAATATTTTCTAATTTTCCAAGAAATCAGGATTTGACATTTTATGCAAATTGACTCCAAGACAATTTGTACAAAATGTCAAAACCTGTTCTTTGGAAAAGAATAAGAAAAAAAAATCAAAATGTCTTCTGCTGAAATTTTTACCCAGAGTGCTATTAGGGCTAAAGTTTTCTTTGCAAGATGTTTCCCATTTGTGTAAATGAGAAAAAGGGGTTAGCACATACTGTATTCAACCTAATTACCGTGCGGGCCCCCGTAGCCTAGTGGATAAGAGAGTTGACTCTTAATCCATTAGGTTTCTCACCGCTGTGGTTCGAGCCTCGCTCGGGTCATATGTGGGAAAGCCAAGTTCTGCTTACGGATGGTCAGGTGGTTTTTCTCTGGGTTCTCCGGTTTTCGCCCACCTTCGATGAACGATCGGCTCGATATAAGTGAAATATTCTTGAAAGGGCCGTAAAACCCAAATCAAAAAAAAAAAAAAAAAGAAAAAAAAAAAAAAAAACCTAATTACCGCACTGTGTGCTTTGGATTCCAAAATTACTTTTGGTAAAATATGTATCTGCCTTCCAAGATTACACTTCAAAAAAGGTCAGCAAAGAACCTATTTGATGATGCTTGTCCAATTTTTTCTGATTTTCTTTATAAAAGCATATGTTATGAGTACTCGTTAGCTCACCTGAAGCTTTGCTCCAGATCAGCTTATACCATGGCCTGTTGTCCGCCATTAACGTTTCACATTTTCGACATCTCCTCCAGAACCATAAGTTGGATTGAGCTGAAACTTAGTGGGAGGCATTGTGGAAACATGGAGATTCAGAATTGCTAAAATGGTTCCGTTCTGATATCCAAGATGGCGGCCATCTTAAAATTCTTCAAACGACATCTCCTCCCAAACCATGTCAGATTGAGCCGAAACTTGATGGGAGGCATCAGAGTAACATAGAGATTCAGAATTGCTAAAATTGTTCCGTTCAGATATCCATGGTGGCCGTCTTGATTCTTCAAACAACATCTCCTCCCAAACCGTAAGTCAGATTGAGCCGAAACTTGATGGGAAGCATTGGAACGACATAGAGATTCAGAATTGCTAAAATGGTTCCGTTCTGATATCCAAGATGGCTGCCATGGCAGCCATTCTTAAATTCTTCAAATGACATCTCCTCCCAAACCATAAGTCAGATTGAGCCAAAACTTAATGGGAGGCATCGGAGCGACATAGAGATTCAGAATTGATAAAATCGTTTAGTTCCAATATCCAGGATGGCCGCCATGGTGGCCATCTTGAAATTCTTCAAATGACATCTCCTCCCAAACTGTACATTGGATTGAGCTAAAACTTGATGGGAGGCATCAGAGCAACACAGAGATTCAGAATTGCTAAAATCATTCCGTTCGGCTTTCCAAGATGGCAGTCATGACAGCCATCTTGAAAATCTTCAAACGACATCTCCTCCCAAACCATAAGTTGGATTTAGCTGAAACTTTGATGGGAAGCATCGGAGTGATATAGAGATTTTGAATTGCTAAAATTGTTCCATTCACCTATCCAAGATGGCTGCCTGGATGGCCATCTTGAAAATCTTAAAACCACATCTGCTCCAAAATCCTAAGTCAGATTGAGCCCAAACTTGGTGGGAGGCATTGGTGCCATATGGAGATTTAGAACCACTAAAATCATTCCGTTCCAATATCCAAGATGGCAGCCATGTCGGTCATCTTGAAAATCCTCAAATGACATCTCCTCCAAAACTCTAAGTCGGATAGAGCTGAAACTTGATGGAAGGCATTGGAACAACATAGAGATTTAGAATTGCTAAAATTGTTCCATTCCAATATCCAAGATGGCTGCCACAATGGCCCTCTTGAAAATCTTTAAATCACGTCTGCTTCCGAATGATAAGTTGGATTAAGCCCAAACTTGGTTGGAGGCATTAGGGTTACATGGAGATTTAGAATTGCTAAATTCTTTCAGTTCCAGTATCTAAGATGGCTGCCATGGTGGCCAGTTTGAAAATCTTGAAATGACATCTACTCCTAAAGGGTAATTCGGATGAAGCAGAAACTTGATGGGAGGCATTGGGGAGACATGGAGATTCAGAGCTGCTAAATTTGTTCTATTCTAACATCCAAGATGGTGGTTTTGAAATTCTTCAAATGACATCGCCTCCCAAACTGAAATGTGAATTGAGCCCAAACTTAATGGGAGGCATCGGAGCGACATAGAAATTCAGAATTGCTAAAATTGTTCTGTTCCGATATCTAAGATGGCCCCCATGGTGACCAGCTTGAAAATCTTCAAACCTGGGACATCTGCGTCCGAATGGTAAGTCAGATTGAGCCAAAACTTTGTGGGCAGCATTGGGGTGACATGGAGATTCAGAATTGCTAAAACCATTTTGTTACGATATATCCACAATGGCTGCCACAGCAGCCATCTTGAAGATCTTCAGTTGTTGTTAGCTCACCTGGAGCTGCTCCAGGTCACTTATGCCATGGTCTGTTGACCATGGTCTGTCCCTCATCCATATGTCTGTCAGTGCTTTTCACATTTTCAACATCTCCATCAGAATCATATCCATGATGGTAACCATGGTGGCCATCTTGAAAGTCTTTAATGGTTATCTGCTCCCGAACCATAAGTCTGATGGAGCGGAAACTCAGTGGAAGGCATCGGGGCAGCATGGAGATTTAGAACTGCTAAAATGCTTCTGTTCTGATAGCCAAGATGGCCACCATGGCAGCCATCTTGAAAATCTTCAAATCACATCTGCTCCTAAGCGATAAGTCTGATTGAGCTTAAACTTGATGGGAGGCATTGGGGTATTATGGAAATTCAGAATTGCTAAAATTGTTCTATTCAATATCCAAGATGGCAGCTATGGCCATATTGATCAGAAACTTGATGGGAGACATCTAGGTGACATAGAGATTCAGAATTGCTAAGTCATTCAGTTCCAATATCCAAGATGGCAGCCATAGTGGCAGTCTTGAAACTCTTCAAACAACATCAGATTCTGGATTGCTAAAGGCAATCTGATCTGATAGCCAAGATGGCTGCTATGGCACAATGTAACATATCATGATCATTGTAATCCAGCTGAGTGAGTTCTGTCCCACTTATGCCTCTAGTTTGAAGTGCATCGACAAGTCAATGCTATTCAAATTGGTACCCACATCATATGCCTTTATAAAGAAGTGGAAGTAGACAAAAAGTGCACTGGCTGTAATCTGAGGCTACTGAATTGCTTGACTGTGTGCTTATAGGGGTATGTGCGGTAATTAGGTCAAGTATGGTATGTGAAAAGTGGAGGCCCAGATCAACCAGCCTAATGAATAGGTCCAGGTTAGAGGTGGGTATCCACATAATATCCAGATAAATATTTTCTTATTTCCCCACAAAAACATATATTGTTGGTACTCATTAGAAGTGTCTTGCTGAGGTGTTTCTGATGAGTGCCCAAAATGTATGCTTTTGTGGAGAACTAAGAAAAAATATCAGTATATTCAGGTTGAAAAAAATGCCTTATTTGGAGCTGTGATAATGTGAACAGGCTTTTATGGCAAGTAGATTCTAAACTATCGTGTGTGTTAGCTGATCTTAATGGCTGTGATCAGATGGGCCGTGCAGACTGTTTTGAGCCTTCTCTGCTTGAATATACATTTAGCAGTTTTCTATTGTGAGGGTTCATTTTGGCTGAAACATACTGTATGTACTTTAAGTATTGGGACAGACAGGCCTGCGCAAACACTGTAGACCCAGATCAGATGCCACAGAATGTGGCATCTGATCAGGGTCTACATTGTTTGCCTCTCATTCAGTAGTTTTTACATCAGTAGATAGCAGTATGGACTTGTTGAAATTCTAGGACAAGTATGGTAAGAAGGTAATTTGTGAACTAATGCGGTATAAATACGGTACTCAGATTGTAAGTGATTTACTGTAACAGTTATTTTTGCTTTGTATGCTGGGTAAAATCTCAGCAGGAGAGGTTCTCTATATTTTCTTTTTTTTTATCTAGAAAATATTATGTTTGACATTTCATGCAAAATTGCATGAAATAGCAAACATTATTTTTTTTTGAAATATAAGAAAGGCTTGATCAACTTGTCATCTGCAGAATTTGCCCAGAGAGTGCTGAAGCAAATTGGATCGGAAATGTAAAGCTTGAATGGGTGTTAGTTTTTTATTTGCATTAGTTTGTACTTAACCCTTAAAGCGCAAATGGCGTTTTATGCGAATCTTCTGCTAGGCAGATAATTTACATAAAATGCATCTAACTATATTTTCTCACACTGTTTGCCTGTATGCAAAAATAGGTTTGAAAAGTTTGCAAGAATATTCAGCAGATGACATAAACAGATGACATTTTCAGATGCAGGTTTTCTTGGGGTTTTAAGGGTTAAAACTATTTCATTAAACCTTAACTTTCTGTAATTTAAGCAAATAGTGTAGACCCTGATCAGACACTGCTTCAGCAGTGTCTGAGCTGGGTCTGCATTGTTTGCCAGTGTCCCAAATGTCCCAGTCCAAATTTTACAGATAACCCTCTATCAACCTCACTCTGACATCACAGGTCACAAGGATATATGCTAGTTTTCTGTTTGTCACTGCACTGTCATTCAAAGCATCTGGATGGCCGTGTGGAGTTCTGACTTCTGATCAGGAGGTCCCGGGTTTGAATCTCACCAGGAGTGGAATTCTGCTTAGCTGTATGGTGTTTCTTTATGTCTCTCCCCTTCCGTGTTGGGAGACATGCTGCTTTTGCCATGGATGTTCAGTCCGTCCATCTGTCTGTCACAAAATCGTGCCTGCCCCATGACTTGAAAAACGTTTGAGATATTATTACAAAACTTTGCAGAACTGTTAACCACCATGAGATAACGTGCAGAACACAAAAACATAAATTTGGTTACCTACCTTTGGAGTTATGGCCCTTGGAACATTGTAAATAGTGATTTTTGTCATAAAATTGTGACCGCCCCATGCCTTGAATATCGTTGGAGATAATTTCATGAAACTTTACAGAAATGTTTTCCACCATAAGATGACTTGCAGAACACAAGAACCGTAACTGTGTTTGCCTACTTTTGAAGTACTGGCCCTTTGAACATTGTAAATAGTGATTTCAGTCATACCTTTGTGTCCGCCGTGTAACCTGAAAACCTGTTAGGCCGTTTTAATGTTGTAAATAGTTATAGCCATTTCAGCATTTTAAATAGTGATTTCTGTCATTTTTGTGTATTAATAACCCTGACTAACTGTGCAAAGCAGTACTCTAAAAGGGGAAAAGACATCTGTTTTCATGTAGAATACAAATTTTAGTAGCACAGAGCCTTTCATTATCACTCTTCCACCATCTCAATATAACTTTAATAATGTTGAAAGGGATGTAAAACACCAAACCGTGAACATTTCTCTGCACTGTTATTTACTTTCTCCTGTATTTCTCACTATCTTACCCTCCACTAGCTTATCTCTTCCTTTTCTCTGGGCCGCAACACAAACTGACCCACAAGAACATAAATCAAACCACTTCCCACAAAGTACTGACCTCAGGCTGTCCTTCCTTCACCCTGACTTGGCCTCCCTTACCCAACCCAAACATTTCGAACTCCTGCTCATTGGCTCCTGTTGCATGACCATATGCAGTAGACAAGCAACAATTATTTTGCTGTAGTTTCTAGCCTCATTTGAATAAATTTTACATTTAGTTTAACATGTACCACTGTCTGGGCTGATTCAGCAGACAACAAACTGATGATATTTTTCTTATTTTTGCCAGAAACAGGATTTGACAATTCATGCAAATTGTCTCCATTGGAGACAATTTGCATAAAATGCCAAATCCCATTTTCTTGGAAAATAAGAAAAATATTCCAAAATGTATCAAGCGAAAATTTTACTCAAAGTGCTAAGCATTGATAATTGTGGCTGGTAGAGTTTACTAAATTTCAAGCCAGACATATAAATTACTGTTTATTTCTTGTTCTTTAAAGAGATGGCGCCTAATGGTTTGATCTGGCTTCAAGTTATGTTTGCTTTCTTGGTATTAAGTTTTGATATATTGCCTTGTTTGTGGAAAGTTTTGACTTCTGTATATGGCTCCAGATGAGCTGAGAATTTTTTATGTTCTTTTAAACACAATTAATTGACTCGTTATCTCAAACACTGATAATTCAAACAACTACTTATGTCAAAATAAATAAAAGGACAACATTGGCTTAGTTTCCTATACTTTCTTTACATTTCAAGTTTGTTTATGTCAAACTACTGCTATCTCAAAGCATACTTTTTGGCCAACTTTTAGATAATGAGTGTTAACTGTGTAACATGTCTAGAATAAAGTCTCTGTGTTTCTGAGAGCAGCCTTTATAAATTATGATTATCATTCTATGAGATAAAACACTTTCAGGAAGGTAACTCTGAATTGTTTTTGTCCCATTTTGAAAAGGATCTATACTATGAAAAGAAAGAAGGAGAACAACTCCTCCTTAAGGTCACTACTGGTACTAATAACCGCAGCTCTTGAATGACAAGGGAGATAATAAGGGTGGTTTTCGATTAAAACAGAGGAGCATTTTTTCTAGACCGGAGTATATAATTTCTAGTTTTAATTAAATCTGTTTCCGCGTAGTATGACCCGTCAACTATGCATATACTAGTGAAAACAAAACTGATAAATATTTTTTATCTGAACAAATAAAGGGAAAGAAAAAAATATTCTAACGTTGAATTGATTCGAACAATTCGGTGTAAACAAACACACAAAATTTATTTACGTTTTTTTTTTTCGCGGGAAGTGTCACACGACGAACCGAGACTGTGAACACAGAAAATCAAGGATTGTTTTAGTGATATTTGAACATGCTTCTCTCGATTTTTTTTTATTTCTTTTAATAATTTTATATTACACTCAAAATGTCGGAAAGACTGAGGCAAGGAGGCAGGTTCAAGAGGGGGGCTCATCAAGTATTCTCGTATGAAAGTAGGGAAACAGAATATTACATGAGCTGTCTGTCTCAGGCCGAGGGGGTGTTTATGATAAAAAAAAAAAAAAAAAGAAATCTTCTTAAATGTAATGTAATGAAAGGTCTATATATTATACCCGAATAAAATGCAATGTGCTCTCGCTAGCCTAACCCTTTCTAGACCTTTCAAAAGAGCTTTATTCATTGACAGTGTCAATTTATTGCAAAAAAACTGATACAATAAAAGAGGACAGAAAAAATCAGACAGGAAATAAAATAATTTACCTTCAGTTTTTCGGTCCCAAATTGAAGAGGCTGATCAAGCACTCAAGTATAAGTACTATGATCTATATGGGTAGGTCATTAAATCCTTTGTTTTTCACTTTGCAAGAAATAGACAAACCGAAAGGTTGAAAATCTTCATTAGAACTCGTTGAAATTCAGCATGTTGACATTATTTTGTTATCTTTTGTAACACTTCACCGATTACGTCACAGTTACATGTAATGACGTAGGTAGGCAGTTTTCTGAGGAGGGCCTCAGCGGGGTAATTAAAATAAACACTTATGAGGCTCTCCCAGGGGCTTTGGGGAACAGGGGAATAAAGCCCTTTATTTCAGGGGAACAAAAGTCTAAAACTGAAGGAAACAGGGGAACAAAGACAATTTTCGGAACAAGGAACATAGATAATCGGGATTTTGATAAGGGGGAACAAGTGAAAATGCCGGGGAAATTCTCAGGGAAACAAGGGAACAGGTACCCCCTCTGGAAGGGCTGACATGAATTTACAGTAAAGTTGAGGCAAAAATGCTTATTGACCCTGTTCCTTTACTTTCCCAAAGTTTATTACTCTTTTGGTTTCAATGATGACAATGAAGTGGGCGGGTCTTTTTTTACACAATTTTTATATTTTATCAAGAACTAAACCTTTATTATGGTAATAAGCCATTATATTTAAGACATATTCATTTTGCCATGGCAACAGAAATCTGAAATTAATTTGGTCAAAAAGTAACTTTTCATTTCTTACTGCGTATGGATATTGTACATGAGATTTTGTAAAATTTTGTTTCGTATTTTATGGTTAACTTTAGAAATTCACTCTGTGTATGATGTAGCGTTTTGACTAACTGCCTATTGTATTTTCAAAAAAAAAAAAAAAAAAAAAAAAAATCAGGTCACGTGTGCCTAATTGTGTACAGGAGTAGTCAAGATTCTAGCTATGATGTATTTATGTTCCAATGCGAGTGTTAACCGCAGGAAAAAAAACAAAAAAAAAGCTTCTGGAGGTACAGAAAAGCCGTCGCTAAAAACATTTGATGATCCTGATCCTTTATTTCCAAATTATTAGTCTTTTGGTTTCCATGACAACAATCAAATGGACAGGTCTTTTGCACAAAATTCTTACATTTTATTGAGAACTACTCAAGGAAACTTTTTGGTTAAATTTTGTTGAAACATATTGATTAGTATGACCATAAAGTCCTTTTTTATGGTAATTTTCCATTGTGTTTAATTTTTTTTGGTTGCCATGACAACAGAAGTTTAAAATTAATTTGGTCAACAAGAAATCTTTTGCTTCATACTGCGTATAGATGATGTATGTCAAATTTTGTAAAAATTTATATAATATTTTCATAACTATCTTTAGAAATTACTGAGTATGATGTGGTGGGTGGGGAAACTTCCTATTGTATTATCAGAAATTTTTCAGGTCACATGTTTCTTACTGTGTACAGGAGTAGCCAATATGCTTAATACTGTTAAAGCAACGACTGGTCACAGAATATGCAGATTAAGAGAATCGTTATGAAATTTATATCCATAATAGTTATCATTTTCTCTATAATTGCTTTTTTTATGATTTAGAGGGTAGGGGTAAATAAAAGTTAATACCATTCAAACGACATGGTGGCTCACCTTCATACTCCGTCAGAATACAACTTATACATAGTTTGATCTGTTGCAAAAGTTTAAAGGAAATCTGTTGTTAGGAAGTATGTTACATATTAGTATCGTCAGTGCATGCTTGTTAAAATTGATGTGATTTTGTCTGAATTTTCTTGTTTGAAAGTGAGAAATAAAAAATATACACTTGTATTCGGTGAAACCTTTGTGTGTTTTGCTCTGGTTATTCCTTTGAGGTAAATCACTTACAGTAAAAAAAAGATTTTACCCTATATTAATGAACTAATAACGAATTTTTGCATGTTAGTAAAATTTTACCAAAATGGCCATAGTAGTAAACATAGTAGGGTTCTTTAAAGAGCCATAACTGGTAAACCAGATGGTAACGTGGCTATTTTATTGACTTAAAATAGTCAAAATAAAACACAAAACTGAACAATAAAATATGAAAAAAATTTATTGTTGGGAAAAAAATAAGGGTCAGGTGTCAGTAGTGACCTTAAATGAGTAGATCCTTTAACAGGAGGGACTTGGTGTGCAGGAAATCAAACAGAAAGTCACAAAAGTTCTCTCCCTTTAAAAAAATGGCAGAGAATATAAAGGTGTATCTCAAACAAGAGCTTTTCAAACAGTTTTCAATATGTCATCAGCATTTGCAAAAAAATCATAAAAAGAAAAGCAAAATAAAATCAAATAAAGAGTACAATTTGACTCAAAGACCACAAAAATACATAAGATTTGAGGACTTAGCAGCACTCTTTTTTGAGGGGTTGGGTATGTTAGATTAGACACAAATATTCATATGATTTGAGGACTACAAACACACTTATTTTATGTTTCGGCCTTATTGCGTGTGTGACCTGTTGTCTCCACAGACATCATGATGTTGTTGGCAAAGTGATTATTAAAAATATATATTAGTATCATAGCCCCTAGATCCAGATAAGATCATAAGAGTGGGTATAAGATAAATATTTTTCTTATTTCTCCACAAAAACCTGTTGTGGGTACTTATTAGAAACATATGTTGTGGGTACTCATTAAAAGAGCCCGAGACTGCAAGGCACTACTAATGAGTACCCACAACTTACGTTTTTGTGGAGAAACAAGAAAAATAATCTATACATTTTGGTTGGAAAAAAAAGCCTTATCTGGACTTATGATAACTCCAAACAAAACCTATAATTAACTCCTGTCATGCTGAATAAATTAAGATGCCACACCTACTACTAATTTTCAGCCAATCAGACTGCTTGATCAAGGTTGTTGATACAAATTTACATACTGAATGACAAACAGTGCAGATCCAGATCAGTCGGCTTCTTTAGAAGCCAACTGATCTGGATCTACACTGTTTGCAAAGGCACTGGGTATATCCAGGTTCAGCAGGTCAAGGGTTAAAAGATATTTTGTTATTTTTGCACTAAAACTAGGCTTGTGGGTACTCTTTGGAATTGTCTCATTGAGACAAATTCATTGAGTACCCACAAGATATATTTTGTATTTTGATGGCAAAATAACAAAAAATAGCCTCATTGTCAACTCACTTTGTGCCCTATTTGGAGCTATGAATTCAGTTATTCATGAGAAAAAAATCTGTCTTCCTGTGCATGCAAATCATTGGCCAACAAAACTGCACAATTCATTCAGCATTATATGTTTACCCATACATTTACATTAATGTTAATGATTATCCTTCAATCCTGTGAGTAAGAAAGGCCCTGATCAGTCATAACAGGTGTGCAGACCTGTCTTGATCATTACTGTTGCTGTGCATTAGAAGAGCCTCTTTCACTTGACACTGCTTGGGGTTGCTGTGCTGACAGACTAGCTTTTATTTTGATTAAATTCTCAATCTTCTCTATCTAGGTGACACTTGGCTTTTTTCTAATATCAATGAAATCAGGAAATACCGTAATTATTATAAATATTCAGACTGAATTTTCAGGACAAATTCAGCAAACAAATTTATATTTTCTGATTTTTCCCAGAAAATAAGATATGTTGTTTCTTGCGAATTGTCTCCATAGGAGACAATTTGCATGAAACATCAAATCTTATTTTCTAGGAAAAATAATATTTTTTTCTTTTCAAAATGTCTCCTGCAGAATTTTTTAGCCAGCATGCTAAGTGTCAAAATTCATCAGTTTAACCTGAAGTCCTCTTTTCTGGGAAAAAATATATTATTTGTGGTATGCTATACATGTATTTGCCTACCTGTTTAAGGTTAAAAATATGTTTCTCATACTGGAGGTGTGAAGATGACAAAATGAGTGACATTTCTTATCTGTCTGGAGAATAGGACTTGCTATTCCATGGGCATTTTGTCCTGAAGGGGGCAATTCCAGTGAAATGTTAAACCTTAAACAACTTACCGTGTTTACTCTAAGTATTCAGACATCTCATCCTTACCATACCTGCTCTAAAATTTTAACAAGTGAAATTTACTACCAGCAGTCTCCAAAATTGCTGGATGAGTGGCAAACAGTGTAGACCCTGATGAGATGCTGCACTTTATAATTTTATATTTAAGGCTGTCTCTGTCTGTCTGTCTCTCTCTCTGTCTCTCTCTCTCTCATAATAATAATAATAATAGTTATAATAGGAAGAAGACAAAAAAAGAAATCAATTGAAATGTTATAATAATATTATAATAATAGGATTAAGAACTCTGAAGAAGAAGGAAGTAAAAGTAACTTGAAATGTCATGTACTAATAGTTTATTCAGTGTACAGAGTTGGTGAACATGTTTATGAAGGAGTTCTATGGAGGAGTTCTAATTATTTGGAATGGAGCTTAAGGAAAAGGATTATTTTTGCAGAAGAAAAGTGCAATGTACATTGATTAGTTAATGGATCTTCTGTGATCACATTATCAGTGGGATTTTTGCCAGGTAGCAGGCCTAAATTACCATATTAATCTTCAGTGTTCAGACAAACAGGCTGGGCAAACAGTGTAGACCAAGAGCAGATGCTGCAGAATGCAGCATCTGATCAGAGTCAACACTGTTTGCCAATCATCCAGCAGTTTTGTCATTTAATGCCATTTGTCTCCTGAAGAGACACAGTTTGTAGGAACCATCACACTATTTTTGAGGGTTGGGGGATGGGAGGAGGGAGGAGGGGAGCGGGTGGGGCCTGATATCAACAAATTGTCATCCATGAATTAGCTCATAGAGTGCCAGGGGTTAATATGACTTGCTAGTCTCAAGGAAAAATGGCTTAATTCCTTCTTTGAGTGATAGATACTTAACCGCTAAATGCATGAGATATTATAATAATTACCCTGGATGGACAGACTTGAGCAAACATTGTAGACCCAGATCAGATGCCATAAAATATGACATCTGATCAGGGTCTACACTGTTTGCCACTCATACAGCATTAAATATATATATATACACATCAGAAATTAATAAAACTGCCTTGCTCAGATTTTGGGACAAGTGTGGTAAGGCTTTGAGGTGTCCAAATATTTAGGGTAAATATGGTATAACTCGACAAGTATCATGTTCTGCGAGGGCTCTGATTTTTAGACTCACTTGTCAATAAGTCCGGTAATGTGGAATTATGCTGTCATTTTGGTCACAATACAGCTCCTATTACAGTTAGAATTGACAACAAATTCTCATTATATTTCCGGTGGAGTTATTCCTTGCCAATTCTGTTTACAATTAACACTTTGCATGCTTGGTAAAATTTTCAGTAGTCAACATTTTTTGAAACATTTTTTTTTTTTATTTTTCTCAGAAAACTGGCTGTGACATTTCATACAAATTGCATGAAATGTCATAGCCAGTTTTCTGGAAAAAATAAGAAAATTATCATCAATTTGTCATCTGCTGAATTTGCCCATAGAGTATAAAGGTTAATAACATTAATTGGGTGAATTCTGTTTGTTTTTTTCCGTTTGTTACTGATAAGCAACAAGTGAATATGTGAACATAGTGATGTCACATAACCTTCATTACCGTATTTACCCTAAATATCTGGACACCTTAAAGGGAAAAAGCAACATTGGGGAAGAATGTGTCTGAGAGGATCGAGCTTGATAGACATATTTTGACAGAAGTTTGATCAAAATTGGATCAAAACTAAAAAGGTTAGTCATCACAAAAACATGCCTATATAATGTTGACCCCACTTAAACCCCTCTTTTATGTAGTAAAACTGGGGTTTACAAGGGTATACATTATTGTTCCTATTTCTGCTCAAAAACATAGATTGTGGGTACTCATTAGAACCGCCTCACTGTTCTTATTTCTGCTCAAAAACATAGATTTTGAGTCCTCTTTAGAACTGCCTTGGCAAGGCAGTTCTAACAAGTACCCACAATCTTTTTTGAGCAGAAATATGAAAAGTATCAGAATTTTTATCTGAAAATGTTCATTTTTTGGTGGTAAAAGTTTCAGTATATTTGAACAATTGATGCTTAAAGATAACAAAGGAACTGCTAGGATTGTGGCCAGTTTGAATATTTAATCAGGTTCTAAATATTTCAAATCATGAAATAAAATCTATCTGACAGAAAAATAGGTTTAAATTTCAAGCAAAATCATTAAATACCTGGAAAAGAAGCTAAATATACAGCTATTGAGCTGAATTATTGCTTATTTAATTAAGGCTTGTTGACATCATAATGTGCACATAAAATCAATATTGAAATTTTCAAATCTCCTAAACTTTGTTATTTTTTGTCTGATTTCATAAAGTTTGGATCAAGACACATGGTTTGTGGAGATCTTTCATTTCATTTACAGTCCTTACAAGCTTTGCCTTTCTTTTAATTACTTCACCTATACTTGTCCTATAATTTGAACAATACCTCCTGTTCTGTAGTTTGAACAATTCTATCTTTACCACCTGTCAATGTAAAGTAAATCACTGGATGTCCATGGTATGCAGTATATAACCTGATCAGAAACCTGTTCTGTGATGTATGTGACTATCAATCTGGGTCTGTACTCTGTTTGAATGTTTAGAGTAAATTGGTACCAGAACTGTAGCCATATACATAGTTCTACCAGCCCATTATAGACTGAATGAACTCTCCTACACGGTATATTGGAAGATTCTAATTTTGATTTTAGGTATGTCAGGCCATGTGATTGAGATATTGCGAGGGAGGAAATGATTGAACTATTTGCAAACAGTGGAGAACCTGATCAGATGCCGCATTCTGCAGCATCTGATCTGGTTCTGCACTGTTTGCTAGTTACCATTTTAGGGGTCTCCAGACTACAATGGGCTGGATAAGAGTGGTACCCAGAAAAATACTTCTCTCAGGGAGATTCAGAGGAGGTCCAGATTTAGCTCAGTCGAACCCCAATTTGAACTATAAGAGAGAAGAAAGGGATCTGTTAGTTCTCTGAATTAATGCTTACCCTTCTGGGTAAAATTTTCAGCAGATGCCATTTAGAAATATTTTTCGTATTTTTCCCAGAGAACAGGCTTTGACATTTCATGCAAATTGTCTCCTTAGGTAGGAGACAATTTGCATGGAATGTCAAATCCTGTTTTGGGGGGAAAAATAAGAAAAATAACATCAATTTGTTGTCTGCTGAATTCGGGAAAGTTTTCAGGATGGGGAGCCGGTGATTTATTTCACTGTTTAATTGGACTAAGAGAGAAAATAGGGATATGTTAGTTCTAATTTGAATTAACACTCAGCATACTGGGTAAAATTTTCAGCAGATGCCATTTTTAGCTCACCTGAGCACAAAGTACTCAAGGTGAGCTATTGTGATGGGTCAATGTCCGTCATGAATCATGAATTGTCCATCATGCGTCGTGCATCATCAGTCATGCAGTGTCAACAATTTACTTTAAAAGCCTACTCCTCCTACACCCCTGGGCCAATTGACTTGAAACTTGGTAGGAAGCATCCGAGTGTCCTATAGATAAAAAATAGCTAAAATCCTTCCGATCGGACATCCAAGATGGCTGCCATGGTGGCCATCTTGAAAATCTGTTTTTCCCTTCTTCTGAACCAAAAGGCCAATTTTGAAACTTGGTAGGAAGCATCGGGTCAACTCGTAGATAAAAGATAGCCAAAATTGTACCAATCAGAAATCTAAGATGGGGGCCATGGCGACCATCTTGAAAATTTATCTTTCGCTCCTTCTCCTGAGCCAAAAGGCCAATTGACCTGAAACTTGGTAGGAAGCATCACAGTGACTTATAGATCAAACATTGCTAAAATCATTCTAATCAGAAATCCAAGATGGCCACAGTGGTGGCCATTTTGAAAATCTATTTTTCCCTTCTAAAATCTCCTGAACCGAAAGACCAATTGACTTGAAACTCAGGAAGCATCGGGGTGATGTAGATCAAAAATAGCTAAAATTGATCAGATCGGAAATCCAAGATGGCTGCTGTGATGGCTATCTTGAAAATCTGTTTTTGGCTTCTTCTCCTGAACCAAAAGGCCAACTGCCTTGAAACTTATTAGTAAACATCAGGGTGACTTGTAGATTAAAAATAGCTAAAATCATTCCAATCTGAAATCCAAGATGGCCACCATCTTGAAAATCTTTTGCGCTTCTCTACTGAATCCAAAGGCCAATTGACTTGACACTTGGTAGGAAGCTTGGGGATGACTTGTAGACCAAAAAAAGCTAAAATTGTATCGATCGGAAATCCAAGATGGCCACCATGATGGCCACCATCTTGGAAATCTGTTTTTTGTTTCTTCTCCTGAACCAAAATGCCAGTTGGCTTGAAACTTGGTAGGACCCATCGGGGTGACTTGTAGGTCAGAAATAGCTAAAATTGTTCCAATCCGAAAGTCAGAATAGCTGCCCTATCGGCCAGCTTTAAAATCTAGTTTTAGGTTCTTCTACTGAACTGAAAGGCCAGTTGACTTGAAATTTGATAGGAGGCATAGCGGTGACTTAAAGATAAAAAAATAGTTCCGAGGGAAATCCAAGATGGTGGCTATGGCGGCCATCTTGAAAATCTATTTTTCGCTTCTTCTCCTGAACCAAAATCAGTTGACTTGGAATCTTGGTAGGAAGCATCAGGGTGATTTGTAGATCAAAAAATGCTAAAATTGTTCTGATTGGAAATCAAAGATGCCAAGGCTGCTATTTTGAATCTGTTTGTCGCTTCTTCTCCTGAACCCAATTTAAAGGCCAGTTGAAACTTGGTAGGAAATATTGGGGTGTCTTATAGAGCAAAAATTGCTAAAATCATTCCGATCTGAATTCCAAGATGGCCACCATGGCCACCATCTTGAAAATCTATTTTTCCCTTCTTCTCCTGAAACAAAAGGCCAATTGAAATGAAACTTGATAGGAAACATCTGGGTGACTTGTATTAAAAAAAAATAGCTAAAATTGTTCCAATGCAAAATCCAAGATGGCCCCCAGGGCCGCCTTCTTGAAAATCTATTTTTCACTTCTGAAACAAAAGGCTGATTGTCTTGAAACTTGATAGGAGCATTGTGGTAACTATAGTAGATCAAAATAGCTAAAATCATTCAGATAGGAAATCCAAGATTGCTGCCATAGCTGCCATCTTGAGAATCTATTTTTCGCTTATTCTCCTGAACCCAAAGGCAATTGACTCCAAACTTGGTAGGAAGCATCAGGGTGACTTGTAGATAAAAAAGAGCTAAAATCATTCAGATCAGAAATCCAAGATGGTGGCCATGGCTATCTTGGAAATCTATTTTGCACTTTTTCTCCTGAACCGAAAGGCCAATTTATCTAGTAATCAGGTGAGAGATACAGAGCCATCTTGGCCCTCTTGTTAAATAGTTTTCCCAAGAAACGGGATCTCAGGAGACAATTTGCATGAAATGTCAAATCCTGTTTTCTGGGAAAAGTAGGAATACAGTTATCAGTTTGTCGTAGGCTGAATTTGCCAGTAGCTTAACTCTTGTCCTGCTGAATAAATTAAGATGCCACACCCACTTCTAATTTTCAGCCAATCAGATTCCTTGATCTGGATTTTTGCTATAAATTCACATTATTAATGGCAAACAGTGCAGATCCAGATCAGTTGGCTTCTTCAGAAGCCATATGATCTGGATCTACACTGTTTGCAAAGACAGGATATATCCGGGTTCAGCAGGACAATGGTTAAATTAATTGCTTTAGTGCTAACAACATGGTATGCTGAAGGACTGTTTTTCTTCTTCTTATGGACAAGTGTTAATTGAGGCTCAGATTTTTTGCAAATTGTCATTTTTAGGCACAATGTGGGGGTGGACATGATGTCTTCTAGATTGTTTACAATATTTTAGTATAAGGAGTGCCATCTGCTGCTTGTCATTTGTAAAACAAAACCATTATATATCCTTTTGTTAGACACAACTATGATTCATATTCTGTGTGAAATTCCTTTTTTTCGCATAGTCCCAGAGTATGTGCTTTCTGTGATTGAGATATGTTTTGGTTATTTTTACACCAAAAAATGTCATGGGTACTAATTAGAATTGCCTCAATGAAGTAATTCTAATGAGTACCCACAATGTATGTTTTTGTGCAAAATAACCAGATTCCTTGAAAAAAAAAAATCATTTTAACCCTTGTCCTGCTGAACCAAGATATACCCTGCCTTTGCAAACAGTGTAGATCCAGATCAGTTGGCTTCTGAAGAAGCCAACTGATCTGGATCTGCACTGTTTGCCATTAAGTGTGTGAATCTATATCAGCAAACTTTGTCAAGTAATCTGATTGGCTGAAAATTAGAAATGGATGTGGCTTCTTAATTTATTCAGCAGGACAAGGGTTAATATCACATCCTTATCTGGAGACATGTGTTTGGTTTTATGTCTTCTAGCAGCTGCACTCTGTATAAAATTTTCAGCAGACAACATATTGAAATGTTTTTCTTATTTTTTTCAGAAAACAGGTTAAGATATGGCATGCAAGTTGTCTCCAGGTGAGACAATTTGCATAAATGTAAAATCCTTCTTTCTGGGCAAAAATAAGAAAAAAACTGCCAGTTTGTTGTCTGCTGAATTAGCCCATACAGTGGTAAAGGTTAAAAGACTGAAGATCAAAATGACTTATCTGGAGACCTGTGTTTGATTTTGTCTTCTAGCTGCTTGTTAAAAAGCCTGAAAATCAGAATATGACTGAGCTGCAGCTGTGAAATATATTGTCATGATACAAGTGGTGTTATCAGAAAGCTTGCCTTTATTGCCACATGTTGAACTAGCCAAATGAGAAACTTCCCTTTTTGTCATGCAGACTATGCAGAGTAAAATTGATATTGTGTATTCTAAAAACCCAGACCAGACTGAGTGAATATGCAAGCTGGTCTGGGATTTTAGCCTGTTAAGAACATAAGGCATGCTTTCAAGTGACATTGATCATATTTCATGTGTTTCTTTATTGAAAAGTTCTCTGTGAGTCCAGATAAGATGGGCATCCAGAGTAATGGATTTCTTATTTTTCAATTAAAATGTATTTTCTGGATACTGATTTTGGTGAAGTGGCTCTAATTAGAATTAAAATTACCTCAATCAAGCAATTGTTATGGGTACCATATTCCAGTAAATACTATTGTGCCATTATGTTATTATAGAGAACTACAAAAATTATCATCATTTTTGAATTTAAAAAAATATCTCATCTGGAGTCAGTTATAAACATCTTTGTATTTTAAAAAAAATTATCATCTGAAGTCTTATATAGCATGTAGGGTAAAATTTTCTGCAGACAACATTTTTAAATATTTTCCCTAGAAAATAGGGTTTGGTTTTTCATGAAAATTGTCTTTAATTTGCATAAAATATCGAAGCCTATTTTCTGGGAAAAGTAATAAAAATATGATAAGTTTATTGTCTGCTTAATTTACCCAGAGAGAGATAACGGTCTTTTTATTCCGATTAAGCAAACATAGTCTTATGAAAAAATTATGACATGATTTGTGATTCTAACAAGTGGATTCAGAATTTGCTTGGTAACTTGATGATTACTAGTGCTGGATAAACAATGTACATGTTGCTTGTGTTTGAACTGTGAGGAGTTTGTGGTGTAGCATTATGGGTAAAATTAAGGTAAAGATGACAGTGAGTAATAACAGTAGCAACATAAGATGACACCGTGTCAGAGCATACCAGGATACTGAAGAACAATGGCAGAATCAAATCTTGCATTTGAACATGATAGTGAGACGGAAATACAAGCATGTAAGTTTATATTGCAGTGGTATATAATTGCCAGACAGACTTCTTTGGCTTCAGTATTATATGGGCCACATTATGCCAAAATGTGTCTTTTGACATATGCAGACAGCAAAGGCCCAGATCTGCCTGCACATCTGGGCAGTCTGATCAGAGCCTTCAATGTCCACTAACAGAACCAAAATATTGGATACTACAGAATGTATGACTGGAGAGCAAAGGCCTGGGCCCAGTTGTTCAAAGTGTCGTTAGCTTAATGAGCTCATTAGTGGTCAAATTGTTACTTGCTCCATTAAATACAATATCTAATTCACAAGTATTTTTGCTGAAAAAATGTGAGTAGCTTTAGCAAATGCAAATGCAAAAGCTACACACATTTTTTCAGCAAAAATATTAGCATTTATGCCATATTTAATGATCCGTTTTAACGATATGTTAACTAATGACATAATTAATTTTGAACAACTGGGCCCTGGATAATACTTTGTGCATGCACAGGATGATATGAATCTGTGCAATTTGTGCATGCTCCAAGGCACCTTTTCACTTGACAGGGCCCATATGATACCATGTTTACTCAAAGTATTTGGACAAACAGGCTTGCGTAAATGTTATAGACTCATATCAGACTGTAGAATATGGCATCAGATCAGCATCTGAACTGTTTAGTATACATCTAGCAGTGTTTAAGCACACCAGAAAATATTAAAATAGACTTGTTCAAAATTTAGGACAAATGTGAGAAGGAGATAAAGTGTCTGTATATTTAGATATAGCAGATAATTAACCTTTGCCGTGCTGAATAAATTAAGATGCCATGCCCACTTCTAGTTTTCAGCCAGTCAGATTAGCTGATCCAAATAGTTGATGCAGTCACATACTTAATACCAAACAGAAGAAGCCAACTGATCTGGATCTACACTGTTTGCGAAGGCAGGGCATATCCATGAGGCTCAGCTAGACCAGGGATAAACCCCGTACCATATTTATTCTAAGTATTTGGGCACCTTAAGTCCTTACATACTTATCCTAAAATTTGAATAAGTCTATTTGACTGACTGTTCTTGTGTCTGAAAATTGCTGGATGAGTGGCAAACAGTTTAGTTCCTTATCAGGTGCCTCAGAATGCTTCAAGAACAGTCTTATCTGGGACTACACAGTTTGAATATGCCATCTCATCAGACAAGTTGATGTATGAAATTTTAGGCTGCTTATCACACCTCAGTTGTCACCTTTCTCAAGCTATGACTCTTCGGTTGAGAATTTCTTCTATTGGTGCCCTATAGGTGTGCAAATAGCAAGGACTCAGGCCAGACTGGCACATGCTTGCTGGTATCTTCCTAGTGCACATAGCTCTACGGTAGATAATATATAGGGCACAAAAGGAACACAGTCTCCACAAAAATATATGTTGTGGTACTCATTATTAGCACCTCAGTGAGGTGCTTCTAATGAGTACCCACAACATGTTTTTGTGGAGAAATAAGAAAAACTTTGCCTGATACTTCCTTTAATTTAGAGATATGCATTTCATAAAGTGAAAACTTGATTTTTGCACAGCTAGCCTCAAACCAGTGTACCACATCTTTCAAGAGCTAGCCTCTAACCAATGTACCTTATATTATTACATAGCTTGCATCTAATCAGTGTACTGCATAACCTGCAGCTGCCTTAATTTGCATAACAATACACTAAAACCATAGTTTTCCCCAGGAGGGAATTTCTAGTTATTTTATTAAGTAATTATAATTGTTTCTTCTAGTTAGTTGCTTAGCAACATATTTTAGTTATTAAATATATTGTGGATTTAGGCAGATCAAATTACAAATCTCTTGTTTCTGAAAATTCTATTGATTTGTAACCTGTTAATGTTACAATCTGTTACAGTGCTCTCCTTTAACTCTCTTCTGAAATGGAAATAACAGCAGATGACAGTTTAAAGTACTTTTGTATTTTGTTTTCTTTAAAGAAAATGGGGGCACACTCAGCCTGGGGTTAGGAGGCATGAACCATGTTGCATGCAACATTACTGTTCATGAACAGACTTGATAAAACAGAATCTGATGTTTTTATTTATTTGATGCCTTTTATACTTCCAAAGTATCCTCCGTTTTTGAATATCGATTGATTGTAATTTTATATAGAGCATGCTAAAATGTTATCTAGAAAGTGTTGGAGGTTATCTAGAGAGTGTTTAAGGTTATCTAGAGATTATTGAAGGTTATCAGAGAGCATTAAAGGTCATCTAGAAAGTGTTGAAGTTTATCTAGAAAGTGTTATGTGTTATCTAGACAGTGTTGAAGGTTATCAGAAAGCATTAAAGGTTATTGAGAAAGTGTTGAAGGTTATCTAGAGTGACTAAGGTTATCTAGAGTGTGTTAAAGGTTATCTAGAGTGTTAAAGGTTATCTAGAAAGTGTTGAAGGTAACCTAGAGAGTGTTGAAGGTTGTCATAGATTGTTAAAGGTTATCAGAGAGTGTGGAAGGTTATCTAGAGTGCTAAAGGTTATTCAGAGAGTGTTGAAAGTGTTTGATTATACAGAGAGTGTTGAAGGCTATCTGGAGAATGTAAAAGGTTATTTAAGGAGTTTTGAAGATGATCTAGGGAGTGTTGAAGGTTATCAAGAGAGTGTTGAAGCTTATCTAGAGAGTGTTGAACATTATCTAGAGTGTGTTGAAGGTTATCTATGGAGTGTTGAAGATAATCTAGTGAGTGTTGAAGGTTACTAGGGAGTATTCAATGTTCACTAGAGTGTGTTGAAGGTTAACTAGAGTATTGAGGCTTATCTAGAGAGTGTTAAAGGTTATCTAGTGTTGAAGGTTATCTAGTCTTGAAGGCCATCTAGGGAGTGTTGAAGATTATCTAGGGAGTGATAAAGATTATCCAGGGAGTTTTGTTTATCTAGAGAGTGTGGAAAGTTATCTAGAGAGTGTCAAAGGTTATCTAGAGAGTGTAGGTTATGTAGAGGGTGTTGAAGGTATCTAAGGAATGTTGAAGTTTATCTGGAAAGCGTTTTTCTGGTGATAGAATGTGCTTAGAGTATGAAGCTTGCCCAGTAAAAATGTGGGTAGGTAAACTGACTGTACTCAAAATGACCTCATTGGGTTGACTCGGATGTAAAGCCGCAACACAAACAAAATCAAGAGAGTGTTGAAGGTTATCTAGAGAATGTGGTAGGTTATCTAGAGTGTTGAAGGTTATCTAGAGAGTGTTGGTTATCTAGAGAGTGTTGAAAGTTATCTAGAGAGTGTCAAAGGTTATCTAGAGAGTGTAGGTTATGTAGAGGGTGTTGAAGGTATCTAGGGAACGTTGAAGTTTATCTAGAATGTGTTTTTCTTGTGATAGAATATGCTTAGAGGACAAGGCTTGCCTATTAAAGGTGTGGTTAGGTAAACTAACTGCACTCAAAATGACCCCTTTGGGTTGACTCGGCTGTAAAACTTCCACACAAACAAAATCAAGAGAGTGTTGAAGGTTATCTAGAGAGTGTTGTAGGTTATCTAGAGAGTACAGGTTACCTAGAGAATATTGAAAGTTATCTTGAGAGTGTTGAAAGCTATTTAGGGAGTATTGAAAGTTATCTAGAGAGTGTAGGTTGTCTAGAGAGTGTTGAAGGTTTTCTAGATTATTGAAGGTTATGTAGAGATGTTGATGGTTATCTAGGGTGTTAAAGGATATATAGAGAGTACATGTATTGAAGGGTATCTAGAGAGTGTTGAGAGAGTGTTGAAGGTCATCTAGAATGTTGAAGATTATCTGGAGAGTGTTAAAGATTATCTAAAGAGCATTGAATGTTATCTGGAGTGTTGAAGGTTATCTAGAGTGCTAAAGCTTATCTAGAGAGTGTTGAAGATTATTGGAGTGTTGAAGGCTATCAAAGGAGTGTTGAAAGTTATCTAGAGAGTGTTGAAAGTATCAAGAGTGTGCCAGTGGATATCTAGAGTGTGTTGATGGTTATCTGAAAGCATTAAAGGTTGTCTAGGGAATGTTTAAGATTATCTAGAGTGTTGAAGATTATCTTGAATGTGTTGATGGTTATCTGAAAGTGTTAAAGGTTATCTAGAGAATGTTGAAAGTTAACTAGAGAGTGTTGAATGTTATAAAAAGAGTGTTGAAGGTTAAAATGTGCTGAAGGAGAATTTGACAGTTGTCTCTCCCGAAAGGGTGCCAGTTTCCATTCAAGCAAGAGATTCAGATAAACACTGACATCAACAAACAGGGATAGAGTAATGAAAGTTACATTTTATGTACATTTTATTTTGTTGGCGTTTCCTTGAATTTAAACCTGTATACATGAACTTTGTTTGCATTATAAAAGGTCACAAGTATATATGCTTCAGAAAAAAAAAATGTGAAGATGCAATAGCTCAAGTTTTGTCGTTGTTTTATTTTTTTTTTTTTCATTTTTCATCCCACATTAATGCATAACATGCAGGTTAAAACGTTCAGCAGATGACATTATGAAACATTTTTTTTTTTCAATTTTTTTTCCAAAAAATAGATTTTGAAAGAGAACATTTTGAAATATTTTCCGAGAAATTAGACTTTGACATTTCATGCAAATTGTCTCCTATCTGGAGACAATTTTACATGAAATGTCAAAGTCTGTTTTCTGGGAAAAATCAGAAAAATATAGGTTTGTTTTCTGAATTTGCCCTGGGAGTGGTAAAGGTTAATCAACAGTTTCTTCAATCTGTGTTCTTCTTCAAATCATACTTACACAGTTGGAAATATACTCTATTTTCGCCAGCTTTCAGAATATCATCAGGCATTGAAAGTGCTTTACTACGAACTTGTTTCATCTGTTGCTTAAGGCTTAGCACTTTGGGTAAAATTTTCAGCAGACAACATTTTGAAATATTTTTCTGCAAAGATTTGACATTTCATGCAAATGGTCTCCAATAAATTTGAGACAGTGTGCATGAAATGTCATATCCTGTTATCTCAAAACAACTAAGAAAAATACCATCAGTTTGTCATCTGCTGAATTAGTCCAGAGAGTGGTAAAGGTTAATAGCAACAAATAGTTTGATTTTTTTTTTTTTTGCATTGATTAAAATGGCTGCACTTACTACAAATTAAGCAAATGATAAGTAATTCAATTAGTGGTATGTTTTCAGCAAGTAAATTCCATGTGTTCAAATTTTCCAAAATTTTCTCAATATTATTATGAATCAGCAATGAAAAGCAAAAACAGTTTGTTACAAATTAAAAAAATATATATATTTTACCGTATGAATTGTATGGTCAAGATATATTTTTAAAATTAGTTTAATTTTAGTTTAAATATTCAAGTTGAAAGCACAGTAACAGAGAAGAAATAGTTTCTGATAACTTAACTCTTACCATGCTATGGGCAGATTCAGCAGATGTCACACTGACAATATTTTTCTTATTTTTACTAGAAAACAGGATTTGACATTTCATGCAAATTGTCTCCTGAGGGGACAATTTGCATGACATGTCAGATCCCATTTTCTAGGAAAAATAAGAAAAATATTTCAAAATGTCATCTGATGAAATTTTACCTAGCATGCAAAGTGTCAAAGACATTGTGAATTACAGAATATGTCTTTCCAAGTGATGTTGAAAGGACAGTAGCATTTAAGGGGAGACAACTATGTCAGGATTGTTTTTCCACCCTTCTGAGAGTAGATCTTTTTCAGAAGAGGTTTTGTGTGCAAGAAAGTAAACAGACACTACATTGCAAATGTTGTCTCCCTTGTAAAAAAAATGGCAGAAAATCAACCAAGTGTCTCCTGACCCCTTAACCTTTGTCCTGCTGAATAATTTAAGATGCCATGCCCATGTCTAATTTTCAGCCAGTCAGATTACATGATCCAGATTGTTGATATAAATTCACATACTTAATGGCAAACAGTGCAGATCCAGATCAGTTGTCTTCTTCCGGGTTCAGCAGGACTAGCATTAAAGTATAGCATGCTGGGTAAAAAATTTATCAGATGACATTTTGAAATATTTTTTTCTTATTTTACTAGAAAATAGGTTTTTGACATGTCATGCAAATTGTCTCCTTAGGAGACAATTTGCATGAAATGTCAAAGCCTATTTTCTTAGAAAAATAAAGAAAAAATATCATCCATTTGTCGTCTGCTGAATTTACCCAGAGCCTGGTAAAAGTTACCAAACATGGAAGTTCTGCATGAGAAGGGAAATGAAGATAAATTTTCAGAATGTGCCTATATCTTTTCTCCCTAATTTCAGGGGAAGAGCCAGTACCAAGAGAAAGAAGAAAGAAAAAGAAGGGACCAAAGAAACCCCCACCCCCATCATCCCCAGCCACACAGCATCCGAGACCGGAACTAGAAGATGATGATGTCGACCTTGATAGCATGCCTATTGCCCCACAGCCAGGCAGTCGGCCATCAAGTTCCAAAAACTTACAGGCAATGGGAATGGATTACAGAAATCCAGTATGTACATTATATGATTACAGAAATCCAGTATGTATATTATATGATTACAGAAATCCAGTATGTATATTATATGATTACAGAAATCCAGTATGTACATTATATGATTACAGAAATTCAGCATGTACATTATATGATTACAGAAATTCAGTATATACATTATATGAGTATTAACCAAATGTGTGCTCTTGCATCAGGACTGTGTATTGGGGCTGATCATGAGAGGTGGGGGGTGGGGTGGGGTGGTGGGGTCTAACGAAAGAAGGAAAAAAATGTGTCTTTAACCCTTGTCCTGCTGACCCTGGATATACCCTACCTTTGCAAACAGTGTAGACATAAAATCTCTCATGTGGTATTATATCCTATTTAGCATCATTAGCGGGATAGTATGCCAGGAAACAATAATGATAAAACTGTGGGCGAGTCTTTTACATGATTTCTTACAAAGAGTATTGTTTACTATTTTCATGTTTTATTCAGAAATACGATAGATTAAGTGAGTGTCAGTGAGCAAAAATGTACTTTATTTCTTGCAAAGCCCTGGATAAGGTATTGGAGATACTCACAAGGTACTCACAAGGCATGTTTTGGTGCAGAAATAAAAAAAAAATATCCTTTGCGTTCATCTCACTGAAGCAATTCCAGTGAGTACCCACAAGGCATGAGGTATGTTTGGGTACTCCTTTGAATTACTTCACTGCATTTTTTTTTTTTTTTTTTTTTAAAGAAATGAGAAGTATCAATAGCTGTTCTCAAAACAAAAGCACAAACAAACAAAAAATAAATTAAAAAAAAATAAATAAAATAAACAAAAAATAAAATATTTCTGGTGAAAGAGTGTGCTGGTTAACTGCTTAGAGGACTAAGCCTACCCAGTGAAAAGTGTGGTCAGGTAAACTGACTGGCTTGACATGACCGTAATAGTGTTGACTGAGCTGTTTAACTAAAAAATATCCCAACCAACAAACAAAATACATGTATGACCCAATCTAATCTAGAGCTATGAATTATACTCAAAGACTCCTTTTTTCCTAGCTCTTCCAAAATATAAGCTGCTTCTGCTATTTCATCTTGTGCAACAGAGGGCGCTTTTTACATTAAATATTATTCCCATTAGAGAAACAGAATAATGCTTCTATTTATCGGCTCCACCCATAACTTGGAGGTTGTAAATGGTCATGTATAGAAGAAAGGTATTGTGTGTAAACAGAAGCTCTCTGGGCTAATTCAGCAGAAGACAAATTAAATTATGATATTTTGCTTTTGTTTCCTAAAAAACAAGCTTTGACATTTCATGCAAATTGTTACCTCAGGAGACAATTTGCATGAAATGAAAGGCTGTTTCTGGAAAAATAAGAAAAATAAATATTTCAAAATGTTGTCTGCTGAAAATTTTGGGCAGCATACTAAGTGTTAACCCTTGTCATGCTGAACCCGGATAAACCCTGCCTTTACAAACAGTGTAGATCCAGATCAGTTGGCTTCTGAAGAAGCCAACTGATCTGGATCTGCACTGTTTGTCATTAAATATGTGAATTTCTATCAAAAACCCAGATCAAGTAATCTGATTGGCTGGAAATTAGAAGGGAGTGTGGCATCTAAATTTATTCAGCAGGACAAGGGTTAAGGAAGAGTGTTTGTTGATGTTTCTGAGAATTCTTTTCCTGTTTCTACATTAAAACCTATGTTGTGGGTACTCATTACAAGTGCCTCTGTGAGACCCTTCTAATGAGTACCCATACATACGTTTTTATGGAGAAATGTTGAAAATTATCCTAGAATTATCCTTAAATACCCTTAACAAGTGCTCTGGCGTAAGCCTGTGTAATGAGTTTAGTCACTAAGGCAATAAGATTATAAGGCAGAGTATTCGGATAAAATATTTTGTGTGATTCTCCACATTACGAAAACACACCTATTCAAATATATTGAAAATTTTACAATCAAAAAAGGAAAATTTTCAGATAAAAAAGTCTGATATTTTTCCTCTTTTTACTCAAAACATAGATTGTGGGTTCTCGTTAGAACTGCCTCACCGAGGCAGTTCTAATGAGTACCCACAATCTTTGTTTTATAGCAAAATAAGAAAAATAATGTATACCTCTGTAAACCCCAGTTTTACTATATAAAGATGGGGTTTGAGGAGGTCAGAATTATATAGGTGTGTTTTTGTGATGATGAAAACATGTTATGGCATCTCATTAGAATCTTGGTGAGGTGTTTCAAATAAGATGCAAAAACATAATGCTTTCATGGAAAAAAAAAATGCTTTTAAACTTTAGCACGCTAAGTAAAACTTTCAGCAGAGGACAGTATGTAATTATTTTTCTAACCCAGAAATTAAGATTTGACATTTCATGCAAATTGACTCTTTAGGATACAGTTTGCATCAAATAATGAACTCTGTTTTCTGAAAAAAAAAAAAAAAAAAAAATATTTTTTTTTTTTGCCATTTTGGTGTCTACCGAATTTGCAAGAGAGCTGTAAAGGCTTTGAAATTGTGTTTTTCTGGGCCCAGTTGTTCAAAGCTAACGACTTTGTTAGTTAACAATTTGTTAAAATTTACATCGGGTGATACGCAAATATGCTGAAATTTTTTGCTGAAAAAATGTGCTACTGCACATTTTTTCAGCAAAAAATATCAGAATATTGCATATTGAATCTGCTAAAACAGTTAATGAAATGACCCTTAACGAGCTTGTTAAGCTAACAACACTTTGAACAACTGGGTCCTGGAGTTCTGTTTTATAAAAATGGATAGCACAGCATCGTGGCAAAATTTCTCTTTGGGCTTTTATGAACTGTTTATACTCTGATGACCAAGCATATGAGCATGGACAGTTTGCCAGGACTATATTTGGACCTTGAATATTCTTTAAAGCAAACCTTGCATGATCGATCAACACTGTGCATGCAAGCTTGCATACAGTTTGCATATGCCCAAAGACATTTTGTTGTGATAACACTCATAGAACAATGAGATTGCAGTTTAATATATATCAAAGCTCCAGTTAAGTGGAGATTTGGAAGCTGTTTTTTGTTACTTTACTGATTGGAATTGCCTCAATGAGGTAATGCCAATGAGTACCTGCAATATATATTTATTCTATTTTCCTTTTTTTTTTATTTATTTATTTTTTTTTGAAATTAACTAAATTTGTTCTGAAGGTATTCCAGATTATAGTGACAACTGTTACTGCATCTGGAACTGTGGATTATTTTATCTGATTTATTGTGTTTGAATATATTCTCAGAAATTCCCTGAAAAGACTTTGTTGATAATGGCTGTTAGCTTCTCCAAGACAATATAGCTATTGGAATTTAGGAAATTACTTTTTGTGATTTTCTTTTTGAATATTTGAATAAGTTACAAGTGATTCTATTCAGAAGAGATTTTATGTTTTTTAGAGTTTTGATGTCCTATTTCAGTCATTTTGGGATCAACAGCCTCAAGAGCAGCAGAAATGTGCTAAACATACAGTACTACCAGCATTGCTGTTCAGCAAAAGTTGAATTAGAAAGAAGCCATGAATTTAAATACTGAATTTAAATATTAGCAGATAATATTTATAGGTTATAGGATTTGTATGGTGATACTTGGTGGGGATGAATTGTTTTGGCAGAACCAGTGAGCTTGCTTGAGTCCCCACAAAATATATCTCTGTACAAGTCCAGTAACCTTTTTATTATATACTTGTGCATTTATTTTCTTATTTTTTTTTTAACAATCAGAGCTACCATCTAAAAAAAACAAACAAAAAAAACAAAAAAAAAACCAACAAAACATGATTATTCCTGCAATGTTTTACTTTGCACACCATGTTTCAAAGTTTATTCCTTCAATGTTTTACTTCATTACGAAAACACATCTATTCCAATATAAAGAAAATTTTACCTTCAAAAACTGAAAATTTTCAGATAAAAAACTGATATTTTTCATATTTCTGCTCAAAACATAGATTGTGGGTACTCATTAGAACCGCCTTGGCGAGGTGGTTCTAACGAGTAGCCACAATCTATGTTTTTGAGCAGAATTTAGAAAAATAATGAATACCCCTGTAAACCCCAGTTTTCCTATATAAAAGTGGGGTTTAAGGGGGTCAAAATTATATAGGTATGTTTTCTCGATGTTGTGCACCATGTTTCAAAGTCATGTCATGCAGTAATATGTAACAAACTCGTCACTTTTGTAATGTAAGTAAATAAACACGGCCAACAAACTTTTGTGACGGTTGAGTTTAATCGGGATTTCTGAAGTTTAAAGAATTCTCAATAAATTTCATTGAAAGCTTAATTTCGTTTTTGCTTTAATTGAAGAGAATAATCGATGTGAGTGAGAATGAGACCCTGTAATGCATAATAAAACAAAAATCGTGCCTCACTGCAAGTGATATTGCACACGGCTATCATGATGAACTTCCATGACAATATGACCCTTGCCAATGTTCAGTACAGTGGAATACTAGTCACTTTTGGTGCATTTTAAATAGGGATTGTATTTAAGTATATAATAATTGAATATACCATGGTTTCTATAAACTTAAGTGTGACATTTCATAAAAATTATTTTCTTCAATTTTTTTAAATATTTAGTCGCTCAGTCTTGGCTAAAGTGTGACATTTCTCAAAAAAAAATTAAAAAAAAATTCCCATTAAGATAATCAAGAGAAATATACATCAGAATACTTGATATATCTGATAATTGCCTGAATTTAAACATCAGAAATATTGATACTTTAGTTTATAAATGGATTTCTAGTGGTCCTGTACTTTTACCAAATAAATATTGTAACACCCTATTGTAACATTCTGATAGTGAAAAATAACATGCCCATAGCAGCAGCTAAGGCACCTTTTTCAGTTTAAAAGTACTGATATTTTTCTCATTTCGCCACAAAAACATGTTCTGGTGCTCATTAAAAGCGTCTTGGTGAGGCGCTTTTAATGAGTACCCACAACATATGTTTTTGTGGAGAAATAAGAAAAATATTATGTGGATATCCCCTCTAATCTGGAGCTGTAAGGTCACATGATTTCATTAGTTGGTTTCATTAGTGAAGGAATAGAGGAGAGGTTTAGCCAATTTAGCATAGGGTGTTAATTTAATTTTCTAATTTAGTTGCCTCCCTTTAACTAATGTGTTTTCTTCCTTTTGAAGAAGCGTCCGGCTGGCTGAGTGGTTAGTGGTCCCGAATTGGAGCATGAGGTCAGGGTTCAAATCACTCTGAAGGCAAAATTCAGCTCATGTCTGTATGTATTGCACAGAGCCTTTTATTATCACCCTTCCATCATCTCAATATAAATAAATGAAGTTGAAAGGGACGTAACACACCAAAGCATCATAATTTTTCTGTTCAACAGGAGATGGATGAACGAGACAGTGAATCACCACAGGGAGCTATGGGCAGGTCCTATACCCCCGATGCCACAGAAAATCTCGACGAATTTGTCTTGAAACCAGCACCTCAGGGAGTCACGATAAAATGTCGAATCACAAGAGACAAGAAAGGAGTGGATCGAGGAATATATCCAACATATTTCTTACACATGGAAAGAGACGATGGTAAAAAGGTAAGAAAGTTTATTTTTTTGTAAGATGTCCTAAAATTTCAAACACTTTATTCAATTCTTGTTTTTTTTTGTTTTTTTGTTTTTTTCATTACAAAAACAGGCCTATTCAAATATACTGAAAATTTTACAACCAAAAAAGGAAAATCTTCAGATAAAATTAAATTTGATATTTTCATATTCCTGCTCAAAACATTTATTGTGGGTCTCATTAGAACTGCCTCGGCAAGGCAGTTCTTACCCACAATCTATGTTTTTTTAGCAAAATAAGAAAAATAATGTATACCCCTGTAAACCCCAGCTTTACTATATAAAAGTGGGGTTTAAGGGGTCAAAATTATATAGGCTTGTTTTCGTGATGTTGCCAATTTTTGCTTTTATGCAGTTGTTGCTTGAAATATTTAGTGGAATTGCCAACAGTATAGACCCTGATCAGACTGCTCAGGAGCAGTCTGATCTGGGTCTGCAATGTTTGCATATTGCCATTTTGTCAGAAAGCTTGGTGTACAAAATTTTAGGACATTTACTGTAACTGTAAACAGGGTTCCCACTGCAGTTTGAAATTGGGGGAGCGGGGAGTGGGGAGGTAAATCTGCTCTGTTTTCTTATTTTTGTACCCTAAATGTACAGCAAGACAAAAATTTTGGGGGTTGAAAACCCTCTGCAGAGGGTAAAATGGCAATGCTGTGTAAATATTGCCCAATTTAGGGCCTTGAGCAGTCTGTTGTACTAAACCAGATAAATCAAACATATGAATTTTTATGTCCCTCTTAATAACCAGGGCCCAGTTGTTCAAAACTAACGATGTCGTTAGTTAACGATTCGTTAAAATTTACATCGAGTGATATGCAAATATGCTGAAATTTTTTGCTGCAAAAATGTGAGTAGCTTTTGCACTGCAAAAGCTACTCACATTTTTTCAGCAAAAAATATCAGAATATTGTATATTGAATCTGCTAAAACAGTTAACGAAATGACCCTTAACGAGCTCGTTAAGCTAACGACGCTTTGAACAACTGGGCCCAGAGTTGAAGGTTATATTGTTCTAGGTCTGGATCCTGTTAGCGTTAACATTGGCATGACAGTTCCTGGTGTGAGGGGTGTCTCTTGAATGGGTCAGATTTCAAATTCAGCATGATTAAATTCAACATTACAAATTGATTATATTAAAACAAATTCATTATCTGATTATCATTTTCCCATAAAATACAGTTTGACATTTCACTTTGCATGTTAAACATTAACCCATTTTAGTCTGAAAACCCCTAAAAGGATGCCCAGTCTGATTGAAACTGAGGCTGATCAGCTGAGGCATCCCTTGGGTTGGAAATGTCTAAATTGAATCCATACCCTTAAATGATTCTTATAATCTAAAATCAACTGATCCCTCAAGGGGTAAAGGGGTAGGGAATCATATATTGCAAAGTTGAGGTAATTTATAATTTTCCTATTAAAAATGATTTCCCTGTATAAATTATTTCCCTGTTTAAATTTGTTTCAGACATTTTTATTAGCTGGTAGAAAGAGAAAAAAGAGTGCCACATCAAATTATCTCATATCAACAGATCCCACAGATCTCTCAAGGGGTGGGGAATCATACGTTGGAAAATTGAGGTAATTTATTATTTTTTCTCTGAAACATTATTTTCTTGTATATCAGTCTAAATTTTGTATTAAAATGTTGTTTTATAACAATAATTGTTTTATAAAAATAATAATTATTGTTATAATTTTTTACTTGTTTTTGTTACATCTACAGTAGCTTGTGCGACTTAGGCATGCAAGTTTCTGTCTGTTCATTTGTCTGTTCATCCTGATACTTATGTTAACCCTAGTGTCAACCCTAGTGTTCAGCTTAAATGAAGTCTGCCAAGTGTACCACTTTACCATTATCATTGATTGTTTTATCTGGCTGAGCTAAATAAGGATGAGACAAAATATTTAGACATAAACTTCTAAGTACCGGCGCAAAATTTGTTCATGTTTACATAGAGATATGGAACATGGGTATACTAAAGTTTAATAAATTTTCAGTGTAACAGGTAAAATCAAACAATAATATGATTCTTTTTCACTGCCACAGGCGATAATAATAGGCTTTTGCAAACAGTGTAGATCCAGATGAGACGGCTCATATGAGCTGTCTCATCTGGATCTATGCTGTTTGACATTCAGCCTTTTAACTTTATGTATAAACTTCATTTCACGCTCCCATATGTAAAAATCCAAAGCTATATTAAGAAACCTGTGCAATTCCAGCGCCGGCCAATGGCAGCTCGCACTCTCCTGGTGCTTGTTTTCACATTTTAGTGTGCAGGTATGACACAAACTTACACAAAGTTCTTTATTTTTACTTCTGAAGGCATCATTTTGTGTATTATTACCAGTTTTCAACATAGTGACAAAGTCAATTTTATGACCCCAACTTTATGCTGCACCAATCGAAAATGTGTCTCCGGGCATATGCGCACAGCGAAGGCCCAGATCAGCCTGTGCATCCACTTTGTCTGATCCCGGTCTTCACTGTCCACTAACAGAATCATTGGGTACTATAAATTGTATGAATGGAGTGCAAAGGTCTAGATGATACTTTGTGCATGTGCAGGTTGATCAGAATCTGCACAATGTGCACATGTTCGAAGACTTTTTTTTTCGCTTTACACAGCCCACTAGACTTGTTAACCCTTCTCTTGCTGAACACGACATGCCCTGTCTTAGCAAACAGTGTAGATCCAGATCAGTTGGCTTCTGATCAGTTGGCTTCTGAAGAAGCCAACTGATCTGGATCTGCATTGTCTGTCTTTAAATATTTGTATTTCTATCAAAAACCAGGATCAAGTAATCTGATTGGCTGGAAATTAGAAATGGGCATGGCATCTTAATTTATTCAGCATGACAAGGGTTAACATACTGTTATGCAGACTAACTTGCTGATCCATGCATTCACTGTCATGTATCCATAGCTGCTCCAAACGCCCTTGTGTTATTATTTCAGGTCAAACTTATTAGGGACCCAGTTCACATTGTTTGATAATGGGGACAATCCTAAACAAGGGATGGAATCTGCCAGAAAGGAACTGATTGGTGTAGTTTATGTAAGTCTAGTAAACATTCAGTGACTGGAAACTCTGCATGTCTAAAGTGCTTTCGAGATCTTTCAGAAATTCATTTTTGCTTGCCACTTTACACGGAAGAAGTGTATTTGCAAATTTTTGTCATGATTTAATGAAAAACCTTTTGTTATAACCTATGCACAAAAAGTTTTACATCATTCATCAGTTTAAAAAAATCATACAGTTTAATTTTTGCCCATAGTAAATATGGCTGCAAACTATGCAGAAATTGGTAGGGTAGGTAAATTGAAGGCAGATTTTCATCAAGTTCTACTCATAAAAATTTTCAGAACTTTTTACAATATTGTCATGAAACGTAAGTCAGTCAAATTCAGTAAAAAAATACAAAACAATATTTTCTTAGATAAAAATTAAAAAAAAAATCATGTTACTAATGAAATTGCAAACATATGTTGTGGGTACCTATCAGAAGTGCCTTGTTGAGGTACTTCTAATGAGTACCCAAAACATAATATGTTTTCATGGAGAAATAAAAAAGAAAAAAATTCCTGATACCTCCTCCTATCTGGAGCTATGCACTAGATTTTGCATATGAAAATGTATGTTGTGGGTACGCATTATTTTCATGAAAAATAAGAAAAAATATTTTCCTGATACCTCCTTTTATTTGGAGCTATGCAGTAGGTTAGTATATTTCTCTTCATTTCAGGAAACCAATGTACTAGGCTTTAAAGGTCCAAGAAAAATGACCATTATTATACCAGGAATGAACTTAGACCACGAAAGAGTAGATATAAAACCTAGAGGGGTAAGAGTTAGATTGTTCTGTCATTGCTATTTAACTGATTTAATCCTTTCAGCCAAGCAGACTAAAACCAATACTTGTTTGAACAGTGTAGATCCAGATGAGATGGCTAGTAACAAGCTGTCTTGTCAGGATCTACATTGTTGGCCATTCTGTTTTTTTTTTGTTTTTTTTTAACTGAAACCCCTATTTGCATCAGTGGACAAGTCCAAAAGTCAAGAATGGAAGAGTCCACTTCAGAAACTCAGGGATGAAAGGGTAAATTTTTAAGTCTTTCATCAACAGATGAGTAATATTTCTCTTACTTTTCTGCACAGACTCTCATTGTAACCCATACACCATCTCAATATAGGGATCAAACATGGTTTTTCATGCATTAACATTTGCCAGGTCCTGAGGGAGGTGTTGAAAACCGAGGCTGGAGTCCGCAGTTTTCAACACCTCCCTAGGGACCTGGCGAATGTTAATGCATTGAAAAACCAAGTTCAGTCATTATTATCGCACCTGCTTGTAGCAGGGTGCGATAAAGGCGTCCGATTTTCCGTCCGTCCGTCCGTCTGTCCGTCCGTCAGTCCGTCCGTCCGTCCGTCAGTCCGTCTGTCCGTCTGTCAACATTTATGTCGACGTTCGACATTTATGTCAAAGTTAGTATTCTAATCAACTACAAGACTAAACAACCATCAAACCTTGCATGAAACATCTCCCTGACCTCCTGACTTTGCGACATAGGCGTCCGCTTTTCCGTATGTCTGTCCATTCGTCCGTCCGTCTGTCAACATTTATGTCGAAGTTCGACATTTATGTCAAAGTTAGTATTTTAATCAACTACAAGACTAAACAACCATCAAACCTTGCATGAAACATCTCCCTGACCTCCTGACTTTGCGACATAGGTGCCCACTTTTCCATTCGTCTGTCTGTTCGTCCGTCCGTCTGTCCGTCTGTTAACAGTTCTGTTATGTCGAAGTTCGACATTTATGTCAAAGTTCGTATTCTTATCAACTACAAAACTAAACAACCATCAAACCTTTTATGAAACATCTCCCTGACCTCCCGACTTTGCGACATAGGTGCCCGCTTTTCCATTCGTCTGTCCGTTCATCCGTCCGTCTGTCTGTTAACAGTTCTGTTATGTCGAAGTTCGACATTTACGTCGAAGTTAGTATTCTAATCAACTACAATTCTACAACAACCATCATACCTTGCATGACACATCTCCCTGACCTCCTGACTTGGCAGGTATGTTGACCCAGTGACCTTGACCTATATTTTGCGCTCCATTGACTTTGACACATACCGGCCTCGGTGGCTCAGTTGGATGCGCCGTCCGACTGGAGACCAGGAGGTCGCGGGTTCAACCCCCGCCGAGGTCGGCAACATTCTTTCGTGGAGATTGATCATGAAATATTTTCTACGGTCATTCTCTCCCTTCCGCTGATTCAAGAAGGGCAGTTGTCAGTTTCTGGCGAAAGAATGTGCACAATACTGGTTATCCGCTTAGAGGACTAAGCCTGCCCAGTAAACGTGTTGTTAGGTAAACTGACCGCGCTCGACATGACCCCATTGGGTTGACTGGGCCGTAAAACCTCAACACAAAAACTTTGACACAATTTACGTTGACGTTCCAGATCTTCTCAACTATAAGGCGTACAACTACCAAACCTTGCATAGTGCTTCTCCTAGATGTACTGACTTGGCATATACCTTGACCCGGTGACCTTGACCTATATTTTGCGCTCCAGTGACTTTGATATATTTTGCGTCGACGTTCGATATCTCCTCGACTATAAGGCCTACAACCATCAAACCTTGCAAAGTGCTTCTTCTCAATGTACTGACTTGGCAGATACCTTGACCTGGTGACCTTGACCTATATTTTGGCTGCAGTGACTTTGACATAATTTACGTCAATGTTCCAGATCTCCTCAAGTGTAAGACCTCTAGCCACCAAACCTTGCATAGTGCTTCTCCTAGATGTACTGACTCGGCAGGTATCTTGACCCGGTGACCTTGACCTATATTTTGCGCTCCAGTGCCTTTTACACATTTTACGTCAACGTTCAATATCTCCTCAACTGTAAGGCCTACAACCATCAAACCTTGCATAGTGCTTCTCCTCAGTGTACGGACGCCGCAGGTACCTTCACTGGGTGACCTTGACCTATATTTCGCGCTCCATTAACTTTTACACCTTTTACGTCATCCTTCCATATGTCCTCAACTGTAAGGCCTTCAACCACCAAACCTTATATAGCACTTCTTCTCGATGTACTGACTTGGCAGGTACCTTGACCTGGTGACCTTGACCTATATTGTGCACTCCAGTGACTGACACATTTTATGTTGATGTTCGGTATCTCCTCAAATATAAGACCTACAACCACTAAACCTTGCATAGTGCTTCACCTCATTGCACTGGCTTGGCAGGTACCTTGACCCGCTGACTTGACCTATATTTGACACATTTTACGTTAATGTTTGATAACTCCTCAACTATAAGGCCTACAACCACCATACCTTGCATTGTGTTTCTCCTTGATGTACTCAATTAGCAGGTATCTTGACCCGTGACCTTGACCTATATTTCATGCTCCAGTCTTTTACACATTTTACGTCAACGTTCCATTATCATTAGGCTGTATGATACGAAAAGTCAGTGCTGAAGATATAGCCATTAGAGGGAATGGGACTGGCCAGGAATATATGTGCCCCACTAGGCTTTTTGTCTACATTTTTTTCAACCCAGTTTTCCAAGTAAGCACTGCTAAGAATGAAATAAACTTATTTAATAACCACGTTCTGATTGTGGCTCCCGTGACTTTTGCCCCAGCAGGTGCGATGACGCCTTCCGCGGAATTCTTGTTATTGCATAAAAACTGAAAACTTTTGCTACATTTCCCATTATATCTCTTGCACTACTTTGTTTCGCCTTTTCACCGATGTCTCGTGAATGCAATTTCCATGGACTATGCTCGTTCTAGGGCCGGGCAGTATACATCTCGTATTGGCAGCAAATCTGTGGCACCGGTACGATCATATTGGAAGTTGCGTAGCCATGCATTAACAGCGCGTGAATTGCCTTGTTAATACAGGGCTTTTCGCTGGTTAATGCACGGCTGTTAATAACAAGCGACACTGCTTTTTATGCAATGATATAACTTAAATAATGTTGAAAGGGATGTAAAACCTGTGAAGCATCTTGGTGGCCAAGTGGTTAGCGCTCCCGACTTCGGATGATGAATTCCTGGGTTCAGTTCCTGCTGGTGGAATTCAGCTCATGACTGTGCCATGCTTCATTGCACAGAGCCTTTCATTATCACCCTTCCATTTTCTCGATATGACTTAAATAATATTGAAAGTGACTTAAAAGGCCAAACCATCTATTCAAAACACCCAAATTAGTATTTCAGGAATAGGCATGTGTTTGATCAGTTTTTAAGGGATCCAAATATTTATCATAAATAACAATTATATCATAAATAACAATGTACATTTCTTGTTACATTCAATTTTAGGACTGAAACCTTTTCTCAATACTTTATAGAAACTATAAACCTTTTTAGATGTATTTATTGCCTATGGTGATTGCCTTATATATGTTAAGGAAATAGTTTTGCAAGGGGGAATTCCTGTAAAAGCTAGTAATAACACATTTTTTCTTATTTGGTTTTCCTTCAGGATCATGATGGTTTGATAGAAAGATGGAAGAGAAAGAATATGGAAAATATCCTAGAATTACACAACAAAAGTCCTGTATGGAATGATGGTATAAAAACCTTTCTATCTGTCCATTATGTCAGATAAGATGGGTTTTCAGATGCATATATGGGCCATGCCATGCGAAAATGTATTTTCAGGCATATCCAGACAGCAAAGGCCCAGATCAGACTGCACATTCGTGCAGTCTGATCAGGGCCTTCGCTATCTGCAGTCAGAATCATTGGATACTATAGTGTTTCAGTGTAGAGCAAATGCCCGATGAGGCTGCACATGTGCAGGATAATGTGAATCCACAGGTTGTGCATTTGTTCAAAGGCACTTTTTTGCTGGATTCAATCTATATATATGAAAAGATGTTACGAGTACTCTGTACAATCTGTCTTCCATTCTGTGCATTACTCATAATTCGTATAGATCAAGATAAAGTTTGATCTTTTTTTTATTTTTAAATTTTCTTCAAAACCTGTGTTACTTGTTGAAATTGCCCCACTGAGTTATTCCAATGAGTAAAATGTCAATAAAATAAAATAAAATCTCGATACCTACTTTTTATGCCCCGCCACAAAAAGTGTTGAGGGTATGATGTTATACCCTTCAAGATTTTGAGTGTCAGTCTTTCCTTCCGTCTGTCAGTGCTTCCATCATTCATGTCCGCTCCATAACTCTTATCCTGTCCGAGATATTTTCTGGAAAATTCACACAAATGTAAAACACTATAAGATGATATGCAGAACACATGAACCATAACTCTAGTTTGCCTATTTTTGGAGTTGTTGCCCTTTGAACAATGAACATAGCCATTTCTACAATATATTAAGCACCAAGAGACAACATGCAGAACACAAAATCTGTATCTCTTGTTAACCTACTTTTGGAGTTGCGGCCCTTGGAACATAATAGATGAGTGTCAGCTCTGTATTTTCACAAAACTTCACACAAATGTAAAGCACTATGAGACGACATAAAGACATAAACAGTAACTCTTGTTTGCCTACATTTGGAGTTTCCGCCTTTTGAACATTGAACATAGCCATTTCTACCATGTACTTGTGTCCCCTCTGTAAGTTGAAAACCGTTCTGGATATTGATATGAAATTTCTCACAAATGTAAAGCACCATGAGAGAATGTGCATAACACAAAAGCTGTAATTCTGGTTAATCTACTTTTGGAGTTGCAGCCCTTTGAACTTAGTAGATATTGATCCTTTGAACATAGCAGATATTGAAAATAGCCATTTCTACTGTGTACTCGTGTCCACTCTATATTATTATGAAATTTCTCACAAATGTAAAGCACCATGAGACAATGTGCAGAACACAGAAAACATAACTCTGGTTAACCTACTTTTGGAGTCAGCCATTTCTACTATGTACTTGTGTCCGTTCTGTAAGTTGAAAACTGTTCCAGATATTTTGATGAAACATCACACAAATGTAAAGCATTGAGGTGAGACAAGGTGCAGAACACAAGAACTGTAACTCAGGTTAATCTACCTTTGAAGTTATAGCCCTTTGAACTTTGAAAATAGAGATTTCTGTAGTATATTTATGTCCACTCTGTGACTTGAAAACTTTTTGAGATATTTTCTAGAAACTTTATGCAAATGTATATCACTATGATATGAATTGCAAAACACAAGAACCATAAATTGCACACCCCTTGTAAATTTTACTTTTCACTATATAAGCTCTTCTCTCTATGTAAAGTAGTGTTTGTAAAGTAGAGTTTACAGGCGTATTCATTTCATGGACTGATTAATGTGATAAACAAAAAATAAGTCACGTTAAACATTTTAATCAAAATTAACACATGTACATGCATCAGTGTTGAAAATATTTAGGGAAAGATTAATGCACCTTCCCGTTGATTTTTATTTTTGAGTTATGGCATTTACTTGATGCAAGTGCAGTTGTGGAGCATGGTGCAGTGCTTGCAGCGCTTTTATTGAAGAATAAAAATATTACTCTTTCACATGAAATCTTAGGCCATATTTTGTTTGTCTTTAGAGTTTGATGAAATACTGTGCATTCTTTTCAAACACCCATAAATGATGTTTGTTTATTTTCAGAAACGCAATCGTATGTGTTAAATTTCCATGGCAGAGTAACACAAGCTTCTGTGAAGAATTTCCAGATCGTTCATGACAATGATAGTATGTAGTACATATCATTGGCTGAGTGCAAGTGTGCCATTAATCCTTTCAGCTTGGCAGACCGAAAAAGACACATAGGCAAACAGTGCAGATCTAGATGAGACGGCTCACAGTGAGTGTCTCATTTAGATCTACACTGTTTGCCATTCTGTTTTGATTTTTGACTGACCCCTAATTGGAACAATGGATGTGTCAAAATTCAGAGATGGAAGAGTCCATGTTAGAAATTTGGGGGGTGAAAGGATTAAAATAAATGGGCACTTAGAGTTTTTGTACTACCGTATTTACCCTAGTATTTGACAGAAAGTTCTGAGCAAACAGCAAGACAAAATGAGGCATCTGATCAGGGTCTACTCTTTTTTTTTTTGCTATTCAATTATCAGTTTTTAGACACATTTGTGGACTGTAATTGATCAAATTTGTCATAATTTTCCCAGAATTTGAATAATAAAATTCACTTTTATAATTGCAAATTCAGTTTTATAACTGCAAATGTATTTTGTGTTTATACTATTAAGTAGGCCATCTAAGCAGTATATTCCTTTGAAAATTATTTTTTTATTTGTCTTAAAAATCTTAAATATATTAAATATACAAAATGGTGACACCCATGCTCAAAGATAAAGAAAATTCAAATGCCAATATCTTTCTCATTAACTGATTTTCTTCAAATCTGCACCAGTGTGTTTATTTTCAAAAGCTGAATATTTTAAGATATACAAGGTATAGTGAGATTTCCCTTTACGGGTTATTAATTTGTTGTGTTTTTTTTAGGCTAGTTTCATGTATGTATATTGTTCTTATATAATGTTAACAGACTGCATTTAATCCTACAATAATATTAATGTTTCTTTTTCACTATTTCAGTGGATTATATTGTGATGCAATTTGGTCGTGTGGCTGAGGATGTGTTTACAATGGACTACAACTATCCAATGTGTGCGGTGCAGGCATTTGGTATAGCCCTAAGCAGCTTTGACAGTAAACTTGCCTGTGAATAGGCGTTAGTATTTGTTAAACATCTCATTTCATTCCATTGAGGGGAGACAGACACGGGGCAAGGGGCCGAGATTGTGTTTGTGCAAACACCAAAACCCAGGCTCATCTATACGTCATTGATCCTGGTCTGATCTTAGCACCAAATGTGGAGCTTTTTCAAACCCAAAGTATTGATATTTTCTTATTTCTCCACAAAATTGTATGTTGTGGTGCTCATTAGAAGTGCCTCACTGAGGCACTTCTAATGAGTACCCACAACATGTATTTTTATGAAGAAATAAGAAAAATGTTTATCTGGATACAAATCGTAGCAACAGATATGGAACATTTTTTAAACCAAAAGTATTGATATTTTCTTATTTCTTCACAAAAATATATCTTGTGGTGTTCATTAGAAGTGGCTCAGTGAGGCGCTTCTTATGAGCACCACAACATACCTTTTTGTGGAGAAATATTTTAAGAAAAAGGTTTGTCTTGATAGACCTCTTATCTGGAACAATGTCAGTTGTTTCATTGTTTGTAAATAAAGAGTTCCTGAGATGATAACGGCAAACTGTTAAGCCTCTGGCCAGACTGTACAGCTACACAGACAGGTAATGGTAGTTGTTTGCAATTTGCAAAATGCCATCTTGTGATTTTGCCAATCTTGACCCCATTTTGTTTTAACCTTGGCCCTGCTACACATGAGAGCAGATGACAATATAACCTTTGGCAAAAGTTCCAGCAAATGGTTTATTGATGATATTTTTATTATTTTTCCCAGAAATTAGAGTATGACATTTCATGCATATTGTCTACTTAGGAAACAATTTACATCAAATATCAATCCAAGTTTATGGGAAAAAAAAATGTTAAAATATCATCTGCTGAAACTTTTACCCAGTATGCTAAGGGTTGAATTATTTTTATTTATTTTTCCCAGAAAATAAGACTGCATTTTGTTTGAATGATTTCACATTATTTGAGAGATATGTCAAGACCTGTTTTCAGGAAATAAGAAAAATATGAAGCATTTCCATCTGCTAAATGTTGTCTGCAGCAAAGGGAATAAAGACTAGAGTTACCCCTTAAACAAGAAAGTTACTGAGGGATGATGATGTGCGGAAGAAAAAAAATAGTTCTGGATATGTGCTATGTTCTTGTACAATGTACTGGATAATGGATGAAGGTTAGCGTCAAATGGGCCAAAATTCTGCATGGTATATGGGATGGGGATAATTGTCAGTATTTGAGCATAAGGCGGGGAAATGTGGTAGACATAACACTGAAGGCTCTTATCAGCCTTGTACAGTGTAGGGGATTAATATACCTGGAAGCTGTTCAGCCATTTGTACAAGGGAGACAACTTTTGTGACTTCCTGTTTTCTTCTCTGCATATTGGGCCCCTTCTGTAAAGGGGTTAAGTCTAAAAGAAAACAGTTTGCTCCCCCTTCTGCCCTTTTATCAGAAGGGAGGCAAATCATTTTGACAGTTACCTCCCACCTCCCTCGAATGTGTTTCATTCCGGTTCAGGCATTATGAGTCAATTTCCTTGTAACATTGAAGAGCCCCTGGTCTGGTTTTTCGCTGTTTGTACCTGATAGTGCTGGATGTGTAAAAAATGGACATATATTTAGTCTTACCCATTTATTTTTAGTGGGCTTTTCTATTATAAATCTTTAGACTGGTCTATTTTCAACAGCAGGGTGTCTGGTTAATTTTTATTGTGACAATGTTTTAGAGAAATTCTTGAAGTTAATGACAACAGTATAGACCCTGATCAGACACCGAATTCTGCAGCATCTGATCTGGTTCTACACTGTTTGTCAATGTCACTTTTATGGGATGCTAGGCATAAGTGGGTTACTATTCGGACAGCTATGCACAAGCAGACCCAGATCCAAACATTGTGTATATGTAAAATGAGGTCAATCAGCACAGATGTCATTGTTTCAGGATTATTTATTTAGAAGAAATTTTGTTTATAATATAAACCCTTTAAATGCCAGTCAAGATTATGGCTGCATATATATATATATATATATATATATTGTTATGTTTAAGAAAATAAAGCTTGACAAATTATATTGAACTGATTCTCTCAGAAAAATACGAAAGCATGTTTTAGAATGTAATCTACTGCTGTTGTATAGCAGACGACATTCTGCTTGGCAGACGATTCACATGAAATATCAAGACTTATTTTCTAAAAAAAGTAAATAAAAAATATATTTTTAAAATATCTGTCTGCTGCAGTTGTTATTGGCACTTTAAGGGTTAATAGGAAGTTTTTTTTTTGTTTTTTCTTCTCAAAGCAAAATGTGAGTATTTATAATGAGGAAATATTGAGTACACTTAAGAAATTCTAACGAGTATGTTCAATGTATATTATCAAACAAATTCTAAAATACCACCAGAATTGCTGCTTCTCCAGATTTTCATATCATAAAAGTTGTTGTCTCCTAACCTAGTTCAAGTAATTGACTTGTTAACACTCTGCATGCTGGGTAAATATTTCAGCGGATGACATTTTGAAATAGTTTTATTATTTTTCATAGAAAATAGTGTTTGACACTTCATGCAAATTGTCTGAAATGGAGACAATTTGCATGAATTGTCAGATCCTGTTTTCTTGGAAAAATAAGAAAAATATCATTAATTTCTCATCTGCTGAATTAGCCTAGGGAGTGGTAACAGTTAAATTGTCTCTTTATTAACTTAAATTGCAAGCAGCTGGAAAAGAATACAACTTGTTAGCATGTGATCTTTTTGAACAACCCACAAATTATATTATTGTAACCGAGATGGCTACAAATTAGTCTCTGATAAGATTTGATGACAAAAAAAAAAAAAAAAAAAAAAAAAAATAATAATAACATGAGAAAAGGTTTGTACTGCGTATGCAGAAGTGGTCATGTGACCAAACAACTCTCCCAACTAGGGACCAAAAGGGGCTGGGTTCGAATCCCACTGGAGGCAGAATTCTGCTCATGACTGAACCATGTTTCTTGCACAGAGCCTTTCATTATCACCCTTCCATTGTCTTAATATGATTAAAATACTTTTGACAGAGTTGCAAAACACCAAATAATCATCATCATCATCATCATCGCATATGCAAAGAAAACCTGATAAGCCTGTGTATCTGCAGTCAGATTAGATCGGTCTTTGCTTATCAATATATTCTACAATATTGAGTGAGTCTTTAACCCTTATCATGCTGAATAGATTAAGATGCCATGCCCACTCCTAATTGTCAGCCAGTCACATTGCCTAATCTATATTGTTGATACAAAATCCCATACTGAATGACAAACAGTGCAGATCCAGATCAGTTGGCTTCTTCAGAAGCTGACTGATCTGGATCTGCACTGTTTGCAAAAGTAGGACATATCCGGGTTCAGCAGGACCAGGGTTAAGCAGTTTGCCACTCACCTAGCAATTTTAAACCATATCAGATGGTAGTAAAATTGACTTGGTCAAATTTTATGACAATTTTGGCAAGGTGCTCCATTATTAAGGGTAAATATGGGATTCTGCTTAGCTGGAGCCTGGAGAGATGTGACATTAACCCATATATGGCTAGTGTTCTATAAAAGAAACATTGGCAAGCAGTGTCTGGTCAGAGCCTATACTGTTTGCATTAAATACAGGAATTTCTTTACGACAAGGTAATTATAAAAACTAACCAGACTCCCCTTCTATTGGAAATGAACCTTCCAAAGACATGAAATAGAAGAGTCCGCTTGGCATAAATGGGTTAATTACCAGATGAACATGTTTTTGCTCCATTATTTATAGCCGTTCTCATTTTAAATGTTCATTTTGAAGAGTGACAAGCAATAAGTATACATATATAAACAAAATACCATATTTGACATAATAACAGCACATACCCCTATAAGCGTACAGTCAGGCAATTCGGTAGTCTTCATATTTGAGCCAGTGTACGTTTTGTCAATTTCTTTATTAAAGTATATGTTGGTGGTACCCATTTGAATTGCATCAACTTGTTGATGCAATTCAAATGAGTACCCACAACATATACTTTTATATAAAAAAAAATCAGGAAATATAATCATCTTTATAACACAGTTCGGTATAACACAAAAAAACAACAAAAAAACAAAACAAAAAAAAACACCAAAACATAGCATAAACTATGCTGATCTTGTTTTTAAAGCGTTCTTTTAGTAGGTGAATATATATTTTACTGCAAGTTTTCACAGTAATGTTGAAAGATCTAAGCGCACAGTTCGGTAATTAGGTTGAATATGGTACATGAATTTTTCTGGATACTCTTCCAATCTGGAGCTCTGATGATATACCTTTTGCTTATTGCTTCTCATATCAAGTTTGTATATAAATGACTTGTGCAGCAGAATTGTACATGGTAGAACAGAACAAAATGATACATATCAAGGGAGGGAATTGTCGTCATTTTCGGGTTATATGCTGTTCTGTTTAATTTGTTCTTAGTCATACTTTTGACCTACTGGACCTGTAGATTTGATTAGAGATACATGTACATGTATGAAAAGAGAACGATTGTAAACAATACCTATGGTAAATTTTATAAAATTTTGTACACCAACTTGTCTTATGAAATGGCATATGCAAATAATGCAGACTCAGATCAGACTGCTCCTGAAGGAGCAGTCTGATCAGGGTCTACACTGTTTGCTTTTCTACCAAGCTTTTTGTAGAATAAATGTGTAAAAAAGAAAATATAGATAAAAAAGAATGGCATAAAGTGTTTGAAATTTTAAGACAGTTTCTCTATCCCTAATTTACTGCTTTAGATAAGATCTCGGTATTGTGGATAGATTGTGATACGTTTATTCTGAACCAAGTCATGTTCGGGGTCTTATTAGATTTCCCTCATCTGGGCAGTTCATGGCTCATTTGATTCTCTTCTAAAACAAAATTCTGATGAGTACCCACTACATATGTATTGGTGCAAAAATAGTGAATATTGTTTTCTAAAAACCCCTTTTACTGGAGCCTTGAAATTCATTTCAATGTGTATGACTGAAAAGGTAGTGATACCTAAATGTATCTTGGACTCACCCAAGAATAATATTATATGCTGCCGAAATTTTATCCCGCACTTCAGTACTTTGCTCACTGGAGAAAAATATCAGCAGATGACATTTTGAAATAATTTTCTTATTTTTCCTAGAAAATAGGGCTTGACATTGCATTTTGAATTGTCCCCTTTAGAGACAAATTCACATGCAATGTCAGCGGGCCCCCGTAGCCTAGTGGATAAGAGAGTTGACTCTCAATCCATTAGGCTTCTCACCGCTGTGGTTCGAGCCCCGCTTAGGTCACATGTGGGAAAGCCAAGTTATGCTTACGGATGGTCAGGTGGTTTTTCTCCGGGTTCTCCGGTTTTCGCCCACCTTTGATGAATGATCGGCGCCATATAAGTGAAATATTCTTGAAAGGGCCGTAAAAACCAAATAAAAAAAAAAAACAAAAAAAACATGCAATGTCAAGCCGTATTTTTTTCTGGGAAAATTGAAAAAAAAAAAACATTTAATTTTTGTTGCCTGCTGAATTCATCTTTAGCATGCAAAGAAAATTTAATTTAATTACCTTTACTGTTTCTGGATAATGGAGCAGAGGACAAACAGACTATAATTTTTTTATTTTTCCCAGAAAATCCATACAAATTACCGCCTTTGGAAAAAATTTGCATGAAATGTCAAATCCTATTTTATTGAGAAAAATGAGAAAAATATTTCTAATTTTTTACCAAGCATGCAAAGTGTTAAGAAATTATTTTTTTTCCATGTGTATAAGGTTGGTTTTATTTCATAATTGTTTTACTGAGTTGAGTATTTTTTGCAGTTATTTCTAATTTAAAATTTGTACACATAATATATCAGCAGAACAAAATATTTTTATGAAAATTAGCATAGTATTGTACATACATGTATACCTGTACTTCTGTTCTCTTCTGATCAAACTGTGCTCTATTCAAATAAGTTGGAAATTTATGGTAGACTGTTTACAATCAAGCCATAGTGTACAAACTTCAAAATTTCCTTAAGGTAGTTGTCCACGTGATTATCATTAACCAATGCAAACAAACCATCCGTTAGATGAAATCCAGGTAATAGTTATTTATAGCCAAGGTATTCTTGTTGCTGTGATGTCAGAGTGCTGTTGATAGAGGGTTTTCTGTAAAACCTAGACTGGGACATTTGGGATATTAGCAAACAGTGCAAACCCACATCAGATGCGGCAAAATGCGGCATCTGATCATGGTCTGCACTGTTTGCTTAAATTACAGGAAGTTAAGGGTTGAATCAAACAGTCTTCTCATTCAGGACCATTTTCCCAGCCTACGCTCAGAGACAATCGACCCACCAGTGCTGTCAGTGCTTTGATTATTTTGTTCAGTTTTCATATGTTTGTCAGTTAATTGTCTAAACAGCTTAAACTAATAAACTGGCTTCTAAAATTTCAAATATAAAAGATATTTCCATTTCATGATGTCTAAAATTTCCAACATATGAGAAAATATTCAGCTTTCATGTATCATTATTGCCTATTTTCATGTTATATGAGTACTGTTATGAAAGAAAATTTAACTGATTTGATGAAACCGTTTCCATAGAAACAGGTTTATGAAATTTCTGAATGTAAATGACATGCTGTATTTACCCTAGGATTTGCACAAAATGCTGGAGATGCTTGAGTATATAGCCAGATGAAATTGCTCCATTTGCAAGCTCCAATTTGTCTCATTTTATTTCTCAGAATGCCTCATTTAATTTCCCAGAATGTCTCATACAGTTTCCCAGAATGTCTCATTTAATTACTCAGAATGCCTCATTTATTTTCTAGAATGTCTCATTTAAAATTCCAGAATGCCTCATTTAGTTTCCCAGAATGCTTCATTTAATTTCCAGAATGTCTCATTCAGTTTCCCAGAATGTCACATTTGCTTTTCTAATTCCCCAAAATATCTCCTTTAAGGTGAATGGATGATTCTGAAGATTTTTCTACCATTTTTTACCAAGGGAGACAACTCTTATAGACAAAATTGCTTTCCTAGTATTAATTCCCTTTTAAAAAGGAAAGAGGGAGCAAATACTTTTTTTTTTAAGAGAAGGCCCTAGTAAGAAGTGGGGGTGGGGGATAAATGTTTCTATGCCAGAGTTATCTTCCTTGAAGGTGTGTCTATTCCTCTGAATGGCATAGTTGACAGGTGATTTATAAACATCTAAAAGTAGAAATTCATCACATTACTATTGTAACCCGCCTAAACCTGCACAGTGTTCAGATCAGCTTGCACACTGTTCACTGACAATGTTTGGACCTAGAATATTCTACAGGTGAACAGGATAGACTGTGACCACACTTCCTGGACAAACAGGCTAATCTGGGTTTGCAGTGGTTGCATATGTAATATGATCATTTTCTGTCTGAGGAGCACATGCATGTACAGTAACTACTCTAAACATTTTGTTACTATAATTTCTTACTGTACTACAGTTAATGCCCTAATACACCACAACCTCTTTATAACACCATTGTTGAGGTCTGTAGCATAAACCATGTTAGTTAAACAACTGTGTTATATCCAAACAAAAATGTATTGTCATTTTTCAATATAATCTATACATTTTTGGGATCCATCTTAGAACCGTGTTATATCCAAAACCGTGTTATAACGAACCATGTTATAAAGCGGTTGAAGTGTATATTGTATGCAGAAGTTTCTGACAAAATAGCATATGCAAACAGTGCAAACCTAGATCAGACTGCTCAGTCTGATCAGGGTTTAGACTGTATGCCCTTCCAGTAAGTATTTTAAGAATCAACTCCATAAAAAGAAAAAAATTAGGCTGAAAAGATATTGAATAAAGTGTTCAGCATTTTAGGACATCTACTGTAATACCAAAATTTGAACAAGTCCACTAAAAGGTGCTGGCTGAAAGACAAGCAGTGCAGACCCTGATCAAACTGCTCCTAAGGAGCAGTTTGATCTGGATCTGCTCTGCTTGCTTAAGCTTGTTTGTCCGAAGTTTTAGGTTGTGTATTGTACCTCTATTTCTGAAACTTTCATTTTGTTTCCTTTTTGTCTTCGGCTGGGTTTCTTTTTCGGTGTTTCTGTTGTCTCATCATTTTGATTTCTTGTTCATTGCCATATGATATTTACTGCTATAAATCTTCATTTAAGTTCATTTATCCCCACCCCACCATTTTTATGAAAATATAATGAAGTATATCTGACAGAAAATGAAAATAGGGCTTAAAATAATTTTAAGCCATCTGTGCCAAAATCAGCCAACAGCAAATTTGAAGATATTCTTTTTTTTGCTTTTCCTAGAAAATTGGGATTGATGTTTCGTGCAGATTGTCACCTTAAATTTTTACCCAGCATGCTAAAAGTTAATGCATATATGTAGAGCACAAACCCAGATCAGATCAGTACATATGAGCAGTCCTATAAGGGCCTTGTATGTTTTGCCAATGTTTCTGTCAAGCAGCAATGGAAGCACTGAGCAGACTTTGTGTATGTGCAGGTTTCTTTAATATTTTGTACATGTATTTCTATTCAGTTTGTTTTGCTTATACTGATTTCTTGAAGTCTTTGAGTTTCAGCAAAGATCAAATTACCTTTAAAGTGGTGATCAGTTTTCAAGAAATGAAGAAGTGTATAGCAGCTTGGGGAAATAATTTCATATCTCCAGATAGGGTGTTTTTTTCAGCCAAAAAGTACAGATAGTTCTCTTACTTGTCCTTGAAAACATATGTTGTACATACTCATTAGAAGTGCCTCTGAAAGGCACTTCTAATGAGTACCCACAACATATGTTTTCATGGACAAATAAGAAAATTATTGACAAGATACCCTGTTATCTGGCGCTATTGAAATTGATCTTGTGCAAAATGATACATTAAGATGCAGAAGTTTATTGCTATATTGTACTGTTATGACAGTGGTTCAAGAACAAATAGACTTATTACCATACTTTATAGAATCAGTTTTATAAGAATTTAAAGTGAGTGAATAAAGCGCTAAGAGAGAGCACTTCAAAGTTGAAAGTTTTGCCTCCCTTTTCAGAGGTTACTCTAGGAGAAATTATTGCTTACATGATTCATGAATGTCTTCTCAAAAGAGGTTACTCTTAAAGGAAAGAATTTCTCCCCATGGGAGCAAATTCTTTCCTTTAAGAGTAGCCCCCCCCCCCCCCCCCCCACTCCCCACTTTTAGAAGGGAGGCAAATACTTTTGATTAGAGTTATCTTCCTTGGAGACACAGCCAATTTAAAATGTAAGAAGGTTATTATTAGCAGCATGCAGTAATATTCAGATTGATATTGAAATGTTCTACAAATATTTTCATATCAATCACTGAAATTTGAGTTTTAGTTAGAAATACACCCAAATATACAAACCTGCCCATATATCATTTAAAGTTCTTCAATTAACATTTTTAAATGTAAAGATTCCGTGAACTATAAAAAATAGCAATCAAAAAAGGGTATAAAAAGGTATACACTGGTATTAAATGAAAGTCACTACAGATTTTGTCATCTGAAGGATATTTTTTGTGAGAATGTTTTTGTATTGTATGTTGTAAAAACTCCACAGAAAATCCTTTGTGAGGACAGGATTCCATCTGTTAAACCAATTTTTACATTGTGTCCTTTTGTAATATCCACCCTGCTTTAATGTCATATTAAAATATGGCGATTTTGGTGTGCTTCAAGTTCTGGAAATTTTCTTCAGAGTTTCATTCACTGTTTTATTGTCAGATCCCATTGGTTGATATGAATATGTGGAAATACAATGTACACACAATTATGAGTAATTTAGTTTCAATTCGGGTTAAAGAGTCTGTGTTACTTAAGGGCTATGTCAAGCGATAAAGCATCTTATGCTTTCTGCCATATTCAAATAGTGGAAGGCCCAGCTCATCAATTACGAAAACATGCCTATTCAAATATATTGAAAATTTTACCACCAAAAAACGAAAATTTTCAGATGAAAAATTCTGATATTTTTCATATTTCTGCTCAAAACATAGGTTGTGGGTACTTGTTAGAACTGCCTCAATGAGGCAGTTCTAACGAGTATCCACAATCTTTGTTTTTGAGCAGAAATAAGAAAAATAATGTATACCCCTGTAAACACTAGTTTGACTGTATAATAGTGGGGTTTAAGGGGGCCAACATTATATAGGCATGTTTTCGTGAAGTTACGCAGATTGATCAGGACCTTCATTGTTTGCTTACTGATTCATTAGATACTGTAGAGATGTTACAGAATATGTCAGCAGAAAGCAGAGATTTTGATGAGACAGCATGAATGTGCACAAGTTTCTGAATTTATGCATTTAACATACACTCAGACAGCTTTCGCTTGATGTGGTCCATATTTTATGAAACTAGTCTTCAGGAATCCATAAAATTTTAGTTTTAAAATGACCAATTTATTTCTGTATGCAAATCTGTGATCTGGACTAGGTTGTTTCAAATTTTAATAGAATAGGCATTTTGAAACCTCAGTAGTATGAGAAAATTAAGTAAATTAATGATACCTAAGGAAATGCATACATCTGTAGATTTTGTCACCAAACATACATCTGTAGATTTTGTCACTAATTTTCAAAGGAGACAACATTGGCTTACAGATGTTTTTCAACCAGTTTTCAAAGGGAGATAAATTTTGCTTCTCTGGTATTTAAATCCTTTAAAATGAGTAAAATGAGGGCTGCTCTTAAAGAAAAGAAATTGCTCCCACAGGGAGCAATTTCTTTCCTTTAAAAGTAGCCCTCATTGAGAAGAGAGGAAAATATTTCCATGTGAGAATCACTTACCAGAAAGGTCAGGGAAAATTCAGTTTGAAATAAAATGCTTGCAATGAGTGATGTTCCTGCCGGCCTTGGTGGCTCATTTGGATGCGCCATCCGACTGGAGACCAGGAGGTGGCGGGTTCGACCCCCGCCAAGGTTGGCAGCATCGTTTCGTGGAGATTGATCATGAAATATTTTCTACGGTCATTCTCTCCCTTCCGCTGATTCAAGAAGGCAGTTGTCAGTTTCTGGTGAAAGAATGTGCACAATATTGGTTAACCACTTAGAGGACTAAGCCTGCGCAATAAACGTGTGGTTAGGTAAACTGACCACGCTCAACAACACCCCACTGGTTGACTGGGCCGTAAAACCTCAACACAAACAAACAATGAGTGATGTTCTTACCATTTCTGCTTTATCAAAAAAAAGCTCAGCCAATTGAAATTTTAACACTGACACATTTGTTCAGACATAATCTGGAACATTAAAGTTTGACACAACCTAGTCCTATAATTTATTGTTGGATGTATTGGTTTCTTTTGGAGCAAAAAAAAAAGTCACATTTTGAAAAAAGAGGTGCACTATTTGACTAACATACACATATACCCTGATCAGCCTGCACTTCCATGCAGTTTGATCCAGATATTTACTGGTAGCTGACTTGAGTTGAATAAAACACTTTCAGCAACTCAGTCCAAAGTTGTTTTTACACGCTACAGGAAAAGAGTCTATTCTAAAAGGGAAGAATTTGCTCCCAAAGAAGCAAATTCTTTCCTTTTAGACTCTTTTTTTCAGAAGGGGTTTTGTGTGCAGGAAAGAAAACAGGAAGTTACAAAAGTTGTCCCCCTTGTAAAAATGGTGGGAAATCTACCATATGTATCAAGACCCCTTAAAAAGGTTCCACCTGGAGATGTTTTAAAGGGAGACAACTTTTACAAATGCATATTTGTTTCTTCAGTATTTAAAATACTTAAAATTAGGGGCTACTTTTAGATGAATTGGAGCAGTTTTTTCGTATAAGAGTAGCCTGTAATTAGAAGGGAGGTAAATGTATAAATGTCAGAGTTATTTCCCTTAAAAATGTACCCACATTCCTTACTACATGATCTTAAAAGCTAGAAATGAATAGAATAACTCTTGATCAGACTGCCTGGATGAATAGGCTGGTCTGAGTTTTCTGTTCATATTTGGAAAATGTTGGTTTTTACACATACGTGTACAGTTGTCTTGTAGCCTGTATAATTTGGTTTCAAGTTAGTTGGTTTTGTTAAGTTAGTGATGCTTTTTCATTCATGAATAAGTTACTTGTAATTACAGTAAAACTTCACTATTAAAACCACCTTTGGGACTGTCTGAAAGTGGTCTTATTAGTCGGGTGGTCTTAACACTTGTCCTGCTGAATAAATTAAGATGCCACACCCACTTCTAATTTTCAGTCAATCAGATTGCTTGATCTGGATTGGTGCTATAAATTAACATACTTAATGGCAAACAGTGCAGATCCAGATCAGTTGGCTTCTTCAGAAGCCCACTGATGTGGATCTACACTGTTTGCTAAGGCAGGATATATCCGGGTTCAGCATGACAAGGGTTAATATTTGATATAGACTAATAAGGAAGACACTATTTGGGCCTCACAAAAGCTGCTCTTAATAGCAGAGTAATCTTAATTTTGAGTTTTACTCTTAATTTTGAGTTGTCTTAATAGAAGAATTATACTGTATCTGTATGGTTGGTATATTTTGAAACATATTTTAGTATAAAATAAATATATAGTAAAATATTATAATGAAATAAAATGAAAATGAAGTATTGATTTATAGGAAACTCGACTTTTTCATTTCCTAATTTTTTTATTTTTTTTTTATTTATTTATTTTTTGTTTGGCATTTGCTGAAATAATAAAATAGCCAAATATAACCCTTCTCAAGTTTTTGGTTTTAAGTTCACTCACATGTCAATTATAAAAAAAAATGTCTTCTGGGAGAATGGAAAACAAAAGAAAAAAAACCCCCAAAAACAGGCATATGCATATATGTACATACAAATGTGAAAATGATATTTAAATAGACAAACAGCAAAGAAATTTATGCACTTCAATTCACGAACAAAAACAACATATATCATACTTTTTTCTAAAAGGTTAACATTTTTGTATGGTCCCATTGACACCACATAGTTGCTGTTCAGATGCCCAATATCTGTTATTGCTTTTTCATAAACCCATTAAAGTAACAACAAATGCCTTGGCTTGAAAAAAAAAAAAAAAAACACCCAAAACAACAAGTACATTTAGACACAAAACATACAGAGCTTAAAGGCTCCATATTCCTCAAAAATAGACATTTTGATATCCAAGAAAGGTTTGACAATTGGTATATAGTAATACAATCATAAAATCTGGCATATGACAGCCTGCAAAATTTCAGTTAGTCTTGCGTTCTTGAAATAAAATGATTTTTTATCATATCTCTGAACGTTGCCAGAATTAATTCAGCAATACGATAAAAAATCATTTCATTTTTGATCCATTTCAAAAACGAGAGACTAACTGAAAATTTACAAGCTGTCAAATGCAACATTTTATGATGTATTAATACTACATGTATATACCAATTGATTAAACCCATCTTGGATAAAAATGTCAATGGAGCCTTTCAGGGGACTTGATACACTGTCAAGGGAGCTACCTCATTTGTTTGCCCTCTGAAAAGGATCTACTCTAAAGGAAAGAATTTGGTTTCTTACCTTTTGAAATGGGGTCTACCATAAAAGGAAAAAATTTGCTCCCAATGGGAGCAAATTCTTTCTTTTTAGAGTCGACCCCATTTCAGAAGGTGTACGGTATGCAGGAAAGCATACAAGAAGTCGCAGAAGTTCTTTCTTTTTAGAGTCGACCCCATTTCAGAAGGTGTACGGTATGCAGGAAAGCATACAAGAAGTCGCAGAAGTTGTCTCCCTTATGAAAAATGGGGGAAAATCTACCAAGTTTATCCAGTCTCCTAAGCAGTCATTAACCCTAAAGCTCCATTTATAATAGTTTCTAAGAAAACAAGGCTTTAAAATTCCTGTGAATCATCTGCCTAGCAGATAATTCAGTCCTTCACCTGCCAGATGATTCAATCCTCTGCCTGGCAGATGATTCCCAGGAAATGTCAAGCCATACTTTCTCTGGAAAGAAAAAAAAAAAAAAAAAAAAAAAAAAAAAAATTTTGATATGCTGCCTGCTACAATTTGAATGGTACTTTAAGGGTAATTTTTATTTGCAATATCCCTCCCACTTAACTCATCTGTCAGTGAAATCCAGTCCTATCACAGACCAGTAGATTTATGTTCCTTCATGGAAATCTTGTCTTATTTTTTCCCATCCATTTGTGTATTTTGTGTATTAAAGTAATTACAGATATATTTACATTGTTTTATGCCATTGTGATGGTTGTCTAAGAAAGTTCTTCAACTGTACTGTGCTACAAGCAGTAAAATAGCATACATTTTATTATATGTTTTTACCATTTTTCTTTTTTTTTCTAAAAATAGACATTGCATCTTTTTCAGAATGTCTCTTAATCTTTAGAGTGCCGAGCAAAATTGCAACAGACAACTTTTTTTTTTTCTTTTGTATTTTCACAGAAAATAAAACTTGACTTTTCATATGAATTGTAAGCTACGCAAATGATTCCTTTGAAATCATAAGCCTTATTTTCTTGAAAAAAAAAAAAGAAAAAGAAAAACTCACAAATATCAGAAAATGTTCTGCTGCAGTTATTAGTGCTTTACACAGTACTTATATATGGTTCCAAGGGCTGTTCCATAAAGCAGCTGAGAAAGTTGGATTAAAAAAAAATCTAAGCATGGTAACGGGTTGATCCATAATTTTGGAATGTGTTTGACTAAAAGAACTTTGGGGAACTTGGGCAGGGTAAGGGATGAAATGATGATTTTGGGCTTAAAGTTTGAATTCATAGAATATTCTGGGCCCAGTTGTTTAAAGCATCGTTTGCTTAACGAGCTTGTTTAGGGTCATTTCGTTAACTGTTTTAGTGCACTGCAAAAGCTACTCACATTTTTTCAGGAAAAAATTTCATCATATTTGCGTATCACTCGATGTAAATTTTAACGATACGTTAACTAACGACATCGTTAGTTTCCAACAACTTGGCCCTGATCTATAAGAAAAATACCAATATATTTTACAGTGAACCCTCATTTCAATGATAGCAATTAATTGTTCCCAAAGATGTTGCCTTTAAAATGAATTTGCTATTGTAAATTATCCTTAATCTCAGCAGAATGATATGTAAGAAAGGGCTTGTTTTATTCTTACTTCCTCACAGAAAATTTAGTATTGGATATTTATTAGAATTGCTTCAGTGAAGCATTTCTAACAAGTATCCAGAAAATATGTTATTCTTTCATAATTTCTGATTAACTGTCATCTGTTGAGTGAAGGTTTCATGCAGTCATATTATCATTACAATGAATTTGTCATTAAAATGAGTGCTGGTATAAAGAGGGTTGACAATAATTAGAAAAAAATACTTTATCTAGAGTATTCTATACTTTATTAAATGACTTCCTTTCTTGGCTGTCCAGATTATAAATTGTCTATTTTCATTCCATCATGGTTTGTATTTTTTTCTGTGCGTTTCGTCCAGTAAATCAAATGTTAGGGAGAACTCTTCTTGACAACCAGTTTGATGCCGTCCGCAGAATATTGGTATATTTAATGTGCTTTACATATGTATATGTTTTTCTTATTTTGCTTATTTAATTTTACTATAATATAAATAGCTTTATTACCATAAACAAGTGAGTTGTTACATGAGATAATATATTCTGTCATGTAAGTGAGCCCAACAAGGCGGCACAAAGAACAAACAGTCCCAGAACCACCCCCTGCAACATATTACTGTCCTTTCGACATCTCTTGGAAAGACATTTTTTGCTTGGTGTTTTATTTTAAATGAAAATCTTTTGTTCTGACTGACCATATCTTATCAGAAACCATTTGTCTTTTCTATTTCTGTGTTTTGTTCTCAAATATTTACACTAAAATTAAATTTACGGCTAAAAGTTGGTCTGATCTATGAAATTTCTATAGTAAAGTGATTTTTTTGGAAATTTTGTCTAAGAAAATATTTTTTACTTTCCTTTGCTGAATTTGAATTATTGATGTTTCACAGCAATATTGTGAAAATTTCAGAAAAATTGAACAAGTGGAACTAGTTGAAAATCTGGCTCCAAGTTACCTACCCTACAGATTTCTGCATGATTTGGCTTCATTTTTACTATGGGAAAAAGTGAAACTATTTGATTTTTTTAAAAACCAATGACTAGAATGAAACTTTTCCTACATAGGTAGTTACGACAAATGGTTTTGCATGAAATCACGACAAAAGTTTGCAAATTTACTTCTTCTGTGTAAAGCGTCAAGCAAACAACGACTTTCTGAAAGATGTCGAAAGCACAGTAGGTTTTTATTATTCGTATGGATGCTATGCCCTGTATAGTTAACCCTTAAACTGCCAATCACAACAGTAGTCGTCTGCTTTGTCATCTGCTTGTGATTTTAAAAGTCATTTTTGCAAACAGTGTGGACCCAGATCAGACTGCTCCTCTAGGAGCAGTCTGATCAGTGTCCACACTGTTTGCCTGTATGCAAAAATAGGTTTGAAAAGTTTGCAAGAATATTCAGCAGACGACATAAACACAACATTTTCAAATGCAGGTTTTCTTGGCATTTTAAGGGTTGTAGGGGGTTTCATCTATACCGCTTGCTTATCCTTGAGATTAAAATGCTTACCTCTATATCACAGTCTAGCAGACTCGGATTGGCCTGCATATCTGTGCAGTTTGCTCAGTCTTTGCTGTCTGCAAATAGAAACCTTTAATCCTTGACTGTTAACAGATCACCGGTGAAGACTGTGATCAGACTGTGCAGATGTGCAGGCTGAGCCGAGTCTTTGCTAGACCCACAAGGCAGAAGGTACATTTTCTCATGTTGTGGCTTGCCATAAATTAATCATACGTTTTCACACTGTTAGGGATATAGGTAGAGATTTTGTAAAATGTTTGAGTTTGTTAGCCTTTACCACTCTCTGGGCATATTCAGCAGGTGACAAATTGATATTTTTCTTATTTTTTCTTATTTTTCCCAGAAAACAGGCTTTGATAATTCATGCAAACTGTCTCCAGTGGAGACAGTTTGCATGAAATGTCAAAGCTTTTTTTTCTGGGGAAAAAATGACAGAAATATTGCAATATGCCGTGTGCTGAAAAATTTACCCAGAGTGCTAAGGGTTCATGTCCTAGATTGTTCAAAACCAAATTCCATTCATGTGCAGGAGAAAAGCATTGATTCTTTTTTATGCATTCAAAATGGGATAATTTTACACAAAGCCAATTTGTTATTTAAAAGGAAAATGGGTACACATTCAAGGGAGACAACTCTTGTCAAAATTGTTTTGCCCCCTGTCAGAAAAGGGTTCTACTCTAAAAGAAAAGATTTGCTGCTAAGGGGAGCAACTTTCCTTTTAGAGTAAAACTCATTTCAAAAGGGGAATGGTGTACAGGATAGCAAAGTGGATGTCACAAAAGTTGTCTCCCTTGTCAAAAATGGTGGAAAACCTACCAAGTGTATCCACTCACCTTAAGGGCTCTTGTAAATTCTGCCACCAAGAAAAATAAAAAAAAACTTCTTCTACACTTTATTAAGAGAAGTGAAAAATACTTGTTACTATGTGTTAGTAGTATAAGGTTTAGTTTCTTGCTCCAAGATGATGTATTTGCTCAAAAGCTCATAACATTTACATGTATTGGTCATGTCATGAGAAAAGGGTGTATGGGGCATGTGATCATATAGCTCTATATAAAATGCTTTTATCAACTAGAAATATTGATCCTTTTTAACCGTTATCACTCTCTAGGCTAGTTCAGCATATCACAAATTAACGATATTTTTCTTATTTTCTCCAGAATAATAATTTTTTTATTTTCCCCAGAAAACAGGGTTTGACATTTCATGCAAATTGTCTCCAAAAATATATTATTAATTTGTGATATGCTGAACTTCAAGAAATATTTTCTTGAAGAAATAGAAAAATAGTTGTCTGGTTACTTGTAGAGCTATATGAACAGAAAAAAACCCAAAACAAAACAAAAAAAAACTGAACTGACTGAAAATATGCTCAGTCTGATCAGAGCCTCTGCTGTTAATAAAACCTACACCATCCAAAAAGTTCTATGAGCAGACTTCAAAGGCCCAGATCAGACCACAAGCGTTATCAAGCTAGTCAAAGTTTTTCACTGTTAGGATAGGCCCTGAAGCCTATCTGCATATGGTAATTGTCTTAAAATTTTTCCCTCAATTTTCTGACAAAATTGCAAATGCAAACAATGCAGACCCAGATCAGACTGCTCCTAAAGGAAAATTCTGATCAGACAGATTGTACAATGTTTACAGTTCGACAAAGCATCTTGTAAAAACAAGAGCATGTCAAACAAAATTTGGGTGAACATTTTGCAGTCAACCAAGTATTTTGTGAAAACAAGGGCATGAAAATGAAAAACAAAATTTAAACAAAAAAAAAACCCAACAAAAAAACAAAAAAAAAAAAAAAAAAAATAAATAAATAAAATGAAGTGTTAAGAATTTTAAGGCATGTACCACATACCCAAAAGGCTGTTCCATCACAAAACATGCCTATATAATTTTGACCCTCCTAAACCCCACTTTTAAATAGTAAAACTGGGGTTTACAGGGGTAAGCATTATTTTTCTTATTTCTGCTTAAAACATAGATTGTGGGTACTCATTAGAACTGCCTCATGTAAATTTTGAGCAGAAATATGAAAAATATTTTTTTTTTTTTTCTGAAAATTTTCACTTTTGGTGGTAAAATTTTCAGTATATTTGAACAGGCATGTTTTCGTAATGTTTTTTCATGACATGGCTCAGGTTTGTTAGTAGCCTGTAAACTAGTTCCTTTAATGTCTGTGCATATTAGTTTCATGAAATTTTATATACAGAAGAAGAAAGAATACTATAGTTCAGACTCTTTTTATATTTTGTTAATCATCTGTCTGATTTAATCTGTTTATTTCTTTATCCTTCATTTTGAAATAAAACTGTACCCTCAAAGATGTATGAGGATATTTTGCTATTTTAGTAGAACCCTCATAAAATCCATATACCATATTTTCCCTAAGTATGGGGACATATTTTCCCCAAGTATTTGCAAACACTGATCAGATGCTGCATTCTGCGGCATCTGATCAATGTCTCCACTGTTTGCCCCTCACCCAGCAGTATTTGGACACATGAGCAGGTAGTAAAATGGGCTTGTTCAATTTTTAGGATGAGTATGGTAAGGGGTTAAGGTGTGTCTGTACTTAGGGTAAATATAGTATTAGAATATTTTGCTATTTTAGTATTGTTACTGTATAATTGTATGATTCACAAAATGGTAATAAATTGTTAAAAAGCTACCATGTAATAAGACTTTTTGTCTTGTTGTTGTGTTATAAATTGCTAATCGGCTATCATGTAATAAGACTTTTTTGTCTTATCCTTGTGTTTGGTTGGTCTTATTATAAATTGCTAAAAAACTACCATGTAATAAGCCTTTTGTTAAGTCTTACTGTTGTGTTTGGTTGGTCTTATTATAAATTGCTAAATGGCTACCGTGTAATAAGACTTTTTTTTGTCTTATTGTTGTGTTTGGCTGGTCTTATTATAAATTGCTAAAAGACTACCATGTAATAGGCCTTTGTTAAGTCTTATTTTTGTGTTTGGGTGGTCTTACAGTGTATTATAAATTGCTAAAAGGCTATCAGTAATAAGACTTGGTTGTTATACCCTTGCCTGCGGAAGGCAGGAGTGTTGCATATAGCATTTTGCCGTGATGTTACATATGTCAGGTTTGTAACCGGAGTCTAACAAATGTTTAAGTTTACATTCAAATTTACAGTGACATTTGCATCTGCACTCTTCTTGGAGGTCATAACTTGGGTACCTTTTATGCTAGGAAGTTGAAATTGGGTACGCTTCTTAATTACTTATTTGATATGCTACCTTAATCTTCAACTCTATGCTAGAGTTGCCCCTGGGTCATTGCCTAGGGTGAGGCTAAACGTCAAAATGTATAACAGGTGAGATTTAGCATTTGAAAAATAGTTGTTGAAATTATGATTGGCTTAGTTTTCAAGTTTGGAGAGTTAAGATTTAGCCTTATGGTTACTGAGATGTTTACATTCAAATTTACATTGACCATTATATCATCATTTCTCTTGGAAGCCTAACTTGTGTAACTTTATGTTATGAATTACATTCAACATTGACATTCAAGTCCACCAAATTTCTCTTGCAGGTCATAACTTGGGTACCTTTTATGCTAGGAAGTTTAAATTTGGTACACTTTTCACCTGGACCTAACCTTTTAACAATGTTAGAGTTGCGCCCTGGGTCATGCCCTGTGGTGGGGCTAGGGGTCAAAATGTATAATAGATCAGATTTAGCATTTTCAAAAATAGTTGTTGAAATTATGACTCTGGCTTTGTTTTCAAGTTTGGAGAGTTAAGATTGAGCTTCATGGTTTCTGAGATGAAAGTCATCATCTTGGAGGTAGTGGGTGGGACTAAATGAAAAGGATCTTTGAATTTTAAGGTTTTTTTTTTTCTCTTGTCTACACTTTCAAAAGTTACTATCTTCGGAACCACTTGTCAGAACGCTTTCATATTTGGAACATGGAGGGAGGCTCTTCAGTGGTCCAATGGGTAATAACTCTTGGGTTCTTCCCCTAAGGTGGAGCAAGAGGTCAAGTTCTAGTACACCTTCAAACAATGCTATAATAGGTTTCTGTTCAACAAATAACTCTATAAACACAGAAGGACCGATTATTCAATCTCATTACGTTGACTCAAGTGTAATGTGATGAAGGTCATGGTGGTGTAGATATCACGGTTCATTGCCTTTGCCTTATATCTTGGAGACTATTTGATCGATTGAATAGCTTTTTATGCCCCGCCTGCCGAAGCCATCAATGGGGCATATAGTGTTTAGACGTGATATTATTTCCGTAGTTGCATATATCACGTTGGTAACCAGACTTTTACAGGTATTTAAGTTTACATTCAAATTTACATTGACATTTACGCCAGTGTTACTCTTGGAGGTCATAACAATAAAGCTCTTTGCAACTGACAATGTACTTGTACAGGACCATTACAAACCAGTCAGACTACTCATTGCTGCAACAGGACATGGTCAAATTCAAAAAACGGGAGAAGAGGTGGCCAATGTAATTCAATACCAACAAGTATCACCAAGAATTGGTGTCAATTACTCCAAGACTATATCATGCACAATCAGAAACCTGCCACCAAGTCTGAAGCAAAGCACTTGGGAGTCATGATCAGTAGTGACTTTTCCTGGAGCAAGCAGGTCTCTAATACTTCCAAGAAAGCAAACTTAACGATGGCTTTGTGTGGGCCCCTGTCTAGCCTAGTGGATAGGAGAGTTGACTCTTAATCCATTAGGTTTCTCACCGCTCTGGTTCGAACCTACATGTAGCTTGGGTCACGTGGGGTCACGTGGGAAAGCCAAGTTCTGCTTAAGGATGGTCAGGTGGTTTTTCCCCGGGTTCTCCGGTTTTCGCTCACCTTTGATGAACGATTGGCTCGATATAAGTGAAATATTCTTGAAAGGGCCGTAAAACCCAAATAAAAAAAAATGAATAAATAAATAAAAAAAAAACTATGGCTTTGCTGAGGCGAAACATCAGACCAGCTTCCTAGAAAACAAAGGCAACATCTTTGTATGCCCAACAAACACTAGAACATGCTTCAATAACTTGGGCTCTGTGCACTGAAAACGACATAAACCAAGTTGAAATGGTTCAATGAAGGGCTGCCAGATTTGCCATTGAAAATTATCAACGCAGGAGCAGTGCTACCAGCGTGTGCGAACCAAGTTGAAATGGTTCAATGAAGGGCTGCCAGATTTGCCATTGAAAATTATCAACGCAGGAGCAGTGCTACCAGCGTGTGCGAACATCTCGGCTGGGAGACACAACTGCAGTACAGAGGCCAGGCTAGATTAACAATGATATATCGCATAGTATGCCACCTTGACAACATCCCTGCCGAGATGTACCTGGCTCCTATTCATTTGCATGGTCTAGATCGGCTTCAGCTGATGGGTTTCTTTTGCACCAGTTTTCCAGTGGTTGTTTGACACCCCAGGGATCTCCAAGTATCACATGTATTTGTTGAGTCCTCATCTTTGCTTCATTATCCGCTTTATCTGTTTTCTGTGCTTTATTTGTTGTATGTAATGATGCATGGAGTTAGGAGACCTCCATGCAGACCAAACAAATATATGTTTACCATTTTAGAAGCTGGGGGCGAGGGTTGCGTTCCCGTAAAGCAAGCCTTATTACTGACCATACCAAGGCGGTACGTTTATTATGGTGCTTTTTGTTAAATATTCAGTAGTGTTTTACTTGCAAAGCTTTTCTTTTAACAATTATGAAAGTTAAATATGTTCAGTTAAGTTTGGGTAACAGAGTTGCCACCTTTTTTGGCCATGGATGCCAACTCTGCTTGCTGTCTGTTCTTTTCGTGGCTGATTAATTGTTCCTTTTGATGTTGAGAATTTGATGTTGATCTGATTGCATCAGTTCCTGAGTTCACTTATTTACTTTCCTCTAGCCAACTGCAGGACGAGAGGACACGTCCAGAGCCAGCTGGCGACCCTCAGCTTCTAATAGCCACAGATATTTAACTTGTTTTTAACCCATTTATGCCGAATGGATTCTCCTACCGTAACTCTTTGGACCCGTCCATTTCCAGTAAAAGGGGTGTCTGGTTTTTATTATTACATGTACCATGGTTTACAGAAATTCCAGTACTTTACGCAAACAGTGTCGACCCTGATCAGACGCCGCGTTCTGCGGCGTCTGATCAGGGTCTACACTGTTTGCCAATGTCCATTTTTTAGGACGCCAGGCTTAAATGTGTTAACTGTATGTACCTGCTTTTAATCGTGGCGCATGGGCACAAACCGTTCATTGCGAGAATAGTCAGTTCTGAGGGAGGCAATTACTGATGATGATGATGGAGATGATGATGAGGAGGCATTTCACAGTTACCACATGGCACTAACACCAGCTATAGCGAAGGTAAAAGCATGCATACCATTAGGTTTTTAAATAAAATCTAAGTAAAGCCTTCAGATTTCAGTACTATTTAATTGATAATATAATTGTCTGTCTTGACCTAACTTGGCTATTGAGCCTAGTTAGCAAAGTACCTATTAAGACGATATTTTCTCCCCTAATACTTTATTATCCAGTCCTCCGTAGCATTTTATAGAAAGCTGGGGGCAGCTGACTTTCCTTTGGAAATGATATTCTCGGAGATAAAAAGTAGGTTCATATCAAGTTGCCCAGGTATCAACATTAACCCTTTCATCCCTAAGTTTCTGAAGTGAGCTCTTCTGTCTTTGAATTTGAAATACCCATTGGTGCAAATAGGAGTTTAAAAAAAAAAATGCAAATGACAAGCAGTGTAGATCATGAATTACGAGCAGTCTCATTTGGATCTACACAGTTTGCATAGATAATAGTTTTGGTCTGCTGGGCAGAAAGAGTAAAAACCTTTTTATTCTTGTTTTCGGTACCTTGGGAGGGGTGTACTCCATGATTGTGGTATTTTTTTCTCACATCTCCCATTTTGTTTTGAAACAAATGATACTTAATTACGAGGATTTGATTCACTTTCTCTAAAAAGATATAATTTGCTTTCCTTGGAAGTTAATGCTTTTCGTTTAGAGTAGACTGAGAGGGGGGGTGGGGGGGGGGTAGGGGGGGGGGGGGCAAATTATTTCGCTTTTAGAGCAGATCTCTTTTCAGAAGGGGAATGGTGTAGAGAAAAGCAAACAGGAAGTCATAAAAAAGTTTTCTCCATTGTTACAAATGGTAGAAATTCTGCCGTATGTATCCAGTCCCCTTAAGCTAGGTCATACATTCTCAATTATATTGCGCAACTTGTATCAAGACAAACATCAAACGATGGAAAAAGTCATGACACTTACAGAGGCTATTCAGTTTTATTTATGTTCATACGCTAAAAAAGTATTTTCAAAGTTCAAAATTTACATTTGCGCTAATCTTAGATCCATTTAACCCATTTGTGCCCAGCGTCCCATAAAAAGGACACTGGCAAAAGTTAAGACCCAGACCAGATGCCGTGCTAAACTTTTTCGCATTTAGGACAGGAATTTCTATAAAATATGTTAACAATAAAAACTAACCAGACACTCCTTATGTTGAAATGAATGTGTCCAAAGAGTTAAGGTAGACGAGTCACTCGGCATAAATGGGTAAATGGCTCCGTTTCGTTAATCCCTTTCCAAAGGAGGCTTTCCAGTTCTTTTAAAAACCTTAAATGGAATAATCACATTAAAAATAGCTGTTTATTAGTTTCTTCCGTATTTAACCCTTTTGAACAACTGTATCCTGATCAGTCCAAATTTTGATAAAAGTACGCTAGACCTTTTCTGAGAGATGCGGTTTCGGCAGTAAATAGTCATACTGCAAAGTTAACTTCTTTATCTTTCTTCGTCCTCGAATTTTTTAATTAACTGTGTAAGTGCTGCAAGTCTTTTATCTCTCCACTGTCGACGTTCATTCAGTTTATCCATTGGTATTAAAGCCTCCAGTTCCTTTTGCATTTTATCCAAATGTGGTCCAGAAAATGAATCTGCTTCTCTAAATGTACTTTGTATTCCTTCTATCATTTTTGCATAGCGATCTGCATAACTGTACATACCTACAATAGATTAGTATGTTAGTCACATAAAAAGTTTGACAGCTGTGTAATAGAATGGTCCTGGTTAGCAAATTTTGAATAAGCAATGTAATTATTGTACTAAATGGAAGAGAGGTAGTGTATAGTGTCCATGTGAAATGTATATTCTACTTGGGATAGCTCAGCATAACTGTCTGGTGTGACGTTGCTAGCCTGGTATTGGCCGGATTAGTTTGCTGCAGATTTTCTAATCACCTAATTACGTGCTGTACGTAAGCTGTAATGAATATTACTTCTTTCGTGCTTATTTAAACTACTAACCGTTCCAAGGCGGTTCTTCCGTTGTAGTTATTCTTTGTTTGTGCGCCTGTAGTTTAAATGTGGCATCTTTTCTATCCTTTGTACCTCATATATCCTTCTTTTGGTGATTCGGGAGGGTTGTGCTTCGTGATTACGGCATTTCCTGGGTTTCTTCACTTATATATTTGTTGTTTCGAATTTATTAGGTTTAACATATATCCAGCTTTAAATAATCCATTTTCATTTATTTTTAATTACAACCCTTAGACCCAGCATATATTTCTATTGTTTTATATAAAGAAAAAACGTCAACTCAAAATGGCAGGCTCGCCCCCCTCTTCCCCACTCCCCCTCCAAACACACACACACACACACACACACACACACACACAGACACCGAGTTGGCAGGTAGGCTGACGTATTCTTGAAAGGCTGACGTTCGCTAGCTCTGTAGCAGTTCTCAGAACACTTTATAAATACTTGTCTGTTGTCTGCGAGACTTGTACTTAGGTGCGCATGAAGTGTGTTATTGTCTCAGAAAAAAATACGTACAGTGAATACTTAAGAGTTATATATGCAACCATATTCTGGTTATGTACAATGCAATTCAACATACCATCAGCATTGAGATAGGCAACTTCTATTGGGCCAATAAATGCATATCTTCTGCCTAATCCGGCACTCATAACCTTGTCTAATCCTTCCACGCTTATTACGTCATCCTAAATCAACATACATATTAAAATATACAGTTTGTATATGTTACACACCTTACTTGGTTCATATAAAATGAACTCGGAAGTTTAAGGGGGACAACTTTCAGGGGAGGCAACTGTCAAAACGTTTTTGCACCCCATCCAAAATAGGGTAAACTCTAAAAGAAATTAATTTGCTCTTCCCCCCCCCCCCCTGCCCCGCCACCCACCTACTCCCCGGGAGCAAATTCTTCCCTTTTAGAGTAGACCTCCATTACAAAACACGCTTATTCAAATATATAGAAAAGTTCACCTCCAAAAACTGAAAATTTTCAGACAAAAAACTCTGATACTTTTCTTATTTCTTATTTCTGCTCAAAACATAGATTGTGCGGCGAGGCGGTTATAACGTTTTGAGCAGAAATAAGAAAAATAATGTATACCCCTGTAAACCCCAGTTTTACTATATAAAAGTGGGGTTTAAGGGGGTCAAAATTATATAGGTATGTTTTCGTGATGTTTTCAGAAGGGGATTAGTGTGCAGTAAAGCAAACAGAAGTTACAAACGTTGTCTCCCTTGTAAAAGATGGCGGGAAATCTACCAGATGTATCCAATCATCTTAAAGTAACTGCATAAAGCACAAGGTATTCAAAACCGATAAAAAGTGATAAAAACGAGTTTATGCTTCAGGCCTACAACCTGAATTATATATTCCAACACGAATGCTGAGTCCGTGATTCCAGTGACCAGAGCAGGACGGCATAAGCCGCCAGTAGGATGGTGGAGATATATTGATAGATCGCAAAGATTATCTATGTTATGTTCTTGTTTCATTATTTGTTTGGACTGATTTCTGTAAAGAAAAAAGAAACATATTTGCCATTATTTTATTTACGACGGCTACACACCAGAAGAATTCAGAAATTGATATAAAATGCTAGATGGTTAAAGCTGCTTTAATGGTTTCTAAGTTGCGCTCATATATAGTATTTGTTAGTCCCTGTTGAGTACCTTGTTATAAGCATACATTGTGCTACCATAATATGATTAGGAGTAGAGTTCTACACAATCTGAGCGCAATAAATTAAGTTATATTATGGTTTGTTATGAAACATAATAACTCCCGTATTATTAAAAAGGCATAAGTCCATTTAGGATAATTATGATTTATACATTCGCACTCTCTGATTAGGACCTTCGCTTTTGCCAGTAGGTTCTGCAGGATCAACATTTCTGCAGACGCATATCGGAGACACGGTCAGGGTGCGGAAATAACCAAATAAATAATGACCAATCTGTCTGAAAAACAAAACGAAGTACTGGTTTTCTTTGTTATTATTGTATAATTTAATTTAATATTGCATCTTTTGTGTATGCATTTTCTGTGTAATGCCTACGATTGCTGCGTTTTTCCGAATTATGTCTGATGATCTATGCTTGGTATGAATGCTTACTGCACGCTGACACCTGCCGTTTATATTTTTAAACATTTCGGGAATATTGATACTGAAGAAAATTACAGAGACCTACGTGCATCCAGTTAACTAAATTTGAGATGGTTATGTTTATATATGATCATAATGGAGATATTTATGTATACGTACATACACATACAATACGGTTTTGAATTTGCGAACCGAATTTGTATGTATTTCTGTATTAAGAGTAGCATCGGGACCCAGGATGAAGTTGGCTTGCTGTAAAAGTGCTTTAAACCCCCGGTGGTTTATTCTACTGACCGTTCTACATGTAAGGCGGTGGTCCCGCTGTTAGTCTTACTCTTTGTTGTTTTTTTTGTTTATTCTACGAGGCGATTTGTTTTATATCTTACCTTGTGTTATTTTGTTCTTGTGTTTTTCAGTCCTTTTAGCATTGCGATTATCTCGCTTGGGCAAGAGAAAGCTAATCATAGTGCTTTTCGTACGTTTGTTCGATTTGCGATTGTTTGGTTTTGTCTGTTTCCTCTTCCTCTTCGTGTCTGGGAAGGGCTGCGGTTTGTGATTGTGGCACTCCCTGGACTTTTCTCTTACCTTTGTTTTGCTACCCTACCTTATAGTGTTTCCCTCTTGAAATACTATATAAATAAATTTTATAAGAGATTTTTTCTGTTTTTTTTTTCCTCATTGTGTTGAGGACTATACTGTACAGACATCCTGTACTAAATCATGCATTTGATGTAATCTCTAAATAAGCAGGATCCCAAATTGCATTTGACCTAGTCTGAATTTAAACTGAAATGATGTCAGTAAATCAGAAATAGTTTAAGGACACCTTTTTTACTAACGATTACACGATGCATTACCTGTGAAATGTATATTTGAAGGCACAGAACAGTTTGGGTTAGATTTGTTACCTTTATGAGTCGCCAAGATTCCTTCAGTATTGAATACTGGATCCTGTTTAGCACAAAGCCTTCGATTTCTTTCTTGAGTATTACAGGTACCTGGCCTAACTTCTCCATGATTGCTTTAGCCTTGGGCGTTACATCACTGTCTGTCCATGGGCTAGGAATCAGCTCAACTAGAGGAGCATAGAATGGAGGATTCGTCTGTGAAATTATATATGATATTATCTACAGCTGACATTTGAGAATATCTAAAGGTAGCCATATTAAATTTACTTAATAAAATGACTATTTTCTGATGATTCATTAAGAACATTTACATGTATATGAAATGAACACATTTTATTCAAAGCGTGTTTTTATTTGTACACGTTGCGATACATATGTGCAAATAGTTATGCATAACACAAACAATAAATACAATTATAAATTAGAAAACAAAGTTCCATAAACAATATATATAATTGGAATTTAGACACCAGAAACCGTCCAAAGTCTTATATGAATATGTGTCCCACACAGCAATAATTGGCTATATGTTAACAAATTGTGGAAAATTGTTTCTGTTCTGGAAAAGCGTCTGACCTTAAAGGGAGGGTTTATCTTTCCCTACACAATGGTGGCAAAGTCTTCTTTTAGAGAAGACCCATTTTGCAGAAGTACCACATAAATGTTTTTTATTTGGATAATACTTTTTTAAGGCATCAGTGACAGAGTAGCAGTGATGTTCTTTTTGCCTTCCTGCGCAGCATGTTCCTTTTGGAAGGGGTCTGCTCTTAAAGGATGGGAGCAAATTCTTTCCTTTTAGAGTAGACCCCTTTTCAGAAGGGAGCATAAAATTGACAGAGTTGTCTCCCTTGAAAGTGTAGCCATTCCTCTTAAAGAATGACAAACAGAACTACAATATTTCATTACAGGATGCAGATAGTTGTATATGCAGTGTGTAAAGAAATATCAAAACACAACGGTCGTATCCATGAACGCTGACAAATTAATTGAGATGAACGCACATGGACCAGCCAATGGCAAAGGCGATATCAACGGCCTGCGAAAGGTAAGCAACTCCTAAATATATGTGAGAAAAGAACACTGTGTGTGTTGAGGTCGGGACGGGAGAGGGAGGCGGGAGGTGAGTGGGGTGGTATGTTAGATGCTTGAAAAGATAACTCCCGAAATGAGGAATGTTTCATCACGAAAACACGCCTATGTAATATTGACCCTCTTAAACACACTTTTATCTAGTTTGTTTGTTTGTTTGTGTTGAGGTTTTACGGCCTAGTCAACCCAATGGGGTCATGTCGAGCGCGGTCTGTTTACCTAGCCACACGTTTTACTGGGCAGGCTTAGTCCTCTAAGCGGTTAACTAGTATTGTGCACATTCTTTCGCCAGAAATTTTATCTAGTAAAACTGGGGTTTACAGGGGTATATATAACTTTTCTTTTTTCTGCTCAAAAACATAGATTGTGGATACTCGTTAGAACTGCCTCCCTGAGGCGGAGTTTTTTTTTTCGAAAATTTTCTGGTTTTGGGGTGAAATTTTCCATATATTTGAACAGGCTTGTTTTCTTTATGAACCTTTAGCCCTGCAGACCAAATCAAATGCTTTGCGAACGGTGTAAAACCAGATGAGACGGCTCATCACGAGTCGTTCGTCGTCATGAGCTGTCTTATCAGGAGCTACACTGTTTTCTGTTTTGTTCGTGATTTTAATGCACATCCTTACTTGCAACAATAGACATGTCCGAATTCAGAGTCTACTTTAGAAACTCAGAGGTGAAAAAGGTTGAGGCTTCTGAATAGCCAACACAGTAATAAACTTGGTAAACGACAAAATTTTAGGGATTGACGAGACAGTGCTGTCGTCAATATCCTTACTCTTTTGACACAAGCTTAACTTTGTGTTGACCACTTGACAACAGTTTGGCAATCAACAACCTCCCACTTTTAACGAAATTCTGTTTCTTGGAAGCTGCTCTTGTAAAACTGATTAAATATGAAGTGTCATGTTGGTATATAGACGAAGACGAAAAGATGCGATTAAGAAATGTAATGAGTTAATGTTATTGAAAGAGAAATTGAAGTGTTTTTTTTTTGTCATAAACCTAAGTAATATGAGCTCCATTTTCAGTATAGTGATCGCTGTTTAAGGCGTGAAGAAGACTGACTGTCTTTGTTCTCTTTTTAATTTCTTGTCACGTGGAAAAATGAATTCTACGTGCTCCGAATGCACTGTTTCCTATTGTTCTGTATATATATGTAAATGAAACTGAACAGTTAAGCCAGATGAGTTTTGCTATTCAGTTTAGGAACCTTAGTATAATTCACCCCATAAACACGTTGGCAAGCAAGATTTTTTCTAGCTATATTTTACACCTTGATGATTAAATTCTAAAAGAAACAACTGTTTAAATCATTGAAAACACATACAAAATTAAAATAGCTGAAGTGTACAAATTTTCTCGATCAAACAATCTAGTTCTGAACAAATGTCTACACCGTAGGTAATAAAGTGATATTTAAATAGAACTTACTGGATGAGCGACAATAAATCTGTTTTTGTGCTTTATTCGCTCAGCTAAGACTGAAGGTAACAAGGCACTAGCAGATGATGCCAAGATAACGTCGTCCAATAACAGTGTATCTATTTTGTCGTACACTCCTTGTTTCAACTCTTTACGTTCTGGAACACATTCCTGAAAGGTAGCAGAATAGGAAATAGGATTTTATCCCATTTGACGTTGCTTTTTTCTTTCTTTTGTCATTTCCAGGTCAATTACCATAAAGTTTATTATTCCAGAACATTTTTTGAAAGTAATCCGAAGTAAGTTGTAAAATAAACGTCAAAAAGATTAGCCTCGATTTATATCTAATCACAGAGTAGGACTTTGATTTTTTTCTTTCTTTTATCATATCCACGGCCAATTATTCTAAAACATTTCTTGAAAATATCCCGCAAGGTAGCTGCAAACCAACCTCGATTTGTATCTTTTCACAGAGTAGGAGAAAAAGAGATTATATACGGCTGGTCGTTAATGAGAAAATGAGAAAAATAAAATCAAACTGTTTCTTAAAAAATGTAAGCACATTACGAAAACATGCCTTTTAAAATATACTGAAAAGTTTACCACCAAAAATGAAAAAAAAAAAAAAATAGATAAAAAAATTTCTGATATTTTTCATATTCCTGCACAAAACATAGATTGTAGGTATTCGTTAGAACCTCCTCAGCAAGGCGGTTCTAACGAGTACCCACAATCTATATTTTGAGCAGAAATAAGAAAAATAATGTATACGTACCCTTGTAAACCCCAGGGTTACTGTATAAAAGTGGGGTTTAAGGGAGTCAAAATTATATAGGCATGTTTTCGTGATGATACGGCTGGTCGTTAATAAGAAAACGAGAAAAATAAAACCAAACTGTTTCTTTAAAAATGTGAGCAGAAGAAATATGATACGAGCGGGAACATGTAATTTTTAAATTTTGGATTTTACATTTTTTGGGTGCGGGGAACACAAAGGTTTATAAACACTTTGTATGCAGGGTAAAAATTTCAGCAGACGACATTTTGAACTCTTTTTCTTATTTTTCCTAGAAAATAGGATCTGGCATTTCATGCAAATTGTCTGCTTAGGAGACTATTTGCATGAAGTGTCGGATCCTATTTTCTAGGAAAAATGAGAAAAAATTATCATCAATTTGTCGTCCACTGAAATTGCCCATAGCATGGTAAGTGTTAATCAATGTGGTTTCTTCTGACCCTCAAATGATCTTAACCTTTATTCTTCTGTTCGCTACTATTGAAGCTTTCAGGGAACAAGCCCTACTTGAGGGCCTTCCAGGAGCTCAAAACAAGACTCATTCTTTAGTTCTAGGTTTTCCGACAAGGTGTGGATATGCTCAAATATAAAGCTTCGTCAGGCCGCGTTCAAGGTCAGTCGGTAAAGTTATTCTCTTAAACAGCAGTCAAACTTCACCACTGTTTGACTGTTTTTTTTTGTCTAACCCCTATTCGATCTAACGTGATCCTGTGCCAACCACACAGACACTATCTGTACAACTCCGGTGACAACTATACACAAATGGTACATGTATCAACGCAAGTTAACAAATCCCTCCTTCAGCGCTAGTTTCTTGAAGTTCTTTTTTTAGTATGTTAAACACACCGGTTTGTCACGTGATAGTTACGCGACCATGGATGATTCGCTAACAGTTAGCCTGTCTATTGGTACGTCACGTATACGGGTCTAAATAAAATCAGTGAAAAACGAGGAAATTAACGCGTGCTCAAGTAAGGGTAGCCTTTCCGTAGGTCTAGATCAGGAGAAACTATAACAGGATAAAAGTTCTTCATAATCCTGTTATTCCAAGGAAATCAGAAAGAAGCAATAAACGCTTATTTTGTGAAATACCTGAACGTAGATTGCACCTGTAACGCACTCGCCAATATCAGTTGTCACTGATATATTTGCAAGCTGTTGTTTGGCTGTTAAGTGTCCCCTGAGGAGTCCTAGTTTACTCAGATTATCCAGCTGTGCCTCAATCTCCGTCAAGGCGTCCGTTAACTGCTGTGGTTCTATGTCATATAGCTGAACCCTGTAGTCGGCGGCGGCAAATAACATTGACCAGCTACGACCAATCAGGCCGCTGAAAAAGAAATGTGATAATGCATTTTTTTTGTAGTATCGCTAAATGATTTTTTTCTTGTTTTCTAAATTCTTCAAAGGCAGCGGCGCCTGATTTGGGTCCACACAGTTTGCTTAGACCTTACCATCCCAATATTTAGGGTAATACATTATAACGTATGCGCCCAGTTCAGTCTTTAGAGCGGCCTTTACATTCTTCTCAATCTGATCAAGACCTTTTTCCCTTCATCAATACATTCTGCAGACCCAGTGATTCTGTAAGCGGACGACGAATGCTCTAGTTTGATTGCGCGTTTGCAGATTGCTGGGCTAGGCCTTCGTTGACATGTTGCCATTCATGAGATTTATAATTATCTGTCAGTAAACATCATCACGACCCACAGATTTAAGGGCAATTGATACTCGAGATCTCAGGGGAAGGTGACTTTTGTCAAAATTTCTTTGTCTTTCTTCTAAAAAAGGGTTTGCTCTAAAAGAAAAGAAATTGCTCCGAAGCGGAGCAAATTCCTTTCTTTTAAAGCAGACCGTTTTGCAGAAGGCACTTGACGAGCAGGAAACCAAACAGGAAGTCAGTGACGTTGTCTCATTTGTTAACATGGCTAAACGTGTAGTCCACTTAATATTAAAAATCACGAACGTTTTCTTCACAATCATTTTGTTTATGCGTTGAAATAATATATCTTAACACGGACGCGCTCTGTTATCAAGGTAAGTTGTTCAAATAAATAAACATGGAGGTACCCAGAAAAGGCTACAGTCATGGTATATAGCACTCCCAAGACACCAGATAAGGGTTAAATAATATGGGATGACAACAAAAACAGCACTTTATCGAAAACAGAACGAATAGGAGACTATGAAATGCGAAACAAAAACAAAACAAAATAAAAAAACGACATTTAACAGTCGACAGCAAAACTGTTGCAGGCTCAAAAATGGTTGTATGGGTGCTGAACCCTCGCCCTTAATGCCGATGCTTTTATTATTTAATGTACTGTATAACGCATAATATGTACAGTTACACAGTGTACATACATTATTTAGACAAATAAGTGCATAAACAATGTAAATAATGTATGCAAAAGCATATTTCATCAGTGTTCGCCGTTCGGTCCGAGCAATAATCCTACCTCAATAGTGGCTTGATACAGTAAAACTTATCAATTTACTTTTCAACAGTAGAGAAGTAGTAGAAAAATGTATACATTCTGTCGAAATTGTTTTACGACGATTGTTATTAACGTATATGCATTAAGCTACCTTAATGCCGTTCAATCTGATGTAAATTTTAAGGATGCGTCAATTAAACCTTTTCCCCCGTTTTTCTTTTAAATGAGCCTGGTATTTGAACTATTATGTTTCATGTTTAAATATTGAAAATGTATCGCAAAACGCTTTTGAAGCGTATTTTTATAATTAAGTAATTGTTCAGGAATACTTATTAACCTTATACCGAATGCTTGTTGCTGTTGTTGTGCGCATTTTTAACGCTACCAGGCACCCGGGGTACATAGAGGAAGCGGCTATTGTTATGTACATGCATTTGTACAGCCTTACTTTTATGGATCACCCTTGCACACTTGGTGTCGCTGTCTGTCACCAGGTGCCGCCCTGTCCACTTTATACTCAACCCAGGGCACGTCGAGTACGAGCTGGTCTGAAAATGTCTCGACCCGAGCGGGATCCGAACCCACGATATCCCGCTTGAAAGTCGAGTGTGCTAACCACTAGGCCAACCAGCCCACATACTGAATGCATTTTTCTTCAAACGTTATAATAATATAATTTATAATAATAGTCCATGTAAAAATTGTTTCCTAGGAGAAGATTTTACATAAGCTATAATTAGCTTGTTATCTGATCCTTTATGTCTGTTTTGTATGTTTGTGTTGTACATATTATATTCAATAAACTATTGTTTAAACCAAAAATTGTTTCCAGTTTTAGCTCGAAACCTAAACCATCCTCTATGAGTGCAAAACAGTATATCACCGTTATTTTTCGTAGTTCATCGCTGTATTTATCGATAGCGTATGCCGTTCAATTTGATGTAAATTTTAAGGATGCGCCAATTAAACCTTTTCAAAACGGTTTACCGGTACTTTTCATCCCTTTCCATTTAAGGGAAACAACTTATGTTTCGCTCTTGGCTTACTTTGCCGATGATTGCGAATTAACTCCCTCAGTGATCATAAGGACTTTTCTCCCAGTTGAGATGATTCCCTGTTTACCCCAAAGCTCCGTGAACGTGTGATTACTTTTACTTCACGGCACATTTTAATATACATTCTGTTGTCAAGAAGGCAAAATTACTAAATTCAGACGGATTCGTTTGTTCTGGGCTTTGGTACCGTTATATAAGGAGAATGATACACTTTCAGGGGAGTCAAATTATTTTTGCTACCTCCTGAAAAGGGGTGTACTCTAAAAGGAAAGAATTTGCTCCAAAGGGGAGCAAATTCTTTCCATTTAGAGTAAGCCCCTCTTCAGAAGGGACTTAGTCTGCAGGAAAGCTAACAGGAACTCACAAAATTGTCTCCCTTCTAAAAACAGCGAAAAAGCTACCATATCTATTCAGTATCCTAAATGAACCACTTATGTTAAAAATTGCCGTGCAGTTAATGGCACTTTCAGCATGACCCGTGCTTTAGAAATGGTATAAAAGTTTTTTAGCCAATTAATAGCCCAAAATATAGAAAACAAGAAAAAAAAATCTCGTTAAAACTCGCCGTTCTTTTTTGGCTCATAAAAAGGTTTACACATATTTTATCTGTGTATCATCAGTTACATACATATATAGAAAACATCAAAGAACAAATGGAATTAAAAGAAAGCCTTGCGAAATACATGAATACGTCTCCCAACAAATAATAAAGTTTAGATTCTTTTGTGGTCACAATCGCACATACACAGGTAGAATAAGCATGTACCGTTAAAAGATGGATTATTTATAACAAGGAAAAAAGATGAAAAAGTATAGGGTATAAAGTGAAAAAGATAGGGATATAGAGGATAAGTTAAAGCTAGGACAAAGAAAGAAAGTAAGATCCCAAAAGAATTATAAGAATATTTGAGTCACTAAGAATGTGAAAGAACTCCAGTTATATGTACTGTGTACTTTTATGTATGCTAAATAGAACTTCCAAAACGGTTGTTTTTACAGGGTATCTGTGAACGACTTTAAGTTGAAGTCATTGTCTTGGTCACTTAGTGCGGTGTTCCCATACAGAAGACAGTGTAAAGTACACAAAAATGTGCACAACACTGGTTAACCGCTTCGAGGATTAAGCCTGCCCAGTAAAAGTGTGGTTAGGTAAACTGACCGCGCTCGACATGACCCCAATGGGTTGACTGGGCCGTAAAATCTCAACACAAACAAACATACAATAACGTGGCACATGGCTTGTCTCAGTTCATTATATTGGTTACATTCTAAAATGAAATGCAGATTTGTTTTCATTTGTCCTCAACTGCACAACATGCTGTCAATAACATTCTAGTGTCACAATTAATAATTATAGGGGCTACAATTTGTGCGCAGTTGTGTAAGGTAAAATTGTCCAATTCGGTCACCGGTAGTAGTAGAAGGTTGTGTACCGTAAGCATACGCGTTTAAGGTCTTTCGCTCTCCTGAGCCGAAGCGCTGCTCAAGTGAGCTAGTAGTATGTCAGTGCTCCATCGGCCATTGTCCGTCGTCGTCCGTCGTCCACAATTTTAAATAAGTATATCTCTAATGCCAGTTGGCCAGTCTTGATCAAATTTCATTTGTAGCATCACTGGGTAGGGAGGGGAAGGTGGCATTATGTTTTGAGGCATGTCTTGCCAAAACTGTGGTAACCATGACAACAAATAACTCCCATGATTTATAATAGGAAACATGTTGTCCGGATGATAGTTTTACTTTTTACAGACCAGCTTCAAACTCACAGGTAACCAGGACAGGTATAAAATCTAGATGAAGTTCGATTTTGGGCCGGATCCAGTTGTTAACTGGAGTATTAATGTGCCCTTGAGCGTAAAAAATTGTCCATATACTTATTATGGGGAAATGTTGTCCGGATGATAACGCCTTCATTTTTTTCCATTCCTGATTTTACTTGTAGGTGACCGTGACAGACATGAAATGTGCCTGAAGCTCGAATATGGACCATATTGGTCATTTGACTGGAGTTATATGCCCTTGAGTGCAGAATGTTTTCCCATGCATTTATAATGGGAAATTGTAACAAGCATATATCCAAGACCAGTCGGCCAATTTTGTTCAAATTTACCATGTAGCATCATAAGGATGAGAGAAAGACTGCATTTGGTTTCGGGGGAAATCTGGATATCATGGCAACCATTCAGGGCAACCGATAGCCCCCGTTGACTTACGATGGAGAAAATGTTGTCTGGATGATAGCGACTATGTTTTACAGATCGGCTTTATACTTGCATGTAACTAGGACACGTATGGAATCTAGCCGAAGTACGATTTTGGGCCTCATCAAATGATTAACTTTGGAGTTATGTGCCCTCGAGCGTAAAAATGCCCATAGACTTGTGCTGGAGAAATGTTGTTCGGATGATAATACCTTCATTTTTGTCAAATTCTCATTATACTTGTAGGTGTCCAGGACAGACATGACATCTAGAAGTTCGCTTATGGACCATATGGAGTTATATGTGGCCTTGAGTACACAATTTTTCCCATGCGTTTATAATGGGAGAATGTAACAAGCATATCTCCATGGCCATTTGGCCATTTTTGTTCAAATTTACCATGTAGCATCATAGGGCTGGGATGCAAACTTTGTTTTTAAAAGACCGTCCTCTATTTTGATTAGTTGCTGTGGCAATACTGGAAGACTGTTGCGTAGCATCTGCAGATATGCTCAGTGAAATGAATTGTGACCCGTGCGCCTCTTGTTTTTAAATGCTTCAATTGAAGGTGAATTAAGCGTAGAAGCTGGTGTTGTTCCATTGTCTACTAGCTGATGGGAGAAATGAGTTATAATATAGTTGTATTTCGGCGGCAATGTAATTGTTAAGCATTTCTAAGATTATATGAAGCCCTATACCTAACAGGGATCGTGAAAAGCTGATAAAGATAATCCGGACATAACCCATTCTGCATTTTTGTAAAATGTAACTATTTTCTTTTTTTAGTCTTCTTGACCTGAGTTATTCCCATCAAAATTCTTCTTAAAGTAAAGCTAATGAATGGCCCATGTATGAATCTTCACGAGGTCATTATCAAATTCTAATACTTCATTTTGAAGGTATTAAGTACCACTTATAAGTTAGTGTAATCCGCAAAAATGTTGAGGTCTACGATAATGTCATTTATGAAGACAGGAAATAGCAGGGGCAAAGAACTGAGCCTTGCGGTACGCCAACTTTCCGTAAAGACCACTCTTAGGAAACAACAGGCAAGACAACCCGTTGTTTTCTATCTTTAAGATAATGAGAAAGCCATTCTAAGGACCCTTCAATACCCGCTTGTTTCAGTTTATAAAAAAGTCCTCGATATCAAACTCTTCAAAGGCCTTACTTTTATCTAGGAAAAAAAAAAAAAAAAAAAAGAGATCTGACTTCATTGCCTTCAAGGCTTTGCAGAAGGTGTCTTTGAAACTAACAAGTTGGTTATAAGTAGAAAAAAGGTAAGAGAAAAGTCCAGGGAGTGCCACAATCACAAACCGCAGCCCATCCCAGACACGACGAGGAAGTGGAAACAGACAAAACCAAACAAGCGCAAATCGAACAAACGTACGAGTCACCTTGTATGAATCATAGAAAAAGATGCGATGTGTCTAACTAATAAACTAGTATTCTTATACATGTATATCGATGAATAACATTTTTGAATTCTTATGAACAATCATACTTACCGGCAAGCCTCCTGAATTTGTAAAAAGTCGTAGCAATGACATTCGGTTTCATATCTTAGGCCTCATGTAACATATAATGCTTAATCCACCGACTACCTAAATTTAGCACAAAGCGAAATCGACCAGTTTAGAAAGTTTGGACACAGACGAAATATGCTGTTGCATTTATTATTTACAATGTTCATACACTTATTTGTCTCAATTATGCATGCAACTGTGCATATAACTACAGATGATACGTACCATACATTAAACGCATTAACCATTAAAGCGCCAATCACAACTGCAGCAGACGATATTTCGATTTTTTTTTAACTCATAATAGAAAACAAGTCTTGACATTAGACGTGAATACTCAGTTTCAGAGAAAGGAAGTCTTGCATTTCATGTGAATCGTCTGTTTGGCAGACGAATCAATTGAAATGTCAGACTTGTTTTCTCTGGAGAGGATAAAAAAAAAAAAAAAAAATAGAATGCCAGCTGCTAAACATTTTGTTTGGCGTTTTAATGGTAAAATAAAAACGAAATACTGTTAAGAAGAAAACAAAAAAAAAAACATGAATAAACAAAAATAAAACAAAACATTATAAATAAGTAAATAAAAAATGAAACACGATAAAAAACAAAACAAAACAAAACAAAAAAAAACAACAACAAAAAAAAAAACAACAACAAATTGTCTACCTGCCGATAACAGCCACCTTCTGACCAGATTCTGCCATAATTGTGAATTGCTTATCTCTCTGTGAACTGCGAGATTGACTTTTGAATAGGTGTGTCTCTTTGACCTAACCGTATTTGACTAAATGAGCTCCAACATGAGAAAACGTACCTTCTGCTATATGCACTCAGCGAAGTCTCAAATAGTCTGAGCATTCGTGCAATTTGATCAGAGTGTGTTGTCCGCATGAAGAAATTTTGCATCCTTGGCTATCCAAAACGCGCACAGTGATGATTCTGATCAGACTGTGCATGCTGATTTGAATCTTCGCCGGGCGCGCATGTCTGAAGGTACGTTTTCTGACTTTGTGCCTCAAATGATCCTCATCACGAAAACAAAACGATCTTACGACGTGTATGCCTATGAAGCCTGACGGGCGTACACAGTCTGTTCAGAGTATCCGTCTGGTTCTCTATCGATAGATACAGACCAAAGACTTCTCCAGACGAGGAATCTGATGCGCAGGTTAAGGTTAATCTGAGTCTTCGCTGGGAGCAACATGCAGTAAGGTACAAATTCTCACAGTGTGGCTCAAATGTAGAAGTGCAATCCACTCCTTATCAAGTTTGAAATGACTGAGGTCATTAATCCTAGTCCTGCTGAACCCGGATATGTCCTGCCTTTGCAAACAGTGTAGATCCAGATCAGTTGGCTTCTTAAGAAGCCAACTGATCTGGATCTGCACTGTTTGCCATTAAATATGTGAATTCATATCAATAATCTGGATTAAGTAATCTGATTGGCTGAAAATTGGAAGTGGGCGTGGCATCTTTTTTTTTATTCAGCAGAACTAGGGTTAAGTCAGACATAATACATTTGTGTCTGGATACAGAACTGCATAAAATAATTCCGTATACATGTATATTAGATATTTCATTTCAACGGTTACCACCCTCTCTCTTTGTCTCTTGAGACAATTTGCATGAGATGCCAAAGCATGTTTTCTGGGAAAATATTTCAAAATCTCATCTGCTGAAATTTTATACAGCATGCTATGTGTTAGAGTAATGGTTATTTGAGCCTTAACGTCAGAAAACGTACCTTCGGACATGTGCTCCATGCGGAGATTCAGATCAGTCTGTACGTTAGCGCAGTCTGATCAGAATCTTCTCTGGGCGCATTTTGGATAGCCAATAATTCAAAAATTCTTCACGCGGACAACGAAGACTCTGATAAGACTGTGCGTATGCGCAGACTGATTTGAGTCTTCGTTGGGCGCACATTAGAAGGTACCTTTTCTCACGTTACTGCTCTTTTATACCAAGTTTTCACGTCTTGTTTCTTTATCAGGAAAATCAACAAAGATGGCTGAGACAAATCAGAAAGTTGCAATAATTGGAAGGTAACATTTTAAATATTGCAATGGTATTATAAGACTTTGGTGTGACTTCTCACAGCATTTTAATTACGTTCACTTGTAAGAGAGCTGCTCCTATTAGACAAGTTCTTATGTAGAAAGCCATTGTGTAGAACGGATTTAAGATCAAGGAAACACTAAGGTCTCCTTCTCTCACAGGAATTAATTTGCTCCCATCTGGAAAGTTCTTTCCTTGAAGAATAACTGCCAATTCAAAAGGATAAAATTGCCAGGGAACTGAATTCTTGTCTGCAACAGGTGCCTGAAAACTTGAGGCGAGATATTTCGGTGCACCGAATATCTTTAAATAGCCTAATAAAATCACATGCATGAGGTTACTTGCTTATCTATACAATTTGAATAAACTGTACATGTTTGCTGGTTTTATAAACTATACATGTTTACTGCTTTTATAAACTATACAAGTTTACTGGTTTTATACGAATTTGCCTTCTAATCTATAAAAGTTTGTATAATCTATAGACGTAGGAAGGTTTTACTAATCTGTAAAATTTTGTATTCCACGTTTGGTTTTATACGATTTTACCTAATGATCTATACAACTTCTACCATTCACTGTAATACGCTGATGCACATTCATCTTTAGTGGACTGTGGGCTATTCCATCATGCAAGTCGGAAGGATCGATAATTTATTTAAAGGGGCAAACGTTACACAGAAACTGTTTATTGCTTTTATTACTGAAGCTACTGATGTCATGACATGATCGGACGTCACGCTCATATCAGGGTCTGAAATTTTGGCTACACATCTCTTTCAGTGGTATAATCGGTCGTAGCTGGGCTATGTTGTTTTCCGCCGCTGACTATAATGTTCAACTATGTGATAAAGAACCGAAACAGCTCACTGAAGCAATCAAGGAAATAGAAGCGCAACTGAAGCATTTAGAAAAACTAAACCTCTTGAGGGGACACCTAAGTATCAAACAACAACTGGACAATATTACAACCACTGAGAACATAATAGAATGTGTTAATGATGCTATTTATATACAGGTAGCAGCTTATTTTGTAAATGGTTATGGATGTAAATATGCTCATAAAAGACAGAATCAAAACATTTGATAACTGAACATAAGTTCAAAGGAACCTAAATTCTACATGGGTATAGAAGATACACGTGTCACAATTCCACATGGGTATAGAAGATACACGTGTCACAATTCTGCATGGGTATAGAAGTTACTTGTGTCACAATTCTACATGAGTATAGAAGATACACGTGTCACAATTCTACATGGTATAGAAGTTACACGTGTCACAATTCTACATGGGTATAGAGGTTACACGTGTCACAATTTCGAAGCGCGCCCTTCCCAAAGCATCTAAAGAAGAGATTACAAACAAGCATCACAAAAACACGCCTATATAATGTTGACCCCCTTAAACCCCACTTTTGTATAGAAAAACTGGGGTTTACAGGGGTAAACATTATTTTTCTTATTTCTGCTCAAAAACATAGCTTGTGGGTACTCGTTAGAACCGCCTCGTTGAGGCGGTTCTAACGAGTACCCACATTCTATGTTTTGAGCAGAAATATGAAAAATATCAGTTTCTTTTTTATCTGAAAATTTTCATTTTTTGGTGGTAAAATTTTCAGTATATTTGAATAGGCATGTTTTCGTAATGTAATGACGTAAACGACAGCAACAACAAAACAAAAAAAAAAAAAAAAAAAAAAAAACGAAAAAAAAAAAAACAAAACAAAAAAAAAACAATAACACAAAACATTTGCAATAAACGATATACGAGCAAAGAAAAAAGAAACACCCGCAGTATAATATAGTATAGTATAGTATAGTATACTATAGGAACAGAAGAGAAATAAGTTAAACACAGAAAGAACAGCCTTGGAACAAATTACATGCCAAACTTTTATAAGAACTTGAATTTGGTATCTGCAAAAGAAGAACATACTTCTTTTCAGTTATAATCATATCATCATATCGGTCAAAGCATGATCAAGTAGGTCAAAATGCGTATATATTTTTGTGTCAGCAGTCTGACAGGATTCTCCGAAGAATGTAAACAAAATACATACTATTCTTTGCGTTTGACAAAAGTGAATAAATATTTGATTTTTTTTCAGGAATGTGTTCCTGAAAGACTTGAGATGAAACAGGCTGTATACGACGAAATAGATCTATTTTTACGTGATGATGTTATATTGGCGTCGTCTGCTAGCGCATTACTGCCGTCCATTCTGGCTGAGAAAATCAAACATAAGAACAGATATATTGTTGCTCATCCGGTAATAACTTTTACAAAACAAAAATCATTATTCATTTAAACATTAGGTAGAATCAGGCTTGAAACGCTAAGATGATTTTGGAGATAATAATTGTTATACATTTCTCTAGCAGAAGAAATGTAAGGCACACCTCAACCACAGATACATAGACTGAACATAGGACCCACACAGTTTGCCTGTTAGGGTGCATCTTCAAAGGAAATCATATAATTTGAACAGTTTGCCTGATGCATCTTCGAAGTAAATGCTATTTGAACAGTTTACCTGTTCTGATGAACGTTCGAGGCAAATGTTATTTAAACAGTTTACCTATTGTGCAGCATCTTCGAATGATATGCTGTTTGAACAGATTGCATGTTGTGATATATCTTCCAAGGAAATGTTATTTGAACAGTTTGCCTATTGAGATATATATGCGAAGGAAATGCTGTTTTAACAGTTTGCTTGTTGTGGTGTATCTTCGAAGCAAATATTATTCGAACAGTTTGCCTGTTGTGATATATCTTAGAAGCACAGATCGCATGTTATGATTCATCTTCGAGGCAAATGCTATTTGAACAGTTAGCCTGTTGGGATGTCTGTTGGAAGCAAATGCTAGTTGTTTTTGTGATGCATCTTAGACACGTATGCTGTTTGAACAATTTGGGCTCATTTGGTATACTCTCGTCTTATTACTAAAACCCAGCGGGTTTTATTTTGTAACAACAGTAATAATTACCACCATATACAGAGGTGTCATTATTAATACGCGATATTATCATGTTTTGTAGTCAAATCCACCCTTCCATATGCCGTTAGTGGAGCTCGTGCCCAGTCCATGGACTGATAGTGATGTTGTCCTAAAAGCCAAAACAATATTGGAGGCAACAGGCCAGGTACCAGTAGTACTCAAGAGAGAAATTGCTGGGTATGTCAACAACAGAATACAATGTGCAATGTTCAGTGAAATTTGGAGATTGATGAGGGTAAGCAGAAGTTCTTAAAGTTTTTAAAGCAGAGCTATGAAGATGGTGAAATCTTTGCCATGCGTAATTAATAAGTTCAGATGGAAGCCAATAGTTTAACTTCTATAAAATGTCTTGCGAGCCTTGGCGAGCAAAAAGATTGAAATTATTGAAGAAATATAATATATATTGTATGAAAGAACATTGAATGTAAGATTCTATTTATTATATGACCCCCAAAACTGCATTGTATATGCATTTTTCTGCTTTCAGCGTCACCTTTTCACTATATGTAAACAGCTTTTGGTTACGGACGTTGCTCCATAAGGTTTTAGCACCGTAACCAATTGTTACGCTAGTGTAATACGATATTCATGCAATGGCATTACAATTCTGTCAGACGCACTTCATATCATGAAAGAACAATATAATAAATGTATACCACAAAGGGCTCACATAAATAGAGTATCTACGGTATGCTATACAGAAAAGGAAAAAAGCTGAATCCTAAATAATGGACGTAATCGTTATAATCTTGAGACAGCTGAACGTGGTATCCAATGGAATCTTTGAAAACATAGCAAAGCTGTAGTTGTCTAGGTCAACATACCAAAGTAATTTGCTAATAAAAAATAAATAAAGAAATTATCCTTGAAACTTGATCTATAAAAATACTTAGCCTCAGAGCTGTTTTATGTTTTTTTTATCTTGTTGTGGTTTTGTGAAGTTGTCTGGCCGTAAAAGTGCTTTAAACCCGCCCCCACCCCGCACGCCCCCACATTCCCGGTGGTTTATTCTACTGACCGTTCTAAGGCGGTGTTAGTCTTACTCTTTGTTGCTTTGTGGTTTATTCTACGATGCGATTTGTTTTAAGTCTTGCCTTGTGTTATTTTGTTCTAATATTTTTTTCGGTCCTTTTAGCATTGCGATTACCTCGCTTGGGGAAGAGAGAGCTAATCTTAGTGCTTTTCGTACGTTTGTTCGGTTTGCGCATGTTTGGTTTTGTCTGTTTCCTCTTCCTCTTCGTCTTTGGGAAGAGCTGCGGCATGCAGCCTCGCAAACTACAGTGTTGCATATGAAGAGATTCAATCAAACCAAGTCTCCGATTTTCGTGATTTTGTGTGTTCTCTATTTCCAAAGGCAATCCTTTTTGACTTTTATTTTTACCTTTGACTTTTTTTTTTACCTTTTTTCTTTTGCTCTGCTTCAGATCCTATTGATCCAAATACGTCCTGTCGCTCAGCTTTAATTAATCAACATCAAAAATATACTTTGTTTCTTCGCACGTTTGCGATTGTTTATGTTTTGCTATGATGTTTCATGATCTACACGGACCAAACGCATCTTTGTAATTTGGTACTGCATCAGATTCAAATGAGAGGTTTTAAAAGAGTAAAACTAGTTTAAGCCCCTATAACTTTTCTGCACGAATGTCGGTTATTGCAACTGTGGCATTGTGTATTGTCGTTGTTTGATCCTCAGTGACTTCTTTCAGTGACTTTCAAGGGTAACTACTTTTAGCGACAGGACGTATTAGTTCCAGTTTATTGTTAAGTACGTCGATAAGTATATGTAAATACATTTGCTTATTTCCAGGACAACATTATAACTGTTGAAGACTTGGAGAAAGTAATGAGTGCAGGTCTTGGGCGCCAGTATGCTTTTATCGGGCCTATAGAAGCCCTTTACTTGGACTGTGAAGGCAAGTTTGTCTCTACATGTTTAATTCCTGTCTCATGCCTCTTATGCCACATGGAATATGTTTTCACACAGATGAAGGCCCAGGAATAGGCATACAAAGTTATCTCAGTTCTTTTACTCTCAAGAATATTTTCTTGTTGATGACTATACTACTACTACAAGCATATACGTGATGGAGAATATGCATGAAGAATAACTATTTTATAAAATATTCCTTTGCCTGCGACTTTACAAAAATTAAACTATTTAGAAACTGCAACCTTGGCTTTTCAAAAGTATTACAACAAATAACATAGAAATACTCAACATTGTAGAAAGAAAGCATTTGTTATATTAAATGTTTAAAGCTTTAAAAGTTAAAGCCATGTATAATTTGCTCGCTGAGGGATAAAAATCTCACGAATACCACAATAAGCCAAGTATTTGGTTGGATTATTGCCAAATGTTCATGGATATATAATCGGGACATAACGAAGAACTGATTAGATTTTGGTGACCTTGACCTTATTTTTAAGGTCACAGCAGTAGAAAAAAAAAATGAAAATCCACGGTTGGGGAGCATCTGTTTTCTCTGAAAACACCGTTACTGGTTATTTTTATTTTCCTTTGGGGTCATTGAGCCCATTTTAGTAACTTGGAAAATCGAGGTCCGCTTAAACCTGTGCTAGGCGCCGTATGCACCTGTGCAAACTACAATGGTGTCAATGAAACCGGGACAATGCGTTTCTTTCTTTATTGTATTGTTTCCAAGGGCAATTTTATAGATTTTGTTTTGTTCAAATTTTAAAACAAGCATGATAAGAAGTTGAGGTTTAATTGCACAATACATTAACCTATAGATAATGTGCTATATTCTATTCTTCCCATACCTTCCACAGAAAAAAACGACAGAAACGTCGTCCCATACAGTCTTAATCCAAAAGTCCCTTAGGCAGTCACCTGTGTGACGTATTCCTCCCGCTCTTTTGATCACGCGTCACTTTCTTTTCTGTGGACGAGAAAGTAAACATGGATTTTTTCTCCGGGTGAAAGAAATCTATATTTTCTTCCTTTTTCTCCGGTTGAAATTATTTTCTTTGTTCTTTCTCATGTTCCTTTACCTTGCCTTTCACTTTTCATACTATCTTTTGTTGAAAATCGTTTTTCGTTTTCTTGAAATTATCCTTCGCCCGTTCGTTGTAATGAGTTTTCGTGACTTTCATGACTATTCATCGCGTTGAATGTGGTCATATAAAATCGCATTGGGATAATCATAATAAATGTATTAAATGTTCTCGTTTCCAGGGAATCAATATGCTCCACGTGTACCTCCTGGTCGGATTCAATCTGAAAACTTGCCGAGAAAAGAAGAACTTACACTTCTAGAAAGTGGGTCATGTCTAAAAAGAAGAAATCGCAAGCCATGTCTGACTCTTCAGACGAAGAGAAAAATTATGGGAACACTACCCCACATGGACCTGCTGCCCAGGGGAAGACCCATAAAGTTAGCAACTCCAAGGGTACTTGTACCCTAGGGAGTATGTCCACCGGCCACTGGCCACCAGTCACTGGTCAATGGACCACCGGTCAACCAGCCACTAGCCGCTCGCCCAATGGACAACAAGACATCACAGACTGGCCACCGGTCATCACCAGTCACCGGTCACGGGTCACCGGCCACCGGTCAAATGGGCATTACACAGGAATTTTCTAGTCAGTCAATCACCAGTCACCGGCCATCCAGCCACCGGTCATTGGACTTAGAAAATTTCAACACAGGGGGAAATCAATATTCACCGGTCACCGGTCATGGTCAAACGGCCACTGGTCACCGGTCATCAGACTTTATATCAACCTATAGTTAGTGAAACTCATGCCATGGGCATTGAGTTCACTAATAATCCAGCTAGCTCAAAAAGAGTCTTACTTCCCTTGGAATCGGACTTTAGTAATATGTCCGATCTCAGTGTTATCGTGGAACCGCCCGATAACAACTGGAGATCGGACAACAGACAAGCTCAGACTTTACTCTCTGGACGGATTTCCAGGAGGGATCAGTCTAGAACTAAACATAAATCCAAGAAGAGGAGGAGACGTAGATCGTCTTCTACATCCTCTTCTTCGAGATCTGCATCTTCTGACTCTCACAAAAGAAGCAGAAAATCAAAAAGATCCAAACATTCTCACAAGGAGAGGAGAAGATCTTCTTCTTCTTCTTCTTTATCTGATAATCAGTCACATGATTATGGCAGATACAAAAGAAGTAGACATAGTCCGCAGGCTGCACAGAATCCTAGCATACTACAGCCTGCGGAAATAACTAATGTCCAGACAATACCACCTGAACAGACTTTGCAACGCTCTACAAAGGACTCAGGTTCAGGTTCCGAAATCGAAATTAATGAAGCTGTCAGGCTTTTGCCTCCGGAGTTATGCCCAAGGCCAACCGAGGAGATACTCCGGCAAAGCCTCTATCTGGCATCGAACATCTAATGGAGTCGCATGTGACTCCTAGTATTGCCGCAATCCAAACTAGTTGAAAAACTGCCAAATTTCTCCAAAGCAAAATCGATATGGAGAAATGTGGCAGAGATTGGAAATGCTCACAAAATTTAGTATCTTCTCTGACACAGACTAAATTCTATAAGAGCCAGAGTCAGTATTTCCCGACAGATAACATTCCTCCGTTAGAGTCGGAAGCTTCCCTGCTGGACTTATCCAGCAAGGGAAAATGCTCCATTCCAATGAAAATCATTGAAATATGGGGAAAAAAAAGCCCACAAACTTATAGCGATAAACTCACATGCGTACCTATTCTCTTCTGCTGCGTACTTATGTATGCAGCAGCAGACAATGTCCGTGCCAGCTCTTTCAAGACTGCTGGAAGCCGTAGCTAAATCTATAAAACATGCTACGGCTATGTCTATGATTTTAGCTACGGAAATTTTCCAAGCTAGACGTGATGCGGTGCTGACCACGTCTAAGATTTTATTGGACAATAGCAAACGGTTTTCCACGGGTAAACAATACATCATTTGTTTGTCCGAAACTTGCAACGGTTAATGAAGTTTGTCATATCAGGTACAAAAGCATGGGGACAATAATGAAAACTGTCACATTTGTCGTCTGTGATGCGTAAAATAACAGTTAAACTTTCGGACCAACAAAGCTATTTATAGTTCAGTACCTATATAGAATCATTCCCTATTCCAGCCATGAGTTGCGAAACGTTCCAGTAAATTCTACAACTCTGTTTGGTAACAAAATTAAGGAAGTTGCCAAGGGCAATTTTGAGGCCTAGCAACAAAGGTTCTTGGCAACTTCCTCCGTTGCTTCTTCTATGCAACAACGACAAAAAGTGACATATCCGACTCCTCCGGTCTTTGAGAGACCGAAGCAGCCGACTAAACCTTCTAGGCCTCAACAAACGCAGTCGTATAGGCCTAAGAGTCAAACACATTCATATTCATCAAATAGAAAGGAATATGGTAAGAGAAGTGGGAATCAGAAACAGTTCCCCTCCTCTAAGCAAGCCTCATCTTCCACAAAATTTTGGTGTCCAACCCTTTCCACTGCCAGTCCTACCACGTCCAGACATTCCAGTGGGAGGAAGGTTGGCCCATTTAGTGGAACAATGGGAAGAATTGACAGACAACAAGTGGGTCGATCCTCTCTATCGTCCGAAACGGGTTCAAGATCCCATTCAAGTCAGTTCCTCCCCTATCGGTTGTTCCGATAAAGCTGAGTCAATCTTCCTCCCCGTTATTGCGAGAAGAAATCGCAGAACTCAAGAAACTGGCAGTGGAAAGGGTTCGGAATCCGGGAACTCCCAGTTTTTATTCCCGGCTATTCCTAGTACTGAAAAAGAACGGAAAATTACCAGTACTTTCCTTACTAAATCAGTACATAAACAAACATCATTTCAAGATGGAGACAGTCAAGTCAATAAGACAATCGATAATGGCCAACGACTGGGCTGTCTCCATAGATCTGACGGATGCATATCTTCATGTTCCGATACATCCAATATCCAGAAAATACCTTCGGTTCGTCTACGACCATCAGGTCTTTCACTTCACGGCCTTACCGTTCGGCATGTCCCTAAGTCCTTGGGTTTATACACAATTAATGAATGTAGTAGCAGCACACTTACGACTACGTGCCGTATCTCTCTTTCTATACCAAGACGATTGGCTAATAAGAGATCTGATTCGCAATCGACATCTCTCACACAAAATCCAAACTTCAAACGGTACAAAATCTGGGTTTCATACCAAATCTAAAAAAGTCAGATTTGATACCAATACAACAATTCACATTTATAGGTATGGAATTTCGAACTCAGCAGAAAATAGTCAGAGTACCTGCGGACCGAGTAAAAGCTCTTATTCTGACCATCAAAACAATTCTCTCTCAGACTCAAGTTTCGGCACGAACTTTCCGTTCTCTTTTGGGCAAACTCAGTGCAGTAGCAGATTTAATTCTTCTAGGCAGATTGCACTTACGACCTCTGCAAATGTGCCTATTATTGGTCTGGAAACCTCACATTCTTCCATTAGATCATCAAGTTAGATCAACAGTATAATCAGATTCCATTTGAAATGGTGGATGAACACCAATCGCTTCGTTCAAGGAGTGCCCTTTCACCCTCCAGACCCCAAAACATTCCTTTATACGGATGCCAGTCATTACGGTTGGGAGCTCATCTGGAACCAATGAGTCTATCCTTTCACAGTCGCTGGTCGGAAGACCAACCCCAACTCCATATCAAAATGTTGGAAGTAATTGCCATTCGTTTCGCATTGATAAGAGCCTTGAAATATATTCACCATTCATGTGTCATGATTTCTACCGACAACACAACAGTGGTCTCGTATATTAACAAGCACGGAGGAACACATTCTCCTAACCTATGCGTGGAGGTATGGAAAAATCCTCCAGTGGTGTCTAAAACAGCATATTGTCGTCAGGATTCGACAAATCCCAGGCAAATTCAATGTTTTGGCAGACAGGTTATCGAGAATCGAAAAAATAATCAAAGAATGGGCATTGGGTCAATCGATAGCGAATTCAATTTTCCAACTGTTCAACTGTCACAATATGGATCTGTTTGCCACACGTTTCAATCGCAAACTTCCACTTTAAGTATCCCCAGTTCCGGACAATCAAGCCTTAGCGATAGACGCATTCTCTATGAACTGGAACAATCTTCATGCTTATGCATTTCCTCCAACAATACTGATTTCTCCTGTCTTGAACAAGATACGTCAGTCTCAGTGCAGAATAGTTCTTATAGCCCCTCTTTGGCCGCAACAAGCATGGTTCTCAGAGGTACTACAACTGCTTGTATCAGCTCCAGTTCGTCTTCCATTTTTTTTTCAAAACTGTTAACACAAACAAAAGGAAAGTTTCAACAGCAAATACTCCCAACTCTCAACCTTCATGCCTGGGAGTTATCGAGCAATCAGTTAGAGATAAAAATTTTCGCAAAACGTTGCAGATTTTGTCTCCAAGTCAAGACGAACATCAACAGAAAGTCTATGACGCGTAACGGACCGTATATACCCGTTGGTGTCATAGAAAGTAGGTTAATCCGGTCTCTGCCCCTCTTACTGTTATAGCCGACTTCTTCATGTACCTTTTCTCTGAGAAAAAGTATCAAATTAGCACTATTAAAGGCTACAGGTTTATGATATCTAATACTCTTAAATTTAAGACTGCTAATAGAATCGGATCTATCCCTGTCTTGACAGAATTAATAAGATCTTTTGAGATGCAACGCCCTATACAAAGATCTCTTACTCCTAAATGGGATTTATCTTGGGTCTTAGTCTGTATGCAGAAAGCCCCATATGAACCTTTACATAAGGCTTCTATGAACTGGAACAATCTTCATGCTTATGCATGATATTTGATTTTTTTGTTTTTGCTTTGATGCATTGACTGAGTTGGGAGCCTTTATGCGAACCGCATTTTTATGTATTTCTGTATTAAGAGTAGCATCGGGACCCAGGGTGAAGTTAGCTAGCTGTAAAAGTGCTTTAAAAACCCCGGTGGTTTGCTCTACTGACCGTTCTAAGACGGTGGTCCCGGTGTTAGTCTTACTCTTTGTTGCTTTGTGGTTTATTCTACGAGGCGATTTGTTGTATGTCTTTCCGTGTGTCATTTGTTCTTGTGTTTTTCAGTCCTTTTAATATTGCGATTACCTCGCTTGGGGAAGAGAGAGCTAATCTTAGTGCTTTTCGTACGTTTGTTCGGTTTGAGCTTGTTTGGATTTGTTGGTTTCCTCTTCCTCTTGGGGTCTGGGAAGGGCTGCGGTTTGTTATTGTGGCACTCCCTGGACTTTTCTCTTACCTTTTTTTTTTCTAAACTTCATGTAACGTTAAAACAGCCTTTCTTCTAGCTTTTGCCACTGCCAAAAGATGTAGCGAGATTCATGCCCTGGCAATGGATTCAAATCATTTAAGATTCAATCAATCTGATGGATCAATATCTTTGATAGTTCAAACTGGTTTTCTGGCTAAGAATCAGCTTCCGTCCATTTGCCCAGATCCTATTGTGATCCCTAATCTAGCCCGTATATGTAAAAGAGAACTCAGACTTTTATACCCGATAAGAAATTTAAAATTCTATCTTAAGATGACTAGACCTTACCATCAAAATAGAACTAGACTATTTCTACCAATTAAAGGCAAACAAGATATTTCTAAATCCTCTGTCTCCAGATGGATTTCTTATACTATTAAACTTGCCTACAGGAAACTCACCAGTAAAGACTTTCCCTTCTTAAAAATTAAAGCCCATGAAGTTAAGGCTGTATCTTCCTCTGGGGCATTTTTAGATAAAGTTCCGCTCAATGAGATTCTTAAAGCAGCAGTAGGGAATCAATCCTCTACTTTTGCTAAGTTCTATCTAAGGGATATGTCTCAGCAACTACAAAATTAACATCATTTGAGCCCAGTTGTTGTGGCCCAAAAAGTGGTGGGGGCCAAGTTAACAGTGCCTTGGATGCCGAAGAAGAATAACAGCCTCCAAACGTGAAGGTCCATATATTAAGATAATTAATATCTTATATATATGTTGAAATGAGCTTTCGCTTAGGATTTATATCAAGACTGAGCTTATTCTAAGAGTTTCCTAAGCCTTAATCCAGAAGTGGAGGTATCTACTTGTTTTTTTTTTGTGTTAGAATTTGGAGCTCCTTCCCACCTTATTGGCGAATTCTATCTAGCACATTATTTATAGGTTAATGTATTGTGCAGTTAAAATGAAGTTTTTAAAAGTAAAACATATTTTAACAAGCAATACTTAGCCTATAGATAAGATAATCCCACCTCCCTATCCCCGCTTTGCTCTACCCTTTAGGGCTTTACATCAAAGAACTGACACGTGATCAGAAGAGCGGGAGGAATACGTCACATAGGTGACTGCCTAAGGGACTTTTGGATTAAGACTGATTGGGACGACGTTTCTGTAGTTTATTCTGTGGAAGGTATGGGCAGAATAGAATATAGCACATTATCTATAGGTTAAGTATTGCTTGTTAAAATATGATTTACTTTTAAAAACTTCATATTTAGGTTTTGTAGCTATGTTTTAAATATTTTAGGTATGCAGAATACAGCAAAACAATATGGCAAAGAGGTTGAACGCGTCCAGAGTACCATGACTGGAAATACGAACTTTTCTGGACCTATTCTTGATAAGATACAAGGAGAAATGGAAACATGGATTCCACTTAATGAACTCCGAGAGAGACGTCAGAGACGAGACAGAAGATTGGCAGCACTAACACAGTTGATAAAGAAACTTGATATTGAAGATAATGTATAAAATACCCATTAGGAAACTGACTTCAGATAACTTGACTGTATGCAAAATTGGGCTGGTCAGTCAGAGCTGAAAATATAATCGATTATCAATCCTGCTATTGCGATCGATAATCGATTAGTAATCACTGAAGATTTGGTCATTATTTTACCTGTCTGTCTGAGCATGACTCTTACATATGTTGTACTTCACTGTATGTAATTGAATTGACAGGCCTGAGCAAACCGTGTAGACCCAGATGAGACGCCGCAAAACGCGGCGTCTCATCAGGGTCTACACCGTTTGCCACAAATCCAGCTATTTTAGTCACAATATTGGGTAGTAAGTTGTACTTGATAAATTTTAGTGAGCAGTTGAGGTGTCTGAATACTAAGGGTAAATACGGTAAAGTAAGAGACACAGAAATTAAATGATCGATTATTAGCAGATCTGTAACGTCAATCATTTTTGTGAAATTTATCGGTCAATTAATCGATTATCCGATTAATTGTGTCAGCCTTAATGCAAAATAATAGTTTGTGTATTGTCAGTCATGATAAATAATTTCTACCTCGTGCAAATAAGTTAAAGGTAATCGATACTCTTTCAGATGAAGCACCTCTGTCAAAATTCACTTTGACTCCTTCTGAAAAGGGGTCTACTCTTAAAGGAAAGAATTTGCTCCCCTTGGGAATATTTGTTTTTACATTTTAGGGTAGACGCCTTTTCTGAAGTAAGTTGGTGTGCAATAAAGCAAACAGGAAGTCACAAAAGTTGTCCTCCTTGGCGGAAATGGCATAAAATCTAACAAGTATGTCCAGTCTCCTTAGTAAAATTGCTTTAGATCAAAGAGTAGTATATGCATACTAATATGCTTTCAATTCATACAACGTGAAAAAATATGTGTTCATAATTTCTATACTTCATTTTAATGTTGACTGCCAGGCATTAGACACAGTGCTACGGAATTCCAGCTACTTTCTCCAGACAAATCCTCCAGGATGATAAAAGATCATACAGTATTTAGGGTAATTACTCTGTGAGCCAATTTTTCCGAAGTATACAGGTAATTACAGTATTATACAATTTTTGTCCTGCAATATTTAGGGTAATTACTGTGTAGGATAGTTGTCTAAAGTATTCATGGTAATTACGGTTTGCGTTAATGGTTGTCCTACAAGAAGGTGTTCGAAGTAATCTGGGTAATTACGGTGTGATACAATGGTTGTCCTACTGTATTATGGTAATTATTGCGTGCGACAACAGTCCGAAGTATTCAGGATAATTACGGTGTTATATAATGGTTGTCCTACCGTAGAGTAATTTCTGTATGGGCAGTTGTCCGAAGTATTCAGGGTAATTACGGTGGTGTGCTACAATGGTCGTCCTACAGTATTTAGGGAAATTACTCTGTGGGCCAACTGTCTGAAGTATTCAGGGTATTTACGGTGTTATACAATGGTTGTCCTACAGTATTTAGGGTAATTACTCTGTGTGTGTGTGTGGTGGGGGGGGGGGACACTTGTCCGAAGTATTCGGGGTAGTTATGGTGTGCGTCAGTTGTTGTCCTACAAGAAGGTGTCTGAAGTGTTCAGGGTAATTACGGCATGACACAATGGTTGTCCTACAGTATTTAGAGCAATTGCTGTGTGCGACAACTCTCCGAAGTGTTCAGGTTAATAATGATGTGATACAATGGTTGTCCTACAGTATTTGTCCTACAGTATTTAGAGTAAATACTGTGTGCGTCAATGGCTGTCTTACAAGAAGATGTCCAAAGTGTTCAGGGTTATTACGGTGTGCGGCAATGATTGTCCTTCAGTTATTAGGCAATAACAGTGTGCGGCATTGATTGCTCTACAGTATTTCTGGTAATTAATGTGTGCGACAACTGTCCGAAGTATACAGGGTAATTACGGTGTGCGTCTATGGTTGTACTTCGGTATTTAGGGTAGTTACTATGTGTGACAACTGTTAGAAGTATTCAGGATAATTACTGTGTGCGACAATGATTGTCTTACAAGGTGTCCGAAGTTTTCAGGATAATTACCGTGTGCGATAATGATTATCTTACAAGGTGTCCGAAGTATTCAGGATAATTACCGTGTGCGACAATGATTGTCTTACAAGGTGTCCGAAGTATTCAGGATAATTACCGTGTGCGATAATGATTATCTTACAAGAAGGTGTCCGAAGTATTCAGGGTAATGACGGTGTGCGTGAATGGTTGTATTACAGTAGTTAGGCTAATTATGGTATTCGACAACTGTATTTCGGCTAATTACTGTGTCTTACAAGAAGGTATCAGGGCTGAGAACTATAAAGCAAATAACTCGCTAGAGTTTTTCAAAACTATTTTTCATCTTCTGAACGGTTATTGTAACCCCGTCATATGTGACCTCAAATAAGAGAGTAGCCATTATTCTCGTTGACGAGACTTAATATGTGATCGAATAAATTATATCAAGAATTATTAATTTTATAAGCGTAAGAATATGTAATATCAACTCAACAAAACATTTCCTAATTTTTGTTACCAAGACGCATAAAGAAAATTTATTCGCAAAGGTCGACGACTTTGTTGTGCAAGTCAAAATACGCAAATGTCAACAAATGACTATACCAATTACAGTTCATGGTAATTACTGTGTGCGGCAACTGTGCGATTTTTATTCAGGACAATTACCATGTTATATAATGGTTGTCCTACAGTTTTAGAGTAATTACTATATGGGATAGCTGTCCAAAGTATTCAGGGTATTAACGTTGTTTTACAATGGTTGTCTTACAGTATTAGGGTAATTACTTTGTGGGACAATTGTCCGAAGTAATTACGGTGTTATACAATGATAGTTCTACAGTATATAGGATTATTACTGTGAGGGATGGTTATATAATTGTTGTCCTACAGTATTTAGGGTAATTACCGTGTGGGACTATGGTTGTCCTACAGTATTAAGGTTAATTACAGTGTAGGACAATGGTTGTCCTACAGTATTTAGGGTAATTAACATGTGGGACAATGGTTGTCCTACAGCATAAGGGTAATTAACGTCTTGTGCAATTGTTCGAAGTATTTAGGGTAATTGCGTTTTGCGACAATGGTTGTCCAACAGTATTTAGGGTAATTACTGTGTGGGAGAACTGGCCGAAGTATTCAAGGTAATTACGGTGTCGGACAATGGTTGTCCGACAGTATTTAGGGTAATTACGGTATGGGAGGGGACAATTGTCTGAGATATTGAGGGTAATCATGGTGTGCTACAATGGCTGTCTCAGTGTTTAGGAGACAGACAAAACTTTATTCTCTTTAGTCATGTAAATGACTTAAAAGGAATGACATTGGACACAAATTACACATTTCGATGTTACCGAAAGGTTATTTTTGTCAGTATCATGACTATATTGATTGACTATGATGCAGGGAGAACAACTTCATTGCTACTGCAGCAGCAATGATATTACTCTACACAGTTTTATCCTAGGTTCATCTTAAGTACATGATGCTTGAAAGGATAAGCACACATATCGTAGAAAATAAATAAAAATTAAAGTAAAATATTAAATATAAAAAATAAATAAAAAATGGAAAATAATGCAGGAGTCAACAGCACTATCATACGCACATGTACATACAAATCTAAGTCTTGTAAGATTTGTTACCTTGCATTATATAGACCGACTAAACCGACCCGCCGCTCCCACCCCTCGATTACAACAACATTCATACGTACACGTCTACTGCGCAAACAGGCACCACCTGCACAAGCGATCGAACAGCCCCACACCACCACCACCACCAACGCCCCCGCCCCCCCCCCCCCCCCCCAACGCCCGCCACCGTTATGTCTAAACTGTACCGCGGACGCGCCCTGATGAATACGAAATGTAAAAGTCAAAGTGACAGGTCAACACGGCCGTTCTATGACATATTTCACAAGGTTTCATTCAACCTGATTCTTTCGCATAATATCTCAAATGCGCTCAGTCAACTTGAACTATCCCTTGTGCCAGTACTGTCCGACCAGTTCCTTTGCAGAACATATATTTTATTGAAAATCTCTTTTCACTTAGCGGACATTACTGCAATATATAGATCATTATCAGACAGCGCAGGCCCCAGTCTAGTTAGGGCCACCGCAGTTCGCCTGTGCAGCATTGTAGGCTCTGCTGCATCCAAACTATAATAATATCATAAGTATGGTTTGTCACAGATCAAATGACAAGAAAGTACGGCACTATCACAATTATTTCAACCAGTTTAGGTCAGTGGAACGATGTTTGCAGTACAATTCTAGGCAAGGCAGCGTCTTTAAAGTACGGCTCTGTTGCCCAGGTACAGTCACCGAATCTAGCAGACAGTTTACTTAAAAAAAAGCTAAAATAACATTTAAATGATGACGGTTGAAATTGCTTTGTTTTCATCAGCAAGCACACAATGTTGAAACAACGTCGACTTATATGTTATGACGTCGAATCGTTGTTGATTCGACGTTTCTTCTACGCTGCGTGCCAGTGGTCGCTTTATTTTGATTATATATCTGTTCATTCAGAGACCAAATTAAAGTGAAATCAGTGAAGCAGAGACAGGCCGTGCGTGCACAAGACGTTGTAAAATTAATGCGGTCAGGCCACATTTTTGTGTGTGCAAAATAGTGTGTGAGTCTCAAATCTGGGTATATGTCAATATTCTAATTCTGGAAAGGAATGAGATAAATTTTTGGATAAATATAAGGGACTGCTATTCATAAACTGTAGAAGTTGATCGCAAAAAAGTAAGTAAATCTTTTTCTTTGCATGAAAGCTGGGTTGTGGCAACTTAAGTAAGTTTTAGGCTGGGCGAAAATGTATTTATCAGTATTTGCAGATCGTCATGGTCAGATGGTTCTTGTCTGCTTATACTATTCAGCGCCAGATTCTTTTTAATAGGCAAAATAGAGCTTCTTTCAGGTGGTAGACGAAATTAGACTTGTAACAGACGAACATAAGGTAACATAATCATCGTACACGTGTGCGCGAGTGCATGCATACGTGTATGCGTATTTATGTGGTGCGTGCATACGCGAATGTGAGTGCGTGTTCGAGTGAGTGAGTAAGTGATTGAAATATTAAAATGTATCATGTACAACGAGACAAACAATATTTGTACAAAGGTCTAACAATCACAATCATCATTATTGGTATCTTTAGTCTTGCCAGTACTGTATACGTGCGTTAAGTGTGTGTATGCGTTCGTGTGTATGTGGTGCGTGCGCATGCGAGTGTGCGAGTTAGTGAGTGAGTGAGTGAGAGAGAATGAAATGCATCATGTACAGCCTTTAGAACAAACAATTCTTGTACAAAGGTCTAACAATTACAACCATAATTATTGGTATCAGATATGATAAACTTAGGTGGTCATGTCATGACCGCGTACACGCAAAACACGACTCCGTTACTGCTTCCCTTCCAAAAGGCATAAACGATCTAATAAGCATGTTTCAGACAGTAACTCTGAGTTTCCAATAGTCGTCATTACCGAAATGAAATGCAACAATGACAGAGATTAACGCCCCGGACAGCCGGCCTCGGTGGCTCAGTTGGATGCGCCGTCCGACTGGAGACCAGGAGGTCGCGGGTTCAACCGCCGCCGGGGTCGACATCATTCTTTCGTGGAGATTGATCATGAAATATTTTCTACGGTCATTTTCTCCCTTCCGCTGATTCAAGAAGTACAGTTGTCAGTTTCTGGCGAAAGAATGTGCACAATACTGGTTAACCGCTTAGAGAACTAAGCCTGCCCAGTAAAGGTGTGGTTAGGTAAACTGACCGCGCTCGACATGACCCCATTGGGTTGACTGGCCCGTAAAACCTCAACACAAACAAACAAACGCTCCGGACAAGATTTTGTGCATGAAAACAAACCGAACCCGTTGACCGAAGAATTTGCAAGGTTTGATTGACGATTTACTTTAACTTTTGCATTATTATTCGCATAAACTTACTAAGGTCTGCTAAGTTTCCGCTACAGGGGCTCGTAAAAGCTCTTGAAACTTTGAAATATTCGCAGATGTATAGAAACATTTATCAATAAAGGATTTTCTTTTATATCTAAAATTTGTGCAACGTAAGAGATAGTAGTATTCTTCACCCAAATCATGTTTTTCGCAAAGCTGGCATTTCCTTCCAGAGAGTTCTATATTATTCCAGCGATCAGATGTGACCCCTGGAGTGTTAACAGTTTTCTGCTGATTTGGCCTGGTGACCTAGTATTTGACCCCATGTGACCCAGTTACGAACTTGACCTAGAAATCATCAAGACAAGTAGGCAGCTTATGATTGTCAGTTCTAAATCAGACCATAGCAAATAACAGGGAACCGTAAAAATGGTAATATACTTCTGATATTGTAAATTAGATTTGAATAAGCCATAGTTGCGCCCTTTGGAAGATTCTTGCAATTGTGAATTCCAGTTTTGTAAAAACTGATCAAGCAGATTTTGTTTAATAAATTTAGTTACAGATAAGTTAATTGATGCGGGTTGTCATGTCCATATATCGTGTCCTCCAGAATTGTATTGTCTATTTATATGATTCATCCAGTTTGAATTAACTGTGGAGCATGAAAAAATATATTTTGTAGGATAGCTTGGTTGCTTTCAACAATTATTAGGCGTCCAAAAAATACCATCGTTTGGTTTACAAGCATCTCTAAAGCGTACCTGCCCAGTTCCGCATACAGTAGGTATTTAGGCGTACTTTTGCTACATTTATTTACTCGTCTTAGAAAATCTATATGTATTTGCTCTAAAATATCTAAGTTTTCATATTTCCCAAATGTCTTATCCGTAAAATAGTATAGGCTAAACGGTATTATAAAAAATAACTGTAAATCAATAGGTAAATGTAAATCCAGATTAGTAGCCCTTTTGAGCAGAAGGTGCGTAGCCCTTTTTGCTTGTTTAGCTGGCGTTTAAAAGACCACATTTGGCAATAGTCGTGGAACTCATTCAAGCATTTTTAGAAATTCTCTGCATTGTTTGATATAATCATTGTATCATCGGAATAATGGAGCAGTAACAGCTTCAATTATAGATGTAGGTCATCGGTAAGGATTGCAAAATCAAAGGTTTCAATGCCACCTGACAGAAGAAAAAGTTTTCAATGTCATTTAGGTATAGAGCAAATAGCTCGGGAGATAAATTCATACCTTGTCGAACCCCACAGTCACATGCAAAAAGAGCCGATGTTTCATTTTTTATTTTGAACCAAGATTTTATGCTTTCGTACATGTTGCAAACAATGCGGAAAAAAATACCATTAACAGAGTTAAACAAGTTTACGCCATAGCACCTATCTCTAAATATAGTCAAAGGCTTACGAGAAATCTGTGAATGTACAAAATAACTTTTGTTTTCCACTCGGTAGTATTTCATTTGAAGAATTTAGTACAAATATGTGGTCGGTTGATTTTCCAAAGTTGTTTCATTAATATCTAAGAATTTTGTGAAGCGAGAATTCAGTACTGACGTCAAAAACTTCCATAAAGAGCTAAGCATTGTTATTGGCCTGTAGTTGTTTACTGCTTTCGGGTCTCATTTACTTTTGTAGATAAGGCGAATAGTACCTTCGAACCATGTATTAGGAATAACACCCGAGTCAAAGACGACATTAAATAATTTTTCATACATAGGTAGAAATGATTCTTTGGTAGATTTTATATGTACATTTAATATCTTATCTTCAGCTGGTGCTTTGTCATTTTTTAGTTTATCGATACATTTATTTATTTCCGCAGAGGTTATTTTCGAATTCAATATATTACCCATATTTTTAAGATTCCCGGTTGCGGGGTATTCCTGAATGTCATCTGTTTGATTTATAGCTCTAAAGTACAAGTAAAATCTAAAGAATGCAATTTTGGAATTTTCCGACCATTGAAAATTTTGGGCATTGCTTGAATTCTTATCGATTTTAGCATGTGGCTGGATATTGCAGTTTATTGAGCGAGTTAACAAAGCGTGACGGTCGGAAGATATAGGATCAAGCTCTACTACTTGAAAATCATTTAGGATTTCAACTTTCCGTCATATATAAAGTATAGTCTATTACGGATTTCTTCCGAAAGTGCATTTGTCCTTGCCGATCTTCCATTAACGATAAAAAGTTCTTGCGTGTTTCAGTCAACCATTAGCACGTACTATTTATTTACGAGTCTTTAGAGGCCCTTTCAAAGGGAACTGAGTTTTTCCAGAATATCTGTTTTATCAAATAACCTCGCGGTATTTTTGACTTATTCGAATATATCGGATAAAAAATTGTCTAGTCTAGTACAATCACACAAATACGACGATGTCTTCATTAATTAATGTTGCCGTCGATGATAGATTGTAATCGATCATCAGTAACATTTACTTCTTGTGACTGATAATTGGAAATAACTTTTTTACTCGACAAATCGGAAAATTTTAATTTTAGAAAAATATATTTTTATCACTTTTTTAATTCAAATCGGTAGGTTGTAAAATATGAAATACACAGCATAAAGCAGCTTTTTGGGTCAATAAAGATGAAGAAATTTGATAAAATAGCCTGAAGTAAGACACTTTTTAAACTGAAAAGTATTAATATTTTTTTTTTCTTTTTCCATGAAAACATATGCTGTGGGTACTCATTAGAAGTAGCCACAACATATGATTTCGTGGAGAAATAAGTAAACAAATATTATCTGGATATCCCTCATATTGACCAGGAGCTATCTATAAGTATCTGAAGAGGGCAAAAATAAGAATGAATATTTTTCTACAAGTAGATTATTAGTCCATGATTAATCGGTTTTCAAAACCGATGATCGACTATGAAATTCTGGCCGATTTCCAACACTACCATTAATGGCTACGAATTATGCTGTTACAAATGGACTTTATCTCATTCTCCAGGCAATCTCTTCATTATAAAATCTTAAGTGCATGGGCGGACAGTACATTGCACCAAGTATGACATTTTCTTCCGTTTTTTGATTCGTTTATCTGTTGATAATCATAAATTATAATCCGATTCCAGTTTAATGTTTACAAATATTCTCAAATATTATTTTTAATAAAAACGACAATAGGACCCGAAATATTTCCTCGGCTGAGAGATTGCCGTAAACCCGGGGAGTGAGACAATACCTAATGTATTAAGTGTAATTTCTTGGTAGCACATTATGTCAAAAGGTTTGAAATGGTTCACAAAGTCAGGATATTCTAAACGAGTTTTCAGTGAACCGATTTTCAAAGTGTTTTGGCATAAGCGTTTGTTATTTATACAATCGTACATTGAATCGGGGGTGGTCAGGTGTGGCGAAGGTCTCGTGTATCGTACGTCATTGGGGCATCCAACTGATACTGGCTTACAATTGGGCAAGTACTGCTGCCTTATAGCAGGTAAGAGTAGAGAGGAAATGTTTTTGTTTCTTCTGTTTTTTCACTTTCATTCCTGTTCCTCTTTCTTCTCTGTTCCCCTCTTTTATCTTCTCTACTACCTCTTCCGTCTGTTTACTCCTTTCTCTGGGAAGCGACACAAAATGACCCACAAGGGTTGACGTGTCGTTAAACCCCAACACGATCAATCGTACATTGGATCAGCAGGTTCTCCCATGTGGTCCTATACCGGCGACTCATTGTGAAGAGATTCAGGCCCCGAGGTTATAAAACTTTTTTCATGCTCAACTCAGCTGAGCATGAAATTTTCCCTGTAAATAAATATGAATTTGCCAACAATAGTTGGCATTTTCATATTTGTTAGCAGAGAAATTTTCATGCTCAGCTCTGTTTAGCAAGAAAGATTTTGCAATTGTCAGTAATTTGAGATATTTTAGCAGGACAAATTCCATGCTGAGCTGAGTTGAGCATGAAAAAAGTTTTATAACCTCGGGCCCAGACTGGCTTTGTGTATCAGTTTTATCACGGACAGTCTTATTAAGTTTGAAGTCCAGCTTCTTAAAGTTGTTGCCTGGGTTGCGTTCAAAAGTTCAAATTACTCGCGAGCGTTTTGACCTGGATCCCTGTTCTGTTGGCGCTCGTCATTAGGCATCCAGGGTAAACCATTCGCTATCACCTTGCACTTCTGTACGCAGCCCTGGTTAGAGTCTGATAAATCTCTCGATTGAGAACCCTAGACTGGGAGCAAAAAGTTCCCCGTATATTTCCTCGCGTGCGACTATACGAAGTATTCAGGGTAAATACAGTATGCGACAATGGTTGTTCTACAGTTATTAGGATAATTGGAGTGTGCGAGAACTGTCCGAAGTATTCAGGATAATTAGGGGTATGCGACAATGGTTGTTTTATAAGAATGTGCCCGAAGTTTTCAGGGCTTTAGGGATGTGCAACAATGGTTTTATCACAAAAAAGGTAATTGCTGTGTACAACATTGTTGTCTTTCAATATGTCCGAATTATCAAGAGTAATTACGGTGTGCGACAGTGGTTGTCCTACAGTTATTAGGGTAATTAGTTTGTTCGACAACTGTCCGAAGTATTCAGGGTTATTACGGTGTACAACAAGAGCTGTGTTGCAAGAAATTGAATTAGGATGTGCGACAATGGTTGTCTGAAAGGTGTCAAGAGTAATTACGGTGTGATAATTTGGCTGTCCTGTAGTATTTAGGGTAAAATTTTATGGTATGCGACCACTGTCCAAAGTATTCAAGGCAATTACTGTGTAGGACAATGTTTGTCTTACAAGAAAGTGTCCGAAGTTTTCAGGGTATTTACCGTGTGCGACAATGGTTGCAGGGTATTTAGGGTAATTACGATGTGCGACAGCTGATTGTCTTACAAGATCACTTATTTTATTCACTGTCAGAAGGTAAGAAGTCCACTGAATGGGAAAACTAACCCTTTGCGGACAGGCTAATAGTAAAACCATCCTACCCGACTTTGCAAATCTAGTCTAGCCCATTTATTCGAGTACTTTGATTCAATCATCGAACAGGAAATACCCTGATCAGACTGCGCACTGGCCATGGTATTTGCTGTTCACATTTATTTGCGATACGGGCGATTTTCCCCCAGCATATACCCATTCACACTTCGACTGGAAACGATCCAGTTTTTCGTTAGAAAAAAATGTATGCATGAATTTGACTTCTGACACTGTCTAGCGATTTCAATTTATCTAGGTCACCGTTTATTAATGCAGAAGGTATATAAATGTTACTACTATTGTTTATACTAAGATCAAAACCTCTATACTGCTGAAATGATATTAGAGATATTTTATGAAGGGGCTGCAATTCAACACTTAATAATTTAAATTCATGATTGTAAAACGAAACGTTAACAATGAGCCAATATAGCAAACCATGCATTATAGCGCGTGTGAATAATTAAGCGATATCCGGGTTTTCTACAACTCCAAGTGTTTCGACTGAATAAACCTCCTTTTACCGGATTATCTTAAGAAGACTAAATAAATAAATAAATGAATAATGAGTTTGCATTTTAATCACGGTCGTTCGTAGTATTATTATGAAAATGTCACAAATTTTGAACAAACAGGAGCTTCTGATTCAAATAAACCGAATCTGATATCTGCTAACATTTCTTTCCTTCTGTACTTTCACATGACCGCCTCTCCTCTCCCACGAGCTCCAGCCCCTACCCTCATTCCTCTCAGAATGCATGGCTTCGTTACCTGTTTATGTTTCCTCATACACCATATTTACAGTCGACTCTCGTTATCTCGAACTTCACGGGACCTGATAAAAATGTTCGAGTTATCAGTAGTTCGAGACAACCAAATTGTGACGTCATAGGTATGACGACTGTTCGCCTCTGTTCACCAAAACGTGGTTGGAAGGCACATGTATATGGCAATTTAAATAATTTACGCGTACTCCAGTTTGCATTGTTACTGTTTGTTTTAGGAGATGCAATGGTTCTCTTGGAATAATAACATCAATAAATGTTAATAATAATAAATTTCAAACGTCTCTTGTTGTCTTTTAATACTCCTGCAAATTTGGATTTCCATGTGAGCTATAAATGAATTACCGGTTTCCGGGTTGTGTTAGCTATACGTTATGAACTGGTTTGGATTAGCTCCCTTCGCATAGACGACTCGATAAAGAGTTGACTGGTTTCCGCTTTTGCATAAAACGCTAACAATGTTAAGCGGCAGCTGTAAGCTAGTTTGGATTATCTCCCCTGGCATAAACGAACCCTCTCAGCGCGGCAAACTGTAGATCCTGCAGAGATAGCTCCTTATGAGCCGTCTCATCTGGACCTACACTATTTGTGCGGCTATTCGTATCAGTCTACAGGGTCGGAAGGGTTAACATCGGTACCCACGTGTGATTCGTCTATTTAAGGCCGTGCACGACAACTCCTATTAGAAGACTGTGCGACTGTCAAAGACTCGGATCAGCCTGCACGCCCACGAATTTTCCATTATACGCATGAGCCTTATCTGGGCTTACCAAAGAGCACCGCCTGACCAAAGAGTAACAAGCAAAGATTCAGACTTAGCTAGCATGTTCAATACAGGCTGATTTGAGTCGGAACCTGTCGCGCACTGACTTTTCTTGAAGACGCTAAATCATTCAGACGGACAGTACTCAATAGTGAAGAGCATATCTAAACAATAAATTAAAGAAACTTCGTTGATTAATCTTCCATAACACTATTCTGAGCTGCTTTTTATCTTAAAAATCAATGACACGAGACGGTGTTGAGCGCCGCGTGTCAAACCCGACTCGACACGCACGTGATTTCATAATTACGGATTTTGGACATTGTTTATGTTGTTTGTAATTACCTGGACAAAGGGGAAAATTAAAATATTGATTTATTTATCAATGGCCTATTATGACTTTCATTAACTGAGAGACCGGCGGCGCCGTATCTTACATTTTGTTTTCCTTCGTCATGGTCTGAGTTCGAGATACGCGGTAGTAAAAACTGTGAAAAATATATTCAGGGACTGAAAATGATGGACGAGATAGCCGAAGTGTCGACATAAAAGTAGTTCGACATACGCGAAGCTGAAATGCAATAATTATATAAGGAAAATAATCGGGACTTAGAAATCAGTTCGACATAAGTGATAGGATCGAGATAAGAGGGGTCGAGATAACGAGAGTCAACTGTATATGGATTGAGTATAAATAAAGTTATTACTACATCCGTCTTAAAAGATTTACATCCCTGAAAAGGTATTGCACAAACTCATGAGTACTTATAATATTTGCATGTTTTGAACAAAACGAAAGTGACTTTCTTAGAGACGTTGATAATACAATAGAATGTCTACAGTCGGAACTTGTCTGCAAGTTCTCTACAAGTGGTTGCTTTTTTCACCAAAACCCACCTTTATGAATACAACAGCAAAATGATACCATAGTTTAACCCTTTCACTGCCACAGGCGATAATAATAGGCTTTTGCAAACAGCATAGATCCAGATGAGACGGCTCAATGAGCCGTCTCATCTGGATCTACGCTATTTGACATTCAGTCTTTCCATTTTACATATAAATGTCTTTCCAAACGATAGTTTGTTAAAATAAAAAAGCTGACGACAAATGTCGTCTGAAATTTGGCGTCGAAACAGTTAATCCGAGGTTAAAACTTTTTTGTTGGTCTGTCGATTGACTTATTTTATGCAGACGAACAGTAAAGATATACCAGACTGTATGGATGCGTGCGCATGCGAATAGATCGCTTTTCCCACACAGCTCCTTCGTCGTACCTATAACAATATGCCGGGTCACAACCAAGGTCGAGTACCCAGATCAGTCTCCCTTAAGTGCAAACTCAGGGGCGGATTCAGGGGGTGGGGTGGGTTCGCGGGGTTCTGTCGAATTTCCCTTTAACTCAAGATTTCATTTTCATGGCAAATTTTGGATAAATTTGATAATTTTGAAATGCCGTATTTACCCTGAATATTCACACCCCTTATTTTTTGCCTAATACTTCTCTTCAACCATTTTATTACCTATGAATGCGTATAAAATTGCTGGATGAGTGGCAAACAGTGTAGACCCTGATCAGACGCGGCGTCTGATCTGGGTCTACATTGTTTGCTCAGGCTTGTCTTTCCGAATACGTATAGAGTAAAACGCTAATTTAATAAAAATCGAACCCCCACAGTAATCATCCTAGATCCGACCCTGATACTGATCTGAAACCTCGCTCTTATCATATAAAAGTTCACTAGACTGAAAGGAATTTACTCGCTGGTGCAGATCTTCGCATCACTCACATAAGCGGTTTTCTTTTTCCTCTATTTTTTTTTCTTTCACTGTTTAATTCTTGTTTCACGTAATACAATTTCTGGATTACCCCGTGGATCATGTTTAGCACCCGATTAACACCTAGCATGCTGGGTAAAAAATTCAGCAGATGACATTTTGAAGTATTTTTTTTATTATTAGTTTTCCTAGCAAATCTACTTTTTCGGTTCTTGCTCATTGTCTCCCGAGGAGACAATTAGCAGAAAGGTTAAAGTCTATTTTCGGGGGTTAAAAAAAAGATAAATGTCTTGAATCTATCGTTTGCTGAATCTGCCCGGGGAGTGGTAGAGGTTAAATACTACTATATCGTTTGATCGAAATCTGTATGTAATGATTTTATGCAGGTTAATATTAGAATTATAATTCCATGACAAAAACGGCCTTCCTTGCTTGCACACCCGCGCGGTCTGATCAGGGCTTTCGCTGCCCGCTAACATAACGATCGCCCTCGCGATCGCCTGCTATAAAATATATAGACCGACAGCAAAGACCCTGGTTAGGCTTAGTGAATGTACAGTCTGGTCGGAGAATTCGCTGTCCGCATATGACATCGTAGAGCTATTTTCTCATTTTTTGGGAAATAGATTAAAATAAGGATTTTTTCTTGGGTTTTCTTTATACTTAACTGTCTATTACATATAAATACGAGAAAAATACTACACACAAACACGAATATTGGTATGTAGGACAATCTTACCAAATGAAAGACGTTAAAGCGGAGATACAGAATAAGGCTTTAAAACTGAGGTATATAATAAAAAAAATATGTAAATTCCTGTCCGAGATATTTATCCTAAATACTCGGACTGCCATACATAAGCCAACAGTGTAGATCCTGATCAAACTACTCCTAGAGGAGCAGTTTGATCAGGGTCTACACTATTTGCCTTTCATCATCGCAGCATTTAGACACATTATGATGGCTGTGTTCAGGCAAAGTGACAGCGAATGGTTTTGCCCTGGATCCCTCAACCTAACGACTAGCGCCAACAAGAGCAGGGATCCAGGACAAACGCATATTTGAACGCAGCCCAGACTGCTCCACATGACTGTCAATCTTTACGATAGTAAATTTGTCGAACTGTGGAGCAGTCTAAACTCAGCCTAGGTATTCGAAAGGTAAAGCTAAGTTAAGTAAGGCGTTGTAGTGTCCGACGATTTAGGGTGAAAAGAATTCGAGGGACAACATGAGAAGTGGTTCCTTATGTCATTTATGAAAAGCAAAGACCCAGATAAGCTTGTATATCTGCACAATCTGATGAGGACGTTCTCTGTCGATATGTTCTACAGTACCAAATGTTCCTGTTGGCTGACAACGACTGTCTCATGAGGTCGGACGAATGTTGCAAAGGAATGACAAATAATGTAGACCCAAATCAATATGCTCCACTAGAGCAATCTGATATTGGTCTAAGTAATTCCAATAAGGACCACTTTTCCACATCGAGATTATTACGTAATAGTCATTACAATTTAAAAATTGCAGGATCATCACGAAAACATACCTTTACAAGTTTGACCCCTTTAACTCCACTTTTATATAGTAAAACTGGGGTTTACAAGGGTATACATTATTTTTCTTATATCTGTTCAAAAACATAAATTGTGGGTACTCGCTAGAACCGCCTCGTCGAGGCGGTTCTAACGAATACCCACAATCTATGTTTTGAGCAGAAATATGAAAAATATAAGAATTTTATCTGAAAACTTTCAATTTTTGATGGTGAAATTTTCAATATACATTTGTATTTTAATAGGCGTGTTTTCGTAATGCAAGCGTACTGAAACATACATACTATTCGGCACCGTTAAAATCAACAGATTTCCATAATTTTGTAAAAATGCCTTCGTCGAAATTATGACCGCGTCAATAAAAATATACCAAAATGATGCAAACTGATAAATTTCAAATAGTGTGTAAATATTTTACTTTTCGTGCAATACTGTTTAATCTCAAAGTTTAAATTAAATGTCTATTTTCGGTGACGTCATCATTAACGTCAATGGAAATGAGATTTTGACATTGTATGCAAATTTAAATAATGGTAGTTCCATTATTGCAAATCGAAAACACTATGTACCTTTTGGCCGAGAACTACAACAGACCACGTTTAAATGATATATGTTTTGGTGACGATTATTGAGAAATAGCAGCGACAAATTAAACAGATGTTAAATAGAATTTCATTTCTCTCTCTCTCTCTCTCTCTCTCTCTCTCTCTCTCTCTAATTGCATATAGCATCGACGTTGATACGATGTCATTTTAACGTTGTTTGCCCCAGTATATGCAGTCCAAGAAATTTAAGTTATTTAAGGAATAATGTGGTATTAGGCAGATGTAAGACATATTTTTGCATTACAGAAGTTTGATAGACGTAAGAAGAGAATTAAAAAAAAAAAAAAAAAAACAAGTTCAAGACTACAAAATTCAGAAAAAAATGCTTTAAATGTATCTCCATGTATACATCATTTTCACAATATATTATGGGGAAATAAAGGGGTAGACTTTTCAAAGGTTTGTTATTAACGTCGTGTACAAAGCTAATACATGTAACAGTATTTATTGACCTTGTTTAGAAATGTGACTTTTCTCCTTTGACAGGCTTCTATCAACCAGAAAGGATACACAGTAAAAATTCCCTTACATGTACTGGCAGCCAGGTGTCAGTATTTACCGTAAAATCTACCGGATCTTTTTACAGTGTATGATTTGATTTGAATGGCCACAAAGGAGATTATTCCTTCCTGTCACTTCCATGCATCTCGAGGGTTGATCGCAAGACTGTAGCAAGTCAGGTGGTTGTTTTTCCAAAAACAATCTCCTCACCATGAAGGCGTTATGAAGATTACAACATTTCTTTCTGTAAACAATGGAAATTTAGGTGCCATTGCTCGTATGAGCAATGGCACCTAAATTTGCATTGTTTACAAAGGGGTCAAAGTTGCCCCTAAACAAGGGTTTCAACTAGAAAAAGTGTCCATAGGACACGGATGCCCCCGCCAAATGCCATTCAGAAAAAGGGTTTATATGTAATTGTAACAGGTATACCATGAAGTTATTATTAAGGCCCGGACACAGTTTACTATATGGAACTAAGTCAAGGGAAGATAATTCAAAAACGAAAAAAGCAAGAGTTGTCTTCCTTGTTCATGACACATCGTCTCAATGTGATGCATGTACCTGTAAAGTTTCATGAATATATTCCATATGGTTTAGGAGTTATGGCCCGGACACGGTTAACTATGTGGAACTAAGTCAAGGGGAAATAATTCAAAAACCAAAAATGCCAGAGTTGTCTTCCTTGTTCATGACACATCGTCTGAATGTGATGCATGCGCCTGTATAGTTTCATGAATATATTCCATATGGTTTAGGAGTTATGGCCCGGACACGGTTTACTATATGGAACTAAGTCAAGGGGAAATAATTCAAAAACCAAAAATGCAAGAGTTTTCTTCCTTGTTCATGACACATCTTCTCAGTCTGATGCATGCACTGGTAAAGTTTCATGAATATATTTCGTACGGTTTAGGAGTTATGGCCCGGACACAGTTAACTGTATGGAACTAAGTCAAGCGGAAATAATTCAAAAACCAAAAATGCAAGAGTTGTCTTCCTTATTCATGACACATCGTCTCAGTGTGATGCAGGCACTGGTAAAGTTTCATGAATATATTTCATACGGTTTAGGAGAGTTATGGCCCGGACACAGTTAACTATATGGAACTAAGTCAAGCGGAAATAATTCAAAAACCAAAAATGCAAGAGTTGTCTTCCTTGTTCATGACACATCGTCTCAATGTGATGTATGCACCTGTGAAGTTTCATGAATATATTCCATACGGTTTGGGAGTTATGGCCCGGACATGAAGTGGGACGGACAGACGGACGGACAGACAGACGGACGGACGGACAGACAGACGTACGGGACGGACAGGGGTAATACTTAATGCCCATCCGCTATTCTTCGAATAGGCGGGGGCATAAATATATGTTTGAGTTACTATAGTCTTGCGCTCAACCTTCGATCTGTCTTTCTTTCCAAAGAGTTTGCTATGCTGTCCATGGGAGCAAATTCTTTCTTTAAAGAGTAGCTCCCTTCGAGACGAGATTCATATACCAGGAGGAAAACATTCCTTTCTACTAATTTGGTCTCCCTTTGAACACGAAGCGAATATTTTTAACTTAGTTTGATCATTCCTATAGGTCGTATATCTGTTCACCATAATCAGGGGTAACAACCTACGTCATAGCACGGATATCGGAACCATTTTAACGGCCGCCATATTTGAAATGCAAAGTAAGTTTTTCCGCTCGTAAAATAATACAAATAAATGTATACCAAAACTAAACAGTTTAGTCGGTGCCTGACAACAAACCTGGACAGCAGATATAACAATCGAGTCCAGAAATGCCGCTGATTTTGTAAACACCTCGACAAAGTCGAACAGGTGGGAGACACGAGGACGATTTTAGCAGAGATATAGTGTGCACTTTTGCCAAAAAACGTATTTTTACAGCTAATAGCACCAATATTACTGATATTTGTGTTATTTTAGTCAACAGTTGTCCCTAGTTCGATTTCATAACCATGATTTTCAGACGGAAAATTGATTAGAGCATTCAAATTCCAATTTTGATATCGTAAACATTCATGACGGCACAGATATCGGTCATACTCTTCCAGCCCAACAGGTGCATGTGAGTAACAGACAAAAACGTCCCGGTCCCAACTTGCCAAATATAGAGCTTTATGTCGTGAATATATTGTCTTCTCATACTGTGGCCTGATTTCATCCAATTCCACGCAAGGTTGCTAAAGAAATATGCTTACCGTGTTGTATCGCTGATGAACGCCACGGTTTTGGCATGCTAATTACTAAATATTTATTCGCGATGACATAGCAAAAATAAATGAGTTCCCCATCTGCAGCAATATGTGTAAAATCAGCCAAATATTTACATTCTCACATGATACAGAACGGAAATATTGCATATTTTTGTTTATGTTTTTCAAAGTATTTGCTGTGTACGTGGACAGTACATGTATATGTTTGCATGCGGCGCCATCCAACTCGCACTACGTTGGTAGATAGAAAATTGTTAACTGTGTTTTCCTGACATGAAAATAATGTCACGAACGAGTGGTGATGATTCGGTAAACAATGAGTACGCAGTATTCCTGAGTGAAATAATTTTCATATCAAGGAAACACTGTTAAATATTTTGTTTATTACATACCTTTTTCAATAATTTATCATTAAAACAAAAGTAAAGCGTTTTAAACTAATTTGCATAAGAATACACCAAACTGTCACGTGACGTTCTGACGACGTCATCTCACGTTATGTGACATCGAACCATACATTTTTGTAATTTGATTGGATGGTGACAACGTTACGGTGACGTCACTGCAAAAGTAATATCATCACTGTTAAAACATGAAAAGGTCATATCAGCACTATCGTTGGTAAGAAAATTATCTCACTAAAAACTAATGGTTATTTTAAGTGGGGCATATAATAACGTGACTTATTACTTGAATGCCGCGTTAAGTAGTGTCATAACGTCGTGTCTCATAATATATGCTACCATTTACCGACGTTATACCATTTTTATGAAAGCACATGTTGACGCACGTAATATGTAATATGTAATAGATAATACCCGAGTAACAGTACATTCTCCGCAATAAAAACCTAGGCGGTGCCGAGGCCTTTATTGGGGGAGAATGTACTGTTACGAGGGTGTTATCTTACATAAAATCCATCTCTTGTTGATTTATGAATCATATTGATTAGTTTTGTGGTGTAATTACACGAAAAACACGCTTTTAACTTGAATGATTTTCTACCTGCACTTGTACTAATAATGATGGTACACATAAATGAGGTATACGGGTTTTATATAATTTTACAGCAGGTATATATAAGTGTTTCAGGTAAGGTATTACTAGATAATATCTTATCGCTTATAAAATTTTCAGACGTTCAATAATATTGCACATATTCGAAATGATGTCAATTTCTGTTCATTTTACGTCAATATCCTGCCTTACGTTTCTGAACTTCTCCCATTTCAAACGAAACTTCTTTCCTAAAACTGAAGTAAGGAAACTGCAGGCAATATACTCTAATATCTATTGGAGTAGCTGGACTAAAATATTTCAGAGAATACAAAGGAATGGCTTTATTGTACGTGGACCATTGACTGATTGTCTGAAATGTAAGTCATAATATGAACATAAAATATGCACAAATTGACGTCTACTCAAAAATGCGCAAAAATTCCGGACGTTTGGGAAATTTAGAACAGATGAAAAAATATATGTTATTAAATACCTACCATTTAGGACTTAAATATTCCTGCTTTAAAATGATATATAAAGCGTTTTCATAGGAAAAATTTCTACCTCGGAAAATGGTATCAGATATTATGAGACACCCTGTAGATGCCTATTTCCTGCATATTTTCCGACGATTTCTAACGTTTAACCGTAATGTAGAAATCGTTTTGACGAATAGCATTCATTTGCTAAGACGAGCGTCATATTGAAATGAGGGTTGCGTCAAACAGACATGACCACCAACGACTAAATTACAGGATAGCGTGGTGCCTTATTTACATGTAAGATAACAAACAAGTGTTATTGATAACCCTTTTTACTGACCCACTGTTTTCTCACTGTTGGCCACAACGACGTGTAGCTAGTTATCATCTTCTTTGTATCCTGCAGTCCGGCTAATATACAATGTAACTATGGTGTTCTGTTTTGCCACAGCAATTAACGTGTCGTTGAAATGCCGTCTTATGCTACCGCGTTACTTCGACACAATCGTTAATTGTAGCGGGAATGAGTTTTATGGCGATTAATTATGAAAGGTAATGTAAGTTGCGACTGCTACTAAAGTGGTAATATCGTTCTTAAATAAATGAAAACCACAACAGGATGTTAACGACACGTTGAAGCTAACAGTGTAGTACCTATCAGCCACAATAATCGTGTTCCAACCATAATGGTCCAACCCTTTCGCTCTTGTTAGCCAATAAAATATGTTTAAACAAACATAATGTGTCGGCATGGCGCGGTACTACTATATAGTCAGAATAATTAATCAGAATGTCTGTGAAACAAAAGAGAAAGCATGAGCTACTGTAACATCATCTAAAAGACGACAGCTGTGACGAAGTTCACCAAACATCTACAGTGAGCTTTGTTGATATTCAGGCACACTCTCAGCTTTTTCACGTAATTTAATTTATGAGCGTACGGGGGCCAAATCACCAGTCGAATTTCATTAGTTCACTATGTACAAAAAAGACGAACGAAACATTGAACTACAGGGTTGAGTGGCCTACAAGACAAGAATAAGCAAACATATGCGTCAGTCCTGTTTCTTAAAGATTTTATAAAGGGAGTAACAGCTTTTTTACATGGTATCAGTTTTTTTTTGTTTATATGTGTGTTCGAGATCGGTGCCATCGTACGTGTTTACGACATCGTTCAAAGCATTTCTTTGCTTTTAAATAATATCTCACATTTAATCATGTGCAGAAACATTGCTTCTTTTACCACAAAGGTAATATTTGCAAATCACAACAGGCAAATCGAGTAAAATAGCTACAGAAAGTAATTTTGATCAAAAGTGTTTTCGACGTCAGTGCAAAACATGCGTTGACAGTACCGATACGAATCACTTTGTTGAAGTGTTTGAAGCTTTAACATTGTTTCTAGGCAAAACTCATTCACCAGTGGGGCAAAAATATTTACTGTCACCAGCTAAACTATGTCTTCTGTATAATCGTTATGTAGACGCATAGTTTGAAGCAATTTATTTACCTTATTCGCATCAATATGGCGACTATCCAAGTGGTTCCGATATCCTTGCTATGACGTAGGTTGTCACCCTTGATAATGTATTTGAATTATTTGCTTTTTTTTGTATGGTTTGCATAAACTCATTGCCAGTTTTCATGTTTTGTTTTTTTTCAATGTCTTTAATCCTAAAGGCTTAATCAGAACTGCAGCATCCGACACTTTGAAGTATTTCTTTCAATGTTGCGGAAAAATAGCCTAAGGCTTGACATTTCATATGAAATGTCAAACTCTGTTTTATATCTGAAAAAATAACAAAATCAAATTTAGAATGACGTCTGCTACAAAGTTGTGCAGGGCTTTAAGGGTTAACTTTCAAACTTATTCTTTATCTGGGCTGCATTTTCCTTCAAACAAAAGTTTCTCACTGTATTTTAGAGACAAACATTTCAGACACGTTATGTCCAACTTGATGACGTCACCGTGCATACGCTTTACGATTCAAACTCGGCTTTGTTCGTAGTCAACGAGTCAAACTCGGCTTTATTCGTAGTCAACGAGTCAAACTCGGCTTGGTTCGTAGTCCACAAAATATTCGTACATATTGTATTTACCCTAGGTATTCGGACAGACAGTGTAGATCAAGATGCCAGTCATCCAGCAGCGTTTAGAAAAATCAACAGACAGTAGCATAGACTTGTTCATTATTTAGCACATTAAGGTGGCAGTATACACCTATAGATTTTCCGCCGTTTTGTGACTTCCTGTTTGCTTTCATGCATACTAAACCCCTTCTGAAAAGGGGCTACTCCACAAGGAAAGAATTTGCTCCCAAGGGGAGCCAATTCTTGCCTTGTAGAGTAGACTCCTTTTCAGAATGACGACAAAACAGTTTTGGCTGAGTTGTCTCCCCTGAAAGTATATTAGTTCCTTTTAAGATGTCCGTATACTTTGGGTAAAAACGGTAACCGGACTTGCTCATACAGTTATTGCGCCGTCCGGTTCCTGTTCTGAGTTCGGCGGTGGGGAATGTCCTCCATCTACATTCTGTGGATGCAGCTGAGAAATTTGTCGCCCCAAATCATTCATGTTCATCTCTTTCATTGCTCTCTCTGTCACGTGACCACTTTTAGAGCCCTGCGTCAGATTTGTTTTTGTTCTAGGTCCTAGTGTGACACATCTCGTTGAAAAGCACGTATCCATTCGATTCAGCTGCTCCTTTGATGTCTCGTTTGGTGCATCCACGCTGGGTAGAACTAAAGGGGCCAGTTCGGCCCTTTGACTAACATAGTGGTTTAATTGTATTGGTCCGTTTATAACTTGTTTCTCAGCAAGCTGTTGGCGAGCCGCGCTGTGCGGTGGCTCCCCAGTACGAGTGGGTAAATAATGGGTCAACCGCGGAAACGCTGTGTTTGTAGATTTAATAAAATCGAATTTGGTATGCTGCTTCATAATTCTTCTAGCAGGAAAATGTTTATAGCTTTTCTCTAGACTTGGCTTAGAGGAGATCGTTACCATATCGATCTGTTGTCTAGGGCTGTCAACGTTGTCAAAGTTACCATTTTGTCTGTGTTTGTTGCCCATGAAAGTGGTGGAGTAAAATGTGACCTCTCTTCCTTGGCGCTCGAACTTCCGCAGGCTGACCTTGGCGGAGAGTTGGCTGGAGAGGTCAGATACTTCTTGTTCCCGGCACCGCTGAGAAATGTCGCTTAAGATTTGTTGATGCTTCCCAAGACGACGCCTTTCAAAACTTGAAGACAATTCCATCACTGCCACCTGTTGTAAATAAAAGACATCAGTATATATATTATTTTAACCGCTTGGCAAGTTCAGCAAACGAAACTTTTATGATAATTTCTTATTTAACCCAGAAAATATGTTTCACATTACATGTAAAACACGAGTTGTCAGATTATAACGTAGCTCGCCGGAAAGGGATGATCTGTTACGAAAACGATGTTTAAATATTAAAGCACCGGGGCATCCAACTGATATTGGCTTACAGTTGGGCAAGGCCTGATGTCCTTGTAGCAGGTAAGGGTAGAGGGGGAATGTTTTTATTTCTTCTGTTTCTTTTTTCACTTTCATTCCTGTTCCTCTTTCTTCCCTGTCTCTCTCTTTCATCTCCTCTACTGTCTCTTCTATCTCTTTTCTCCCTTTTTCTGGGAGACGACACAAAATGACCCACAAGGGTTGACGTGTCGTCAAAGCCCAATAAATAATTAAAAGATTAAAGATGAAATGCAGAACTCTAACTTAAACATAGCTGTAAATGACGGAGTATGACCTGACTTTGATGTCCGAAAAATGTCAAACCGAGGGACGGGGTATATGACATTGAAAAGTTTTCCCTTATGTTGATGTGGACAAAATATCAAAGCTATATCTTACATGCTGAGTCCCTTAGGTTGGTGTAGACGAAATATGAAAGCTATATCTTACTTCAGTAGTCATGTACACTTTTCAAAACTTAAACACAGTTGTAAATTACAAAGTATATGACCTGACCTTGACCTAGGCAGAAGGTCAAACTGAGGAAAGGGTGTGTACTATTGAAAGATCTTACCCTAAGGTAAGTGTGGGCCAAATACTAAAGCGGTATCTTGAATATTTCAGCAGCTACGTACACTTTTAAAACTTAAACGCAGAACTTAAACATTGGTGTAAATGACAAAATGAACTGACCTTGAACTATATAAAGAGTCAAACTTGGGGATGAGGTGAATGATATTGAAAGGTCTTACCCTAAGGTAGGTTTAGGCAAAATATGAAAGCAGTACCATAAATGATTAAAACACTATGCACAACTTTGAAAACATAAACATTGTGCTAACACGGACGCCTACGCGGACAGACGCCAACGCCAACGACTGGGTGACGACATAAGCTCTCCAGGGACATAGTCCCGGCGAGCTAAAAATGGTTTCAGGAAACAGTTTGTATGAATTGTCAAACCATGACTTCGCCGGCCTCAATGACTCAGTTGGATGCGCCGTCCGACTGGAGACCAGGAGGTCGCGGGTTCAACTCCCTCCGAGGTCGGTAACATTCTTTCTAGGAGATTGATCATGGAATATTTTCTACGGTCATTCTCACCCTTCCGCTGATTCAAGAAGGGCAGTTATCAGTTTCTGGCGAAAGAATGTGCACAATACTTGTTAACCGCTTAGAGGACTAAGCCTGCCCAGTAAACGTGTGGTTAGGTAAACTGACCGCGCTCGACATTTCCCCATTGGGTTGACTGGGCCGTAAAACCTCAACACAAACAAACAAACCATGATTTCTGGGAAAAATACCTCAACTGTCGTCTGTTGCAATTTTACTTAGCATACAATACGTTAATCAAACCAATGTATTAATATACCAAGATTGGCAAAGGGAGAACTTATTACATAGTAGCCCAAATTCCCAACATTCAACATGCACTACCCCGCCTTGTAAATGATCTACATGCATGAAAAATGTGATAAACACTGTGGTTCTGCACTCGATAATAGCGCTCGCTCACTCTCGTGCATTATCACATTGTACATGCGCACGAACCACGGTATATCTAAGACTTAACTAATGGCTGTTCCACTGTCTCTATGTAAATAAAACTAAAGTTAATAATTTTCAATAAACGAAAATTATACCATAGCTGGACCATGTTATGAAAATTATACCATAGTTTATTTATAGATCTCACAGGTGTTCTTTAGAGTGAATGACAACCATGTACATCTTTTAGAGTACTAGCTAGCATTCTTTATAAATCTATAGCGGGCCGTTATCGGCCCGTCAGCTACCCTGACGGGCCGATAACAGCCCGCTATAGATTTATAAAGAAGCTTACTGGGGTGTTTCAGCTATATAATTGCACTCTCTGGGATAATTCTGCAGATTTCTGACTTTGATTAAGGGGACTGAAAACAGTTGAAATTTCGCCTTTTTCTCCCAAGGGTGACAACCTTTGTGACTTCCTGTTTGCTTTACTGCACGACAAGCCTCTTCAGAAAAGGAGTCATCTATATCAGGAACGACTTTGTTCTTTCCTGATAAAGTTGACCCGGTTTTAGAAGGGGATTAAACAGTTTTGACAGAGGCCTGGAAAGTATATGTATATCCAGTCATCTTAAATCTATTATTTGGTCTTACATAGCTTGGCTAGAAGAAAGTCTTAAACAAGATTTGTCGCCGGCCAGGAAAGCTCGACTGAAATCACGCTTTTCCATCATATAAAACATTTAAAGTCATGACTTAACCTCAGATTCACTGCTGGAATTGCGGAAGAGGGGATGAGAGTTCTTGCTCTGAACAAATTATTGGAGCAGTATCTCACTCCAATCCTATTTGCATCTGCATTCATCGAGCCACACAGGAGAAACACATCTTTTTTAAAACTTAAAATTAAATTTTATTGACACATAAAAGTTCTAAGTCCGTGACCTTGACTCGAGGCCACTGAATGAGTTGAGACTCATTCTTAGCGAGCCTTTAAACCAGAATCTAACATAATTCAAAACAAAATCTACTAAGGAATTCAGGACAATATACCTTCAGAAACTTGAATGCATAAATTTAACAGTCAATCAGTGACCTTTACCTCAAGATTACGGAGGGGATGATAGGGCTTGCAATGAACAAGGCCAACATTACTCCAAATAGCAACTTAATCCATCGATGCATACAGGAAATGGTGATCGTTAAAAAAAAAAAAAAAAAAAAAAAAAAAAAAAAACTTTAATACGAAAATTATGTCACCTTGACGTCAAGGTCATTGACGGGACTGGAGCTTGCACTGAACAAGTTTGTACCAGTCTCTAACATGCCCCTAAGTATCAATTAAATTTATGCATTAAGGAAATTCAGACCGTTAAGATGTAATATAAAAATTCTAAGTGCTTGACCTTGATCTTGACCCAAGGTCATTGACGGGGGTGGGGCTTATAGTGAACAAAATTTGGACCAGTATCTAACACCAATCCAAGTATAAACTAAATCAATTTTGGTATTCAGGAAATATACATTTTTAAAGTCCATAACCTTGACAACAAGGTTACGGGCATGGTAAGATGATACTGTATAAAACGATGGATCAGTATCTACCAACAGGCCATGTATTTACCCGTGTCCTGCTGAACCGGATATACCCTACCTTTGCAAACAGTGTAGATCCAGATCAGTTGAACTGATCTGGATATGCACTATTTGCCATTAAGTATGTGAATTTATAGCAAAAATCTGGATCTAGTAATCTGACTTGCTGAAACTTAGAAGTGGGCGTGGCATGTTAATTTATTCAGCAGGACAAGGGTTAATATAATTCGACAAAACAAATAAAAGCTGTGGATAAAATGACGGAACGAATGCTCATGCTCATTCTGAATGTAACTCTTTCGGGATGCAGTTCCTTTCATCGTTTTTAGCTCACCTAAGCTATGCTCAGGATGAGCTATAGTGACTATAGTCCGTCCGTACACACAAATGAGTACTTACGTGGCTATATTTAACGGACAGTGTCAGTGTATTCAAATGGGATTTATTCCGTAAACGTATAAAAAAAATCTTTAATTGTGAGGCTAAAATCGACTTGTGGGGTTATAAAATAGTCACAAAAGTATCAAAATTACTCTGGATAACCACATAACTACCCATTCGGTAGAATGTACGTCCGCGCGTCTGTCCGTCCGTTCGTTAACACTTTCAAAGGACAAGTCCGCCAAAGCCATTGAAACGCTTTGACCCTAATTTGGTAAAATTGTTGCTAGGATAGGGGGATTTATATATAGCTAAAATTAATGTCATCTGCCTCTTGGTATGGTTGTGATGGCAACAGATAGCTCCCACAGACTTTAAATGGAAAAATGCTTTAATTGCATTTTCTCCATAACCATTGAAGTGATGAGAACCATATTTAGCAGTTATGATCATCTGGTAATTGTCTACCCAGTTTGTGTGTTTTATGACCAGTGGCCACTTTGTTTGGTTGCCATGGCAACATTAAATTGTTGAAAAAGTTTTTTTTTTTTTTTTTTTTTTTTTAATTGCAACTCCTTCAAAACCACTGAAGAAGTATAATTCTAATTTGGTACAAATGCTGCTTGGGTAAGGGCAAATCAAATTAGCTAAAAATTTGGTGATCTGCCTCTTGGTTTGGTTTCCATGGCAACAGAAAGCTCCCATAGAGTTGTAATGGGAAATGGTTAAACTGCATTTTCTCCATAACCAGTGAAGTCATGTGAAACATATTTGTCAGTTATGGTCATTTGATGATTATCTATCCAGTTTACATGTTTTATGACAAGTGGCCATTTTGTTTGGGTGCCATGGCTACATAAAATTGAAAAAAAAAAAAAAAATGACAACTCCTCCAAAACCACTGAAGCGGTATTACTTAAATTTGGTACAGATGTTACTTGGGTAAGGGCAATTAAAAAAAAAGCTAAAAGTTTGCCATTCTACCTCTTGGTTTAGTTGCCATGGCAACAGAAGGCTCCCATAGACTTATAATGAGAAAAAGGTTGAATTGCATTTTCTGCATAACAAGGGAAGAGATGTGAGCCACATTTGGCTATTTTGATCATCTGATGATTGTCTACTTAGTTTTTTGTGTTTTGTGACCAATGACCATTTTGTTTGGTTGCCACGGCAACATTTAATTAAAAAACGAGTTTTTAAAATGATAACTCCTTCAAAACCACTGATGCAGTATGACTCTAATTTGGTACAAATGTTTCTTATGTCAGGGCAATTCAAAATAGCTAAAATCATGGTGATTTGGTTTGGTTGCCATGACAGCTGAAAGCTCCCACAGAATTATAATGGGCAAATGGTTAAATTTCATTTTCTCCATAACCAGTGAAGTGATGTGAACAGAAAGCTCCTATAGACTTATAATGGGAAAATGGTTAAATTGCATTTTCTCCATAACCAGTGAAGTGATGTGAACCATGTTTGGCAGTTATGATCATTTGATAATTTTTAACCAGTTTATATGTTTTATGAGTGCGACCGCTTTGTTTGGTTGCCATGGTAAAATTTAAAGTAGGAAATTTTTAAAGCACCAGCAGGGAAAGAAGACCCTGTTAAGCACCATCGGGGAAGAAGCCCCTGTTAAGCACCAGCAGGGCAAGAAGACCCTGTTGAGATTGTCCCGTGCCTGGCCTTGTAAAGAGACATGGGACATGCAGCATAGGTTGGAGTGGCATTGAGAAACTTCTTCTCCAATCATTTCTTTACTTATTCAATAAAGATGAGAGCTTGGCCAGTCCCTACGTTCTAACGAAGATAAAGTAAGAAAAGAATGACCCTTTAGAGCAATGAACACACACACAAGGACAGAAAAATAGCTGGTGTCTAAAAATTGCAATATATGATTGAAGAAGCAAAGGTTTTAAGTTAAAAAGTAAAATTGTAGTCTGCTAGCTTTATCTTCCCCTGCCCCTGTGCTGTATATATGTATAAAAGCATGATATTGTTAAACAAGTCTTCTGAAACCACTTGGCCAGTTTCCACCAAATTTTACATTGATCCTACTATTGAAACGGGATCGAGAGTTTGTTAAATGGTCGCGCTCCCTCGACTGTCATGCCCATAAATGATAATAAAAACACATTCTTCTTCTTCAAAAACCAAGAACTGCTGAAAATGACGATCCTTTCATTAGCTGCAATGACAGGATTGTCAAAAAAATTGTTGCATAACATCTGCATATCTGCAGTGGATATTTCACTTAGTTGAGCGAGTCATGGTCATTGGGCCTCTTGTTTTCTTCAGTCCCTGGTGTGTTTACTGAAGAGGTCCCTCTAATGAGGTAACAGTCTAAATATGGAAGCAATCTACTGAAGAATATCGGAAACCTAGGACTTTGAAAACAGGTCCACCAAAAGGTAAGCCTGAAACCGGAAATGTTTTTGAAAAATGGCATTTTTTTAACCAAAAAAACTTGGTCATTGGTTCCGTTAATGGACTGTAAATGAAAGGGGTCCCTTCAATGAAGCAACGATCCTAATATGAAAGCAATCCACTGAAGGATGAAGGTAACATGTCACTTTGGAAAAATAGCCATCAGAAGAAACTGCAAATCCCTCGACCAAACCGTCACTTCTAAATTTGATGTACATGTCAGTCATATATCATGAAAATATTGAAACAGCACAAAGTAAAAAGATGCAAAGATAGTATGAAATGTGACCAAAATAAGTGAAAACAATAATAGGTGTACTGTAAATGATTTTATTTTTGCATGGTCTTTTATTTTTATTTATTTATTTTTTTTTTTCATTTTTTATTTTTTTATTTTTATTTATTCATTTATTTTTTTTATTTTTGTCAATAATCATCTATTAGAGACTTTGTACAGAATACACAATATTTGCAAATACTTTGAATTTGTGAGTGTACATATTCTGAGATAACAGCAAAAATTAATGCCTTGTAAAGGTACAGGTATTTGCTGTATGTTTATTGGGGTAAAAAATCAACAGAGCAAAAGTTGTCTTTCTTGCATGCGGCACTCCTACTTGACCTGACGTATGTCTATCAAAAATTATCTTGTTATCTCAAACAGTATGGGAGTAATGACCTGCATAAGATTTTTGAACATCATGGGAAATAGGTACATAATGGAGAAAGCGACAACACTCTTAAACATGACATGCCTACTGGTCCTTATCTATGCCTCTACCAGATATTATCAAAATATTTCAAGCCATTAAGAAATTATGGCACACCCAATAATTTGGCTTAGAAATTAATTCAGGAGAGGTAACTAGAAAACAACCACAGCGAGTGTTGTCCTTCCTGCACGCGACACACTAACCGGTCCTTAGCTATGCATCTACCAAACATTATCAAAATATTTCAAACCATTAAGAAGTTATTGAGTGCACAAGAATTTGGCTTAGAAATTTATTCAGTGTAGTTTGCTTGGAAAAGAACAAAACAAGAGTTGACATTCTTGTTCGTGACACTCCTACTTTACCTGATGTATGTGTCACCTAATATTATCTAATTATCTCAAACAGAAAGGGAGTTATGGCCTGCACAAGATTTTGGCTCCAGGGGAGATTGCTACATAGCAAAAAGTTAGAGTTGTCTCTCTTGCACGCGACACGCCTAATGGTCCTTATCTATGCCTCTACCAAATATTAGCAAATACTTCAAACCATTAAGAAGTTTTGAAGTGCACAAGAATTTGACTTAGGAATTTATTCAGGGGAAATAACTAGAAAAAAGAACAAAGCAAGAGTTGTCCATTTTTGCATGTGACACTTCAACTTGACGTGATATATATCCCACCAAATATTATCAAATTATCTCACACAGTATGAAAGTTACGGCCTGGCCCTGCACAAGAATTCTGCTTCAGGGGACATAAGTACGTAACGAAGAAAGTGAGAGTTATCTCTCTTGCATGGACACCTATACTGGTTCTTATCTATGCATGTACCATAAATTATCAAAATATTTCAAACCATTAAGAAGTTATAGAGTACACAAGAATTTGGCTTAGAAATTAGTTCAGGAGAGATAACTAGAATAAAATCAGAGCGAGAGTTGTCCTTCTTGTATGCGACACTCATACTTTACCTGATATCTGTCCCTACTAAATATCATAAAATTATCTCAAACATTATAGAAGTTATGGCCTGCACAAGATTTCCGCTTCAGGGGAGATAAGTACATAATGAAGAAAGTTAGAGTTGTCTATCTTGCACGCGACACGCCTACTGGTCCTCCTCTTAATCCCAACCAAATATGAAAGCAAATCCACTAAAGAATAAAGGCAACATATCAATTTGAAAAAGGTTATCCAAAAGGTAAAGCTTGGACGACGCCGGTCCGCCTGAAAGACGGAATTTTTTCATGAAAAAACCCGTCCAAAAAGGGCCTTTTTTATTCTGTGTTGAGACTCATATATGCAAATCCAAGAGAGAGAGAGAGAGAGAGAGAGAGAGAGAGAGAGACTTGTGAATTAAATTCGTTACACGTACCTTTTCAGGTGTTGGTAATCTATGCCTTCCATCCCGGTACCTACTGAGGTACACTGGCATCATTCTGGTAGACTCCCTGTCCAGGGAGAAATGTGGGGGTGGGGGCGGGGACCGATTCTCATCGTAGAATACCTGTGACTGAAATAAGCGCATCCTCGTCGAAACCTTGTTGCACGCACCACTTCAGTTTTATTTCATTTTGCCTTTCAAATCATTGTTCCGAAAATTCTTTTATTCCTGTTTGACTACATTACGAGAACAAGCCTATTCAAATATACTGAAAATTTTACCACCAAAAAAAAGAGAAAGTTTTCAGATGAAAAATTATCAAATTTTTCACATTTCTGCTCGACGAGGCGGTTCTAACGAGTACCCACAATCTATGTTTTGAGCAGAAATAAGAAAAATAATGTATACCCCTGTAAAGCCCAGTTTTACTATATAAAAGTGGGGTTTAATGGGGTCATAATTATATAGGTGTGTTTTCGTGATGTAGTTCTAACTTATTTGCAAAAACCTTGTTATTTTAATTTCACTTTATTCCAGGCAAGTTTTTATTCCAGTTTGTTGACAAGGTCTAACTTTACTCCCAAAACCTTGTTGTTTTAATTTCACTTTACTTCAATCTAGTTTTTATTGATCTGGAAAATTAACGTCCACTAAAATATTTTACAAAAAAACATCAAAAGTACCAGGACTGAATAAAAATGAACGCTATCCAATAACACTCAATTATAGATATTAAAGATTGAATAAGTGAATCAGAATTGATTGGCGTTATCTGCAAGACCCCACTAAATTATTCCTTTTGAAAACAAATTTCAAACTTAATCCGCTTTTGTTAGGACTTAAGTAAAAAGTAATTCTCCAAAGAAAGGTATGAGTGTTTCAATGTAGCTTAGGTACACATGACAATCATGCAGCAGACACAAATAGGATTGTATTTACAATTACCACAAGTAAATAAAAGCATTAAACTTCCATTTTGTCTTATTTTTCAAAATTATCTTTGAAGAATCTTACAGTTATTATGCGTAAGCAATTTAACTGTTGAACAATATGTGTTTAACGCTTAGCCTGCTGGCTAAAAAAATTAGCAGACGACATTTGGGAATATTTTTCTTATTGTATTTAGAAAACTGGCTTTGCTATTCCATGCAAATTGTCTCCTGAGGAGACAATTAGCATGAAATGTCAAAGGCTATTTTCTGGGGAAAAAATAAGGAAAAAATATCAATTAGTCGTCAGCTGACTTTGCCAGATAGTTAAGGTTAAGATATACGGATTTGTTTTAATAGGTAATAATGTGATTTTTATCCATATGGTGACTTGTCTTTGTCATATCCTAACCTTTATACATATAAAAGCCCTTTATTCTAAAAGGCTGAATAACTTACAGTCAAAAGAAGTTGTCATCGACACATGAAAGAAAAAAAAAAAAAAAAAAAAAAAAAAAAAGGAGAGACAGACAACTCGGTAACACAACCAAGGTGTATATTTCAGAATTAGTCTTTTGGAAATCAGCATTTTTTTTAATCAAGCTAGCTCATATCTTTTTTTTTTTTTTTTTTTTTTTTTTTTTGGTCGGCTCATTGGGTATTTGCAGTATTTGGTGACTTTCTCAATGTGTCCTATAACCGACGTTCAAGCAAAAAATGGCCATAACTCTTGAAACATTAGAATTATTTTGACAAGTTTTCGCACGCAAATTGGTGCCGACAAAATTTTGTCAGTAGGCTGCCAAATGCTATTTGCCCGAGGTTAAACCTAGGGAAAAATGTGAAACTATGTGGAATATGCCTTCAACCATATGTGATATTTTGATAAAATTTTGTAGAACTTTACTTTTTGACCAGATCTAGTCAAAGGAATTGCCAAATGCTATTTTACATTGCCCGAAAATAGCCACAACTCTTCAACCGTTTGGAATATTTTGATCATATTTCGCACAGAGATTGAAACCGACAAGCTCCAACCAATGGGCTTGCCAAATGCCATTTTTCAAGACCTTGGTTAAGCCGAGACGAACCATATATCTGTACTTTTATCAAAAATTGATTTCACTATTAGTTCGTAGAAAAGCTGTATTTCTTCTGACTCAAAACTTTGTGTGTGCTTACAAAGGAGGTAGGTCTGCGGTGGTGGTTAGAGTAGGTGTGAACAAGTAAACCTTGAAAATGATTTCATACAATGACCCAACGAAAAGTCTAATAATAATAGTAATAATAATAGTAATAATAATAATAATAATTAATATTGTTATTGTTATTATTATTATTATCATCATCAATGTGCATTGGGTATCCGCGCAACCTCTGGGACTTTTGCAGTCTAGTCCTTTTGACATGTTTCTATTATTTGACAAGTACCCTCCCACCCCCTTTTTGTTCATATAGGTGCCCTTAAATCAATATGAAAATCGAATGGATGGACTGAGCTATCGTACATATAAAATGAGCTACCATGCTCCAGGTACAATGGGTACATTTTAAAGATAGCAGAAATGATATTTTTCTTATTCTTAATAGGAAATTGGGTTTCATGTTTCATTCAGCTTGTCTTTAAATGATTTAAGGGGTTGGATACACTGGTATTTCCGCTAATAGAGACAACGTTTGTGACTTCCTGTTTCATTTATTGCACATTAATACCCTTCTAAAAAGGTCTAGTCCAAAAGGAAAGAATTTGCTCCTATGGAGCAAATTCTTTCCTTTTAGAATAGACCCACTTTCAGAAGCAAGTCAAAAACAATTTCGACAGAGTTGCCACCCCCGAAAATGTATCAGTTTGCCTTAAATGAAAATGCCGCTTGTATACCTATTTTCAGAAAAAAAAAAAAAAAAAAAAAAAGAAATTGTTTTAAGATAATGTCTGCTTTAATGCGACATGTTGAAGGTAAAACCGGTTTATTATTGGCAGAGTCAAGCGAAAAAAGTGCTTTCGATCGAAAACACGCAAAATGCGCAATTTCGATCAGTTTGCACAGTCTCACCAGGACCTTCGCTGTCCATAGATATATTCTGTTCTGTAAGCACACGGCAAATGACCAAACCAGCCTGCGCGACCATCGCTGTTCGTTCTTTTATTTTGCTTGTGATTTTGTAGGCGGACGGTAAATACCCAGGTCAGCCTCTGTGACATTCGCTATTTGTTAAATTGAACCTTATCCAATGAAACTCCGTATGCGGACAGCGAAGACCCTGATCAGACTGCGCGAATGCGCAGTCTGATCAGGCCTTCGCTGTCCCCAAATGCCACGAAGACGATTTTCGCCTTGGACGGTGCATAATTTATGAATAAAATTGGCAGACCTGATAAAATACGGCTAACATTTTGATTCAGTATTAGTTATAGGACGGATAAAACACAAAGACGTGGTACATAAATAAATCTATAAGCCATTTAAGTGGTCATTGTTAAATAATAGGACATGTCAAAAAAAAAACTGCTGCACTAATCATCAAGGAAAAATCAAAATTAATAAAGCTAGGGCACTTAAGTTGTTTGACTGAAATAAAAATATAGGAACCGTGCGAGCATTTGTTGCACGCACGCACACATGCACTATCCTGAGGCATTCCCATGGATTTTGGGGAACAAGAGAACATGTCCATTTAATTTCAGGGAACAATGGCAAATATTTTAAGGGAACAGGGGAACGAAACTTATTAAGCGAACTGGGACCATTGAAATTTTGAAAATCACTTCTAGGGAACAAGAGAACAAGGCCGATTATTATTAGGTAACAAGGGAACATACACCCCTATCCCCACCCCTGGGAGGGTGTATATTGGAAACGCTAGACTGGATAAGAAATTTTTTCGTTAGCTTCCCCTGAAATCAGAGCTCTACTATCTACATGTGAAATGCCAAATCCCATTTTTCTTGAAATTGAGGAAATACATTTTGCTGAGCACTTTGGGCGCTGTAGGTGACAGTATAAAGAGGCTTTTAAAAACAGCGTAGATCCAGACGAGGCGGCTTAAACTAAGTCATATCGTCACGATCTACGCTGTTTGACATTCATTTTTTGAATTTGCCATATGAACTTGTTTCCAACAAATCATTTGTATAAAATTTATTTGCAAAGAAAAATTTTGTCTGAAATTTAGTGCCCTTGAAAAAGACTTAATTTGTCGTCTGTTGATTTTTACTGCAGCATGCTAAGGATTAACCCATTTACGTCGAGGGCCGCTTTAACCACAACTCTTTAGACCGGTCTGTTTCCGTTAGCAGGGTGTCTGGTTAGTTTTTATCAATAACTATTTTTTATGGAAATTCCTGTAATTAATGTAAACAGTATAGACCCTGATCAGACACCGCGTTTTTGCGGCGTCTGATCTGCGTCTGCACTGTTTGCCAAATACCCTCTTGTGGGGTTCTCGATTAAAGTGACTTAAGTTACATAAATTGTGCCTGTCGTGTCAAACAAAAAAGAGACTTCGAAATATGTGAACTGAGCCGGCCAAGTTCGTCCTCAGAAACCTGACCGGAAGGTTTAATTTCGTCTACAGTGGCTGGCGATGCCCAGGCGAATGCCAAAGCCCTGATCAGATCGCGCGGGCTGGTCTGGGTCTTTACTGTTCACATTCACTATATACTCAAAGACCTGCCATCACCCACACGTATAATTATACGTACGTTTGGTATCAGGACACACTTTTGTTAAAATTAATTATCTTTCAAAAATTAAATGTCTGGTTTAAATAGGGTGCTCAAAGATTGAATATTTCAAATAAAACACCGTATTGTTTGGGACAGATCAAGTTTTTCATATAAGTACAGTATTACTTTATTTACCCCAAATATTCGGTTGGCAAGTCTGAGCAAACAGTGCAGACCCTGATCAAACTGCTCCTAAAGGAGCAGTTTGATCAGGGTCTACACTGTTTGTCAATCCGTCACGACATTCTAGACACATCACAAGTCAGTCAATGGACTTGTTTTAAATTTAGGAAAGATCTAGTAAAGAGTTTATCTGTCCTAATATTTTGGATAAATGCGATGGTAAATGAATCCGATAAGACTTAAGCCAAAGCACTCTGGGTAAACTTTCAGCAGACGACACTTTGAAATAGTTTTCTTATTTTTTCTTCAAAAAAAAAAAAAAAAAAAAAAAAACAACAAAAAAACAGAGTTTGGCATTTCATGCAAATTGTCTCCAATGGAGACAATTTGCATGAAATGTCAAATTCTGTTTTATGAAAAAAAATATATAGAAAATGTCATCAATTTGTCGTCTGCTGAATTACCGCAGAGAGGGATAAAGGATAAAGTCCTCGGTAAACTTTGAATGATAGAACAAATATATAAATTAACCATTTTAAAAGCTTGCTGTTGGTAAAGCCTTTTTTTTTTTTTTTTTATAATGTTACCTGTATCATTAAAAAGAGAGACCAGGGGCCGGCTTTCATAATATCTTAAGGGCGGATTCAGAATGATTTCTGAGGGAGGAGGGGGGGGGGGGGGTCGATTTGATTAAATCACCTTACTTACTCTTATTCGGAAAGGCATTCCTTAGCGAACAGTGTTGACCAAGATCAGGCGCCGCAGAACGCTATTCACTCATCACCAGGTTGTAAAATGGACTTGTTGAAGTGCAAGGTGAAGAGTAAGGGGGTGAATATTTAGGTAAATACGGTATCCCAAATTTTCCACGAAAATGGGGGTGGAGGTGGGGGGTAGGTGTTAGGGGCTCGACTGAACCCCCTAACCTTCTCTGAATCCGCCCCTGAGGTCCTCAGTTTTAATTGAATTAAGACAGCTAAATAGAGAATATTTGCTCTTTTGATGTGAATACCATAGATATTGTCATCTCGTGTAATGAAAACATCAGTATTTTTCACGAGTGCGAAGCACGAGTGAAAATTTGAACGTTTTCATTATACGAGATGAAAATTTTTATGGTATCCACTGAAAAAGAGTAAATTTTCTTTCTATTTTATTGTTTACACGCCAATGCGCCTTTCTGACATCATAATTAACGTCACCAAACTAAACATGACCGTCATGGCGTCGATGTTCAGTGTTTAACTTGTAAAACACTGGAGAGACAAAAACAAAAAGTTTCGGCAAATCAAAATAAACTTGATACGCAAATGTTCCTTACATTCTCACTGAGAAAATGCATACCAACACTTGACAGTTTAGCTCAGAAACAAAGAAGCTAGAGGTGTTCAAAAAATCTGAAGTGGAGATTACATCCACTTCTGAAACAATGAAGAAAACCGTCCAAAGCGAGCAGTGAAAATATAAATCGTATCAGTCACTAGTGAAATGATACAATATTAATTCACTAGTGATTGATACCACTTTTTTTTTCATCAGATATACACTGATTTCACCGCTAAAAATAAAATAAATGAATATATTTTCACGTCGTCTTCTAAACTTACATAAATAATTTTATTTTATTGTAAGCGGTGAAGTCGGTGTATATCTGGTGAAAATAAAAGTGGTATCAATCACTAGTGAATTGATATCGTATCATTTCACCAGTGACTGATACGATTTATATTTTAACTGCTCGCTTTGGACGATTTCGGTTTTCTTCATTGTTTCAGAAGTGGATTTAACCTCCACTTCAGATTTTTGAACATGTTTCTGAACTAAACTGTCAAGTGTTGGTATGCATTTTCTTAGTGAGAATGTAAGGCACATTTTCGTATCAAGTTTATTTTGATTTGCCGAAACTTTTTGTTTTTCTCTTTTCTCTTTTTCAGTGGATACCATAAAAATTTTCATGTCGTGCTCGGACACAGTATAGATCTATATTGTGCCCGAGTGTCGTGTGATGAAAACATTCAAATTTTCACTCGTGCTTTGCACTCGTGAAAATACTGATGTTATCATTACACTCGATGACAATATTTATGGTATTCACATCAAAAGAGCAAATATCCTCTATTTACATTGGCTTTTTAAATAGCGTTGAAAAACAGATTTTATGTGAAAGCACAAAAAGTGCTTTGCAAATCTTGGTCCTTAAATTCATGGCGTATGCCTAGTGTCCCATTGAAAGGGACACTGGCTATTTATATAGACCCAGATCAGATACACTGTTTTCATTAAGTGCAGGAATTTCTATAATAAATGATAGTAATAAAGAGTTTATTCAAATGTTTGGAGTGAATATGACTTTTATTTCATCGAGTGAAGTGAAAAAAATGTATATTTCATGAGTGCCGAAGACAGGAATGAAATATACATTTTTTCACTTCACGAGATGAAATAAAAGGCATATTCACTCCAAACATTTGAATTTTCTTTTTATTAAATACATCACTTTCGATAGAAGAGATGCAAATCTTGCAATTCTTGCAAAATTTGAGTTCCTTCCCTTTGACCATTAATGTAAATAAGAAAAAAAGTAGTTCCGGATCTTTTATTTTTCACTGCTCAGAGGAATGAAAATAAAAGTTTTATATTTTCACTAGTGAAAATATAACTTTTTTTGAAATATACATTTTATTTCATTAATAATTCTCTATATTTCATTACTTTGTATATAATAAAAGTAAATTAGACACCCTTCCACTAGACATGGACCTGTCCAAATAAAGAGAAAGTAGAGTCCATTAGGCATTAATGGGTTAACTTTAGGAATACTTGTAAAACTGGGCTCAGGACCCACAAGCATTCTTTTGAGTAAATTTGTAAATACTAAATGAAGCAATTAAAGCCGACTGAAATGAACAGTTTTGTGTCAGTCTGGTAAACGATATTGAACTTTATTAGTTTCATCGTTGAAAATTAGTTTTTATGCCAAAACATAAAGGAAATACGTTATCAATGAGGTTGGTGAGGACGGAAACCAGCAAAAGGTATAAGAAAGTCAAGGGCTATATCTGATAAAAGAAAGCTTGACTTTGTTTCGACATTAAAAAAGACTGTTTGAATTTATGTCAGCTTTACAAAAATATATATTTTATTTAATTACAGGCCAAACTTGAATTTGTCAATGGTATTTGTAGTGTGTACTGGTGTCATAAATTATACCTGGCAAACTTCCTTTTTCTTTTTCTTTTGTTAATTTTCCACCAAAATGAGGGTAATTTGTTGAAGGACAGAAAAGTGCCAATACATATTGATAGACTCCTTCTTTTTTGTGATGTATTTTATTAGTAAAGGCTAACCTTTAATTTGTGACCAAATTTGGAAGTCAGTGAATATTGTGAGGGTCGGAATTAAACCAAATGCTATAAAAGAAGCCTGTGGAAAAGTAATTAGGCTCCTGTTTCCTAAGGTTTGCTTTGCAAATCTGTCCTTAATCAACCCTTGCGATGCTGAATAAATTAAGATGCCACGCCCACTTCTAATACTCAGCCAATCAGGTTACTTGATCACGTTTGTTGATACAAATTCACATAATGCAAAACGGTGTAGATCCAGATCAGTTAACTGATCTTGATCTACAGTGTTTGCAAAGGCAGGGCATATCCGGGTGTAGCACGGTCACGGTTAATTAAAGGTGGGTTTTAACTTAAGGACTGATTGAGAAATTGAGATATGCCAGCTCTGTAGGTGAACCATGTATTACTTACATGATAAAACTTACTGTAACTAGCCTAAATATTCGGACACCTTATCCTTACCATACTTGTCCTAAAATTTGAACACGCCCACTGAACTACCTGTTGATGTCTAAGAGTGCGGGATAAGTGGCTAACAGTGTGGGTGCATCACGAAAACATGCCTATATAATTTTCACCCCCTTAAACCCCACTTTTATATAGTAAAACTGGGGTTTACAGGGGTATACATTATTTTTCTTATTTTTTCTCAAAAACATAGATTGTGGGTACTCGTTAGAACCGCCTCGCCGAGGCGGTTCTAACGAGTACCCACAATCTATGTTTTGAGCAGAAGTATGAAAAAGTACCAGAGTTTTCCACCTGAAAAGTTTCAGGTTTTGAAGGGGAAATTTTCTATATATTTGAATAGGCGTGTTTTCGTAATGGCATCTTGGATAGCCAAGGATGCAAAGTTTCTTAATGTGGAAAACGAATACTATGATTAGACAGTGCTGATGTGCAGTCTGATTTGAGTCATATCATAAGGCAAGTTTTGTCACGTTGTGGCTACCCAGCAGGCACACAACGTTGAAGCAACGTCGGTTCAACGTTGATTCAGCGTCATGACGTTGAATCAACGTTGTTTCAACGTTGTGTGCCCCCTAGATCATTTGTTTCTATAAAAGTACATCTTGGGAATGGACATAAATTAATTAACACGGTCTAGAGTTAAAATAAATGCTGTTTTATACTCAATAAATAAACATGAACAAATATTGCACATGATTTGTCTGAGAAAAAAAAATACTCTGGGGCACGAGAAAGTTTTGGTGCATGCGAACTGTGAAAGAGCAGACTGAACCTTTCTAATTGTCAAACCACTTCGATGTTCGGGAACTCCGCTATTAGTATATGTAGATAATACTGGGTTTTAGCCCGGCAGACCATAACCAATACCTGTGCAAGCAGTGTAGATCCACATGAGACGTCTCATCAGGATCTACGTTGTTTGACATACTCGTTTTGATTTTAGACTGAAACCCCTGTTTGTACATGTATCTGTAGACAAGTATAAATTAAAAAATGTAAAGAGTCCTCTACTGAAACTCAGGGATGAAGGCATGAGACAAAGGTGTCTTAAAGTAAATAGCTGCACTTAAGATAGTCTGCGCAATTTTGCAAAGTGAGACAGCTTTTGCAAACAAGAAGTCTGCTGATACTTGTAATCTGATTGAAATCAGATCTTATGGAAAACCTAACCATCTCATTATGGCAGCCAATTACGGCAGATCGTATTTTACGTACTGTTTTCGGTTTGGTCTACAAAATGTCGACATTAGAAAGTAAGATCGAAAGGGTGTTATGAAAGTTGGAGAGAAGGGTTTTAAACATTATCGGCAGCTTATTTTTGACTGTTTGATGAAGAAACGAGATTGTGTCAACATACTTCCGACAGGATATGGCAAGTCGCTTCCGTATTAGGCGTACCTGTCTATAAAGAAGACACTTTTTTTCGGCGCTGTCATCTTATTTTCTGTGGTCATGAGCGTCTCCATTTTGAGTTTCTGGATCGGTTAGAAGCTTGCCTGTTGTTAAATATAGAAATATGTGAATCGGATACGTTCGCAACATTTTACTTTCTAAATTTTGTAAGCGATTTGCTGGTTGGTCCGTCCAAAAGGTCATTCGATGGTGACCCTTAATAGTTCGTCAGACATTCCTGCGGAGGATATGAGATTGCTGATACTTGATAAATTTCAACCAAGCGGACTAAGCCTACTCTTAAAGGAAAGAATTTGCTCACCGGGGAACAAATCCGTCCTTTTAAAAGTAGCCTCCAATCCAATAAGAAAGTGTCAAATATTTTAAATTCTGTTGGTGACATTAATATGAAAACTTTAAATGGAAACGTAGACAAAATAAGCAAACACTCAAACTGAAATTCTTAGTGCGCTTCATCATTATGTGAAGAACACAAACAAATTCAAGCAGAATTAAAGGCAATTAAACGCTACGCATGTGCATAGTGTAACTGGAGTATTAAGTGCCTAGTGTTTCAGCGCAGAGACAATTATTAGAGTTTATAACCAGCGGTATAATGCTTTAAGATATATAACCACAACAATTTGAGAACAAGACACAGAAACAGAAAAGACAAAGTTTCTGATGGGATATGGTATGATCATTCAGATATGGTATGGTCATTCAGATATGGTATGGGGATTCAGAAAAAAATATTTTCATTTAAAATAAAATGAAAAGCGAAAAAAAAAGTCTTTTCGTGTGATGTCGAAAGGAAAGTAGGCTTTACCTAAAAAAAATAAATAAATAAAAATAAAAGCTTTCAATGTCTAGTAAAAAAATGAAAATAAATGACTTTCAAAGCTTTCAAGGAATCCAAATACCAGCTAAAATTTGAACTCCCAAAATAGTAAAATTGGAAATTTTCACTCATAAACATAGTTCAAGCCTACATTTTATGCAGTAGAAAAATACCCGCGCCCCACCCACACATATCTACCATCCGCCCTGTACTGTAAATACAATTCCATGTAAACTTTTTTTTTTCGGATTAACCATCAACTATGAAAGAAAAACCAAAAATACCTTAATTTCTCATGAAATCCGTGTCTAGTAGAGAAATTTTCAGAGTAAACTGAATAAAATGTCAGAGCATAAAAACAGCTGTGCACACAATGGTTGCGACTGGCGCTACTGTCATGACAACAAAAAATGACGTTGACGTCAGGCGCATTAGGAATACTTTCGCGGTTTTCCTTAATGCCTATAAACGCTTAACTGTCTCAGCTGAACGACTCCAAGAAAAACGTCAAGCTCAGAACAAAGGCCGTTGATCAATTTGTTTCTTTTTAGTTTTTGTTTTATTTCATTTATTGAACTACGTTATAGCAATATCTGACTATCAATAACAATAATGCATAAGTTTGCACGATCCGGAATGATAGCAATGTTATGTGATAGACAGCTCTGTTTAGCGAGTAGTTTTCTGTCATGCTCAAGGATCAATAAGATGTAACCATTGCCCCACTCGCTCCACAACGCTCTAACACACACACACACACACACACACACACACACACACACACACACACACACACACACATCGAGTATGGGTGATACAGAACGGGGAAAGGTACGATGTTCACATTTTAGACATAATTATTCCCCAATACGGAGGGCGTGTGCTTACAAACGACTGATTATGTTGTGGGGTTGGTGTTTTAAGCCCCTTTCAACATGTGTCGTATCGAGATGACGAAAGGGTAGTAACGAAAGGCTCCATGCAATGAAAACTTTGGGACGGGTGGCAGATGGAGACGAGGACAGGGGTAAAACTGTCGGCTCGACTACAAACTCAAATTAAGTAGTTTTTTTTTTCTTCTTGGCGTTTTATTCTGCGTAAGAAATTTTGAACCTGTTGAAAACCTCCAAACGACAGTAAAACTTCAATGACGAACACCGACGGCTCATTTACCGTGGCTGATTCAAACTCGTTTTTTAGTCCCTAGAAAATTCTTTCCATAGCTCAAGAAAACAAAAATTTAGGCATATAAGCATATACATTTTATGTTTTTCTTTTAATGTTATGACAAATGTATGTTGTATTACTCATTAGAATTGCTCATCGATACGATTCTAATGAGTATACATGTACTCAACATACACATACCATTATTTTATAGAAAGTCGAAAAGACGTCCCTAAATCATCCCCGATAGCCTCCTGACCTGGCTGAATGATTAACCTTGCAGTGGTTCGAACTACTATTCTATATGAGATTTACTTATTCCTAGAGAACAATGGTTAAACTGTTGCAAACAGTGCCGTCCCAGATCAGACGCCGCAGAACGCGGCGTCTGATCTGGGACGGCACTGTTTGCCAATCACCCTATTAAGGGTCTCCCGATTACAATGGGTTAAACTAATGTATAGAAAACAATCTTTGTATATAGGAAGCTGCCATTAACTGCAAAGCTTCTTTTTTTTCAGCAAACCGCCAGGTGAAATCCGACTTTGAGAGATGTCAAAAATAGTGTACCGTACATGTATCAAATATTTGGACATCTTAACTCCTTACCATACTTGTCCTAAAATCCGAACAAGTATATTTGACTATCTGTTGATTTGTTTAAATACTGCTGAATGAGCGGCAAACAGTGTAGACTCTAATCTGGACCTATGCTGTTCGCACAGGCCTGTACGTACGAATACTGAGAATAAAGAGGATAGCTGCATGATTGCTTTTCGACATTTAAGGAAAAGAAAACTGACAGTGTACATTATACACCGCGGTTTGATATGCTATATATGTCATTCTCCTATATCCACATTCTCCTATCCTGTCACACAATGCCAGGCCCATCCTCGTCATATTTTCTTCGCAGTAGGGGTGGGATATAGTCGTCAGTTTGTAGTAGTTACAAAACTTGGCTGCTAGGTCTCTTTTGTGTATGTGATCGTTGCACTCTACCGATCTCTACTAAGTTTGATTACGTTTTATTGGTAGTTTTGCATCTGAATATTTTCTTATTGATTTGGTTACATGTAACCCCAACATTTTGCAGGGGTTTGGGGAGAGCATTCCTAGTTTAACGTAAGGAAACAAATGAATAATATGGCCCGGATAAGTGCAGCTGTCCCATAGCTGGTTGCTATAAAGGAATATATTCTTTCTCGTAGACCAGTAGATACAGATACCCCAACATATCGCCTTTCAATCTTCTGCATTTTCTGATATAAAATGGTGGAAAATCCTATCTCTTTGAGCTCTCAATACAAATGGATATGTTAAATAAAATACATATACTTCAAATTATCACTAAATCCGACGTCCAGTTGTGAATTTATAATTGTTAAATGTCGAAAAATTCCTGAGCATTGAAAACTGCTGCTGTTAGAATGGCTGCGACAGACGCTATTGTCGTGACAACCAAAATGACGTTAACGTCAGCTCTCATTGGGAACGCTTTGGCGTTGTTCAATTGTTATAATTTTAATTTTAATCTCTCTTCTCTCTCTCTCTCTCTCTCTCTTTCTCTCTCTCTCTCATATATTAGACCCGCCGTTCCTCAGTTGGCGATGTTATGTCTTCATGGCATTTTCTGGTGGTGGTGGTGGTGGTGGTGGTGTGTGTGTGTGTGTGTGTGTGTGTGCGGGAGTGAGGGGGTGGGGTTGTTCCACATGGACCCTAAGTGCAGGGAGAAACAGCAAGGACGGAATCTACAAAGATATTATCATCTATTTGTCCCCGCAATGCAGTGGATTTAGTGGGACACTGCCGGAGAAATAGACATACTCCTCGCTATTCCCCGGTAGTGTCTTCACGACAATTTTTATGGGGATTGTACTACATATACAGAACCCCAGGTGCAGGGAGAAACAGCAAGGACGGAATCTAGAAGGATATTATCACCTGTTTCTATTTACAGCGCAATGGATTTAGTAGGACTGCTGGAGAAAAAGACCTACTCCTCAATATTCCCTGGTAGTGGTTGTGGGGGAGGGGCGTGCTTACACACAACTGATAATGATGATGATTTGGTGTTTAATAGCCCCTATCAACAATATCTATTTTATTATCGAGACAATTGAAGGGTAGGAACTACCATACTCTTCAAATATTTACCGGATTGACTGATACGTTGTCAGGAGGAATTGTTTCAGTGCTTGGGGATAGAGGTATAAATGATTGCTCGACTACAAACTGAAATTGAATATTTTTGTTTTATTTTTTCTTGGAAATGAAAATGGTTACGCTGTGATTTACAATATTTTCTTAGAGATGCTGCTTCACAACGATATCGGAAAAAAAAAAAAAAAAAAAAAAAAAAAAAAAGAAATTTTGAGCCTGTTGAAAATCTACAAACCATCTACTCTATTTTGCAGCCATTTTTACCATAGGAAAACTGGAAGTGCCATTTTCTTTAACCCGTTCACCCCTGGTTTTGTGAATTGGACTCTTTCATCCTTCAATTTGGATACACCCACTGTTGGAAAAAGCGGGAGTATCAATAAAACTTGAAAGCCGAATGGCAAACAGTGCAGATCCAGAGAAGACGGTTCATTATGAGCCGTCTCATGTGGATATACACTGTTTGCACAGGTATCTGTTTTTGGTCTTCAGGGCAGAAAGGGTACCAATGTAGCCGTCCTCAGTGGCTCAGTTGGATGCGCGTCCGACTTGTGATCAGGAGGTTGCGGCTTCGACCCCCGCCGGGTGGGCAACATTCTTTCGTGGAGACTGACCATGAAATGTTTTCTACGGTTATTGTCTCCCTTCCGCTGATTCAAGAAGGGCAGTTATCAGTTTCTATCATAAGAATGTGCACAGTACTGGTTAACGGACTAAGCCTGTCCGTTAAAAGTGTGGTATAGCAAACTGACTGCGCTCGACATGACCCCATTAGGTTGACTGGGCCATAAAAAACCTCAACACAAACAAACAAAAAAAGAGTACTAATGTATAGAACAAATTCTTTGAGAACAACTATAGCTGCCATAAAAGCATGAAAAAAAAAAAAAAAAGGAAAATTGCAAAGTTTCTTCTTTTGAGCAAAGCGTCAGGCGAAATCCGACTTTTTGAGAGGTGTCAAAAATAGTGCAGCGTATTTACATCAAGTATTTGACATCTTAACTCCTTATCGTACTTGTCCTAAAATTTGAGCAAGCACATTTGACTATTTGTTTATGTGTCTAAAAACTGCTGAACTGGCTTATCGGAGCTGGAAGGATAATCGATTATCAGCCCTGCCATTGTGATCAATAACTGAAGATTTGGTCATAATTTTACCTGTCTGAGCATGACTCTTACCATATGTTATACTTTATTGCATATATTTATTTATTGCCAGGTCTGAGCAAACAGTGTAGACCCTGATGAGACGCCGCAAATGGGTCTACACTTTTTGCCACCCATCCAGTTACTTTTAGACACAGCAATGGTTAGTAAATTGTACTTGTTCAAAGTTTAGAATATGTATGGTAAGGAGTTTACGTGTCTGAATACTAAGGGTAAATATGGTAAAGTAACAAACCCAGAAATCAAATGATCGATATTTAGCAAATCAGTAATGATAATCATTTTTTTGGAATTTATCGATAAATTAATCGATTATCCGATTAATCGTGGTAAACACTGTAGACCCTGACCCGGGGTTATGTTGTTTGCACAGATCTGTCTGCACGAATGCTTAGAATAAAGAGGGTAGCTGCATGTTTGCTTTTCGCCATTCAAGGAAAAAAGAAAACTAACATTGTGCATTGTACACCGCGGTTTGACATGCTTTCCATGTAATTCTCCTACATCCACGTTCTCCTACCCTAGCACACAATGCCAATCCCATCCTCATCATGTTTTCGTCGCTGCAGGGGTGGGGGTATAGTCGACATTTTTTAGTAGTTACAAAACTTGGCTGCGAGGTTTCTGTTATTTTGGTGATCGTTGCACTCTATCGATCTCTACTAATTTTCAATACGTTTTATGGGCAAGTTTGCATCTAAACATTTTCTTATTGAATTGGGTATATGTAACCCCTCACAGTGTTCCAGGGGTTTTGAACCAGCACCCCCCAATTAAGTGTGACCTATGAAAACAAATGAATAATGTGCTCTGGTAAAGTCCAGATGTCCTATAGCTGGTTGCTATAAAGGAATTTGTTGTCTTTCTGGTAGACCAGTAGATACAGATACCCTATCACTAATATCGCTTTTCAATCTTATGCATATTCAGATAAAAAGGATGGACATATCCTATGTCAATAAGCACTGAATACAATCTATAAAAGGATATGTTAAATGAAATAAACATACTCCAAATTATCACAAAAATCCGACGTCCAGTTGTGAATGTTTGAATGATAAATGTCGAAAAATGCCAGAGCGATGAAAACTGCTGCTATTAAAATGGATGCGACTGACGCTATTGTCGTGACAACCAAAGTGACGTTAACATCAGCTCTCATTTGGAACGCTTTGGCGTTGTTCAATTGTAATAAATTTACTCTCTCTCTCTCTCTCTCTCTCTCTCTCTCTCTCTCTCTCTCTCTCACACACACATGGATGACAGAGTGCGGCGAAAAGTGCAGTGTTTATACCTTTGACCCGCCGTCCCTCATTTGCCGATGTTAATTCTTTACAAGAAATTTTGTGGAGATTGTACCACATGTACAGAACAGAACCCCAGGTGCATGGGGAAACAGCAAGGACGAAATCTACAAAGATATCTGTTTGTCCCCGCAGTGCAGTGGATTTAGTACGACACTCTACCGGAGAATTAGACATACTCCTCGATATTCCCTAAATATTCGGACATCTTAACTCTTTATTATATTTGTCCTGAAATCTGAATGTGCATTTGCCTATTTGTTGATGTGTCTATAAAATGCTGATTGAGTGACAAACAGTGCAGAACAAATTCTTTGCGCATGGGTAAAGCTGCCATAAAAGCATGACCAAACTCTACAAAATTTCTTCATTCGAGTAAAGCACCAGAGCCCAGTTGTTCAAAGCGTCGTTAGCTTAACAAGCTCGCTAAGGGTCATTTCTTTAACTGTTTTAGCGGATTCAATATACAATATTCTGATATTTTTTGCTGAAAAAATGTAAATAGCTTTTGCAGTGCAAAAACTACTCACATTTTTTCAACAAAAAATTTTCAGCATATGTGTGTATCACTCGATGTAAATTTTAACGAATCGTTAACTAACGCTATCGTTAGCTTTGAACAAATGGGCCCAGGTAAAATCCGATTTTCTGAATGATGGAAAAATAATGTACCGTATTTACACCAAATATTCGGACATCTTAACTCCTTACTATACTTGCCCTAAAATTTGAACAAGTGCATTGGATTATCTGTTGATGTGTATAGACACTGCAGAATTCCGGCCAAGTGTCAAACAGTGTAGACCCTGATCAGACGCCGCGTCATGCGTCTGACCTGGGTCTACACTGATTGCACATGTCTGTCTGTACGAGTACCTAGAATAAAGTCGGTAGCCCTATGGTAACCATTTTCTCCATTCAAGGAAACAGAAAACTGACTGTGTACATTATATACCGCGGTTTTTGTTCTCATATGTCCTTCTCCTAATTCCACAACATAATTTCAGTCCCTTCCTCGTCATATTTTGTTCACAGAGTGTGGGAGTGTAGTCGACAAACTGACTTGGCTGCGAGGTCTCTTTTGTAAAGGTGCTCGTTTTGAATACGTTTTATGGGCAGGTTATTATCTAATTATTTTCTTATTGAAGTGTATACATGTAACCCCCACAATGTAGCAGTGGTAGGATGGGGGAGGGGGGGGGGGGGGGGGCATGGGGGCAGCACTCCCCCAATTAACTGTAAACTATAAAAACAAATGAACGCAGTGACTGGAAAAGTGCAGTTATCCTATAGCTGGTGGTTAGAATGCACTTTCCGGTCTCTGCTAATTTTGATTACCTTTTATGGACCCGTGGATTTGCATCTAAATATTTTCGTACTGAATTGGGCACGATTGAAACATGTAACCCTTTTAGTGTTGCAGGGGCTTGGTTAAATGTAAACTGTTAAAATAAATGAATAATATGGGCCGGTAAAGTGCAGTTGTCCCTAGCTGATTGATATAGAAGAATATACTCGTAGTGTCTTTCTTGTAGACCAGTAGGTACAGATACCCTTCCCACCAACATCGCTTTTCTATCTTATGCCTATTCTGATTAAGATTAAGATCACAATTTATTCGGGTTATATATAACATAAAACATATATGTATGTATAACATAAAACATTTTCATTTTAGAAATAAGACTAGTTCAAAGACTGTAAAGATATTTTAGTTAAAACATTGGATATCACAAATTTAGTGAGTTTGGTGAACTATTGTGAATGTTACAAATCTTAAAGTTCAAATTAAAAAATGTTCTTTATAACCCTTGGTTAGCTTATGAAACCCATAAGGCTTATTTCCAATGGGATCCATTTGGGATGGAAAACAGTCAAGATTTTGGCACAGAAAAAGGAAATGCAACAACCTCGAAATTTAGCACTGTCAGAAATATCACATTTTAAGCATATCACAAATATGTAGCTCCATAACGAAAACATACCTATGTAATTTTGACCCCCTTAAAACCCACTTTTATATAGTAAAATTGGGGTTTACAGGGTATACATTATTTTTCTTCTTTCTGCTCAGAAACATAGATTGTGGGTACTCGTTAGAACCGCCTCGGCGAGGCGGTTCTAACGAATACCCACAATCTATGTTTTGAGCAGAAATATGAAAATATCAGGGTTTTTTTTTTCTGAAAATTTTCAGTTTTGGAGGTGAAATTTTCTATATATATTTGAATAGGCGTGTTTTCGTAATGAATTAGACCAATTTAGCAGCAGTACATGACTCATCAGTGGAAGAATCCACATCGAGCCAGTGTAGCTAAGGGGTGTTTCTATGCATTGCTAATTGGCCATGAAAAATGACGTTTAACCCAAAGCAATCATTCCAATATACCAGCTGTACGGACAGTCCCCACTCGATTGACATCAGATTGGGTAATTTCCAAAAAAAAAATAAATAAAAAAAAAAAAAAAAAAAATCACAGACATTTAATATCAAATATTTGACAAAGTAAACTGGATTTTCTTCCTTAATTATACACAGTCATCTTAATATTTACTATGATTTTGTATAAAGATCTGATGTAAAATGATGGGAAGTCCTATCTCAATATGTGCTGATGGATTATGTTAAATTAAATATACATATTTCAAATTATTACAAAATCTGACGTACAGCATTAATTGTCGAAAAATGCCAAAGCGTTGAAACCGGCTGCTGCTAAAATGGCTGCGACTGACGCTGCTGCCATGACAGCCAAAATGACGCTAACGTCAGCTCTCATTTGGAACGCTTTGGGGTTGTTCAATTGTAATAATTTTAACATCTCTCTCTCTCTCTCTCTCTCTCTCTCTCTCTCTCTCTCTCTCTCTCACACACACATGGGTGATAGAGAGTGGGGAAAAGTACAGTGTCCATATCTTTGACCTGCCGTCCCTCAGTTGCCAATGCTATGTCTTCACGAGGAATTTTATGGAAACTGTACCACAATGTACAGAACTCCAGATGCAGGGAGAACAGCAAGGGAGGAATCAACAAAGATATTATTAATTCTGTTGTCTTTCTACTGCCGTGGATTTAGAAGGACACTGCCGGAGAAATAGACATACTCCTCGCTATTCCCCGGTAGTGGTGGTCGGGGTAGGGGCGTGCTTTCACACAAATGATGATTTGGTGTTTTAACGCCCATTTCAACATTTTTGTCTTATCGAGACGACAGAATGGTAGTAACTACCAGACTTTCCAAATATTTACCGGATTGACACCTTGTCAGGAGGAATTGTTTCAGTGCTGCCGTCTTTACTACGTAGCATAATCCTCAGAAAGTTGAATGGCAGAAGCAGAAGAAACTAGGAAGCGAACATAACGAAAGGCTCTATGCAATAGAGTCGGGAGTTGAATTCGTGATTGAGCGTGATTCGAGCACGGGATCTCGGTAACATAACCCCGCCCCCAAGAGACCGGGTACAAAAATATAAGAGATGAAGGATTTACACAAATAATATTTCATTCTTAACAGAACGTTTGTTTGTGTTGAGGTTTTACGGGCCAGTCAACCAATGGGGTCATGTCGAGCGCGGTCAGTTTACCTAACAACACGTTTTACTGGACAGGCTTAGTCCTCTAAACGGTTAACCAGTATTGTGCACATTCTTTCGCCAGAAACTGGCAACTGCCCTTCTTGAATCAGCGGAAGGGTGAGAATGACCTAAGAAATTATTTCATGATCAATCTCCACAAAAGGAAGTTGCTGACCCGGCGGGGGTCGAACCCGCGACCTCCTGATCACCACGCGCATCCAACTGAGCCACCGAGGCCGGCGAAAAAAACAACAAACAACAACATAAAAAAGAAAACAAAGACAAAACATAAAGAGAAACGAAGAAGAATTGCTTGAAACAGTCAACAGCAAAAGTGTTTACGCGGATGGAAGGAGAGGATGGGGGTAAAGATGATGACTCGACTACAAACTGAAATTTAGTTGTTGTTTTTTTTCCTTGGCATTTTTTTTTTCTAAACAATAATGGTGAAGTTGTGATAGACAATATTTTATCAAAAAAAAAACAAAAAAAAACAAACAAAAAAACAAAAAAACAAACAAACAAACAAACAAACATTTTTCATAATGCTTCGTAATGAGAAAATGAATCTTTAAGAAATTTAAAATCTACTCCAAACTAACTACCCTATCGAGTTTTACAGCCGCTTCTACCATAGGAAAACGAAGTATTATTTCTTTAACCCTTTCACCCCTGAGTTTCTGAAGTGGACTCTCCTATCTTAGTATCTGGCTATATTTTTTGTTACAGGTAGGGATGTAAGTCGTAGATCTAGACCAGAATGGCAAACATTGTGGATCCAGATGAAACGGCTCATTATAAGCCGTCTGATTTGGACCTAGATTGTTTGCAAAGTAGCTGTCTTGGTCTTCAGAATCGAAAGAGTTTATCTAATGTATAAAAAAAAAATATTAAATGCATAGGCAGCTGTCATTAAGGCATTACAAAGCTTTCCAAAGTTTCTTCATTTGAGAAATCCGACTTTTTGAGAAATATCAAAATTAGTGTAGCGTATTTACATAAAATAATAGGACATCTCAACTCCTTACCATACTTGTCCTAAAATTTGAATATTTGACTAGCTGTTGATGTGTCTAAACCCTGCTGAATGAGTTGCAAACAGTGTAGACCCTGATCAAACGCTGTGTCATGCGACGTTTGATTTGGGCCTATGTTGTTTGCAAAGGTCTGTCTGTACGAATACTTTGAATAAAGAGACTGCTTTTCGCTATTCAAGGAAAAGAAAACGGACAGTATACATTATGCACCGCAGTTTAACATGCTTTTCATGTCATTCTCTTACATCCATGTTCTCCTACCCTGTCACAAAATGCCAGTCCCATTCTTATCATATTTTGGTTGCAGTAAATATAAGTATATAGTCGACAGTTTGTAATAGATACAAAACTTGGCTGCGAGGTGTCTTTTATATAGGTGATCGTTGCACCATACCGATTTCTACTAATTTTCAATACGTTTTATGGACAGGTTTGCATCTAACTAGTTTCTTTTGAGTTGCGTACATGTAGCCCCACAGTTTGCAGGGGTATGGGGGCAACATCCCCCAAATTAAGAGTAACCTATGAAAACAAATGAATAATGTGGCCCGGAAAAGTACAGTTGTCTTATTACTGGTGGCTTTATAGGAATACATTTTCTTTCTTGTAGACCAATTGATACAGATACCCCACCCACTAGCATTACTCTTCAATCATGTTTTTTTTTCTGATAAATAATGGACTAATCGTATCTCAATAAGCGCTGGATACAAACTATGTATAACTGGATATGCGCGTGATAGAGCGCGGAAAAGTACAGTGTTCATATCTGCCGATGTTATGTCTTTACGAGAAATTTATGGGGATTGTGCCGCTTGTACAGAACCCAAGGAGAAACAGCAAGGGAGGTATCAACAAAGATATCATCTTTTTTTCCCCGCAGTGCAGTGGATTTAGTAGGACACTGTCGCAGAAATAGAATTACTCCTCGTCGATCCACGGTAGTGGTGGCTGGGGAAGATAGGGATGTATAATTAAATTGTAAATCAAGGCCAGAATGGTAAACATTGTGGATCCAGATTGGATTATGAGCCGTCTCATTTGGATCTACACAGTTTGCAAAAGTATTTGTTTTGGTCTATAGAGTCGAAAGAGTTTAACTAATGTATAGAAAAAATCTTTGTACATGTGTGAACCATAAAGCAAGCTTTGCAATTTCTTCGACTAAAGCGCCAGACGGAAATCCGACTTTCTAAGAGATGTCAAAAATAGTGTACCGCATTTACACAAAAATTCGGACATCTCAACTCCTTATCATACTTGTCCTAAAATTTAAATAAGTACATTTGGCTGTTTATTGAAGTGCCTAAAAGCTGCTGAATGAGCGGCAAACAGTGTAGACCCTGATCAGATACCGCGTCATGCGGCGTCTGATCCGGGTCTTCCTTGTTTGCGCAGGTATGAGGAGAGGTCATGATACATAATAGGGGGTATTCTTGACAACTGTGATGCGGAAACAGCGGTTGTTTATACAGATGGTTCCTGTCTGGGAAACCCTGGACCTTGTGGCGCTGGAGCGCGTGTGTTTCCTCCCGCAACCAGTGAAACCATTTTGTTAAAGCAGCCTGTTAGCAGTAGAGGATCTATCCTCCTTGCGGAGATAGTAGCCATCAAAATGGCCCTCCAGTACCTTTTCAGATGGAAGTCACAGAGACCCAGAAGCTTATGAAAAATTCAATTATTCTCAGACAGCCAGAGTGCTGTCGGACAGCTAACACTAGGATGGGAAGTACCCAGCGAGCATTTTGCTTTAATCTATATCGGACCGTTATCGGCCCGACCGATAACGGTCCGATATAGATTTAAGCAGAATGCTAGCTGGGTAAATTCTCATAAGAGTATGTACAACACAAGAGGTGAAGCTGGTGATAAGAAAGTTGCAGGAGTTCGAGGTAGAAGTGGAACTCTCTTGGTCACCTAGGCATGCTAATATCAAGGGAAATGAATATGCAGATCGACTCGCATTTTAGGAAGCAGCTCAGGAGGCGAAGGATGCAGAAGATCTTCAAGCGGTAGTATCCTTTAGAGATGTAAAAATGGCAGCAAAGGAAACTGGTACCATAAAATGGCAGGAGGTGGGAGAAGACAGATAGTGGTAGGAACCTGTATACATTTAGACCTAAAGTGGGTAATAAAATCATACATTCATTTGGATCAAGAGCAGGGGAGAGCATTATTTCCCTGTTACGAACAGGATATGTAGGGCTAAATGAATATTTGTACAAGTGCAATATCAGTGACAGTGAAAATTGTGTGTGGAGAGAAAGAAACTGTTAAGCACTACCTACTAGGGTGCACTGAATATGACACAGCCAGAGAATTCATGAGATAAAAACCTCTTTAACAGAATCACACATTTGGACCTAAACCTAATGATGAATGTAAAGCTGAATGACGATTTCACGGACTGGAGAAGTTTCATACTGTCAGAACGAAAACTTTGTGGCTGAAACCAGGCGTTTCGCCACAGATCATCATTATAATAATCTGATCACGCATCACCGCATACCGCGAGTCAATACATATTAACTAAGAAGACCTATACCAGTGTGAATATATGGTCTAATGGCCTTATACGAAATACGAAATAGGTCTGTCTGTCGCTTACTTAGAAAAAAAGACGGTAGCTATATAATTTCTTTTAACCGCCCCTAGTATTGGTATTATAGGTCAGGATAGGAGGAAGTGGGTGTAGGAGAAGGACATATTAAAAGCATGTCAAACCGCGGTATATAATATACATTGTCAGTTTCTTTTTCCTCGAATAGCGAAAAGAAATTATATAGCTACCGTCTTTTTTTCTAAGTAAGCGACAGGGGGCGGTTGCACTTTACCGGGCACTACTGTTCATCTGATTTCATAGTTACATTTAGTTGGGGGGTGCTGCCCCCAAACCCCTGGAACATATCGTCCGGATTATATGTTCCAATGTACACAATTCATAAGAAGATATTAAGATGCAAACCCACACGTATAACCTAGGCAAAATTAGTAGTGCCCGGTAAAGTGCATTCTAGCCCAATCCTATCCTCGTAATATTTTGGTCGCTGTAGGGGTTGGGGGTATAGTCAAAAGTTTGAAATAGTTACAAAACTTGGCTGCAAGGTCTCTTTTGTATAGGTGTTAATTGCACTCTCCCGATCTCTACTAATTTTGAATACGTTTTATGGGCGGTTTTGCATCTAAATTTTCTTATTGAATTGCGTACATGTGTACAGTTGTCCTATAGCTGGTTGCTGTAAAAAATATATATTGTTTTTTTTTTTTGTAGACCAGTAGATACAGATACCCCACCCACTAACATCGCTTTTCCATCATACGTATTCTGATATAAAATAGTGGTACAAATCCAATCTCAATAAGCGCTGAATATAAACTATAAATGGATATGTTAAATGAAATATACATACTTCAAATTACCGCAAATCCGACGTCCAGTTGTGATTATGAATGCTAAACGTCGAAAAATGCCAGAGCGTTGAAAACTGCTGCTTTTAAAATGGCCGCGACTGATGTTATTGTCACGACAACCAAAATGACGTTAACGTCAGCTCTCATTTGGAACGCTTTGGCGTTGTTCAATTGTAATAATCTCTCTTTCTTTCTCTCTCTCTCTCTCTCTCTCTCTCTCTCTCTCTCTCTCAATGAATTTATATCATTGACCCGCCGTCCCTCAGTTGCCAATGTTGTCTTCGCGACAATTATTTTATGGGATGATACCACATGTATGGAATCCAGGGAGAAACAGCAAGGACGGAATCAACAAGGATATTAACATTTGACTGTCCCCGCAGTGCAGTGGACAGTAGGACGCTGCCGGAGAAATACACATACATCTCGCTATTAGCCGGTAGTGGTGGTTGGGGAGGGAAGTGCTTAGACACAACTGGTGATGATGATGATGATTTGGTGTTTAACGCCCTTTTCAACATTATGTGTCTTATGGAATCGAGACGACGGAAGGGTAATAACTACCAGACGCTTTAAATATTTACCGGATTGACTAATCAGGAGGAATTGTTTCAGTTCTGCGTTACCTTACTACAGTCGAACCTCAATAGGTCGAACACCGATGGCTCGTTTACCATGGCTAATTCGAACTCATTTTTGAGTCCCTACGAAATTCTTCCACTAGCTCAAAACAAATATTTTGGGAATTTTTCTTATTTTATCATGAAATTGTATGTTGTGTGTACTCATTAGAATCGCCTCATCGAGGCGATTTTAATGAGCACACTCAACATACAATTATTGTGATGGAAATAAAAAAAATTATCGCTATTTGCTTTATGATCTGGCACCATGATTAACCCTTAGTGGCTCGAACTACCCATATCTCGAACAAATTTTCATGGTCCCAAAGGGGTTCGAGCCATTGAAGCGACTGTACCTAGCATAATCTTTAGAAAGTTGAAGGAGACTAGTAAATGGCAGAACAGAAGAAGCAGAAGTAACGTAAGGCTCTATGCGATGAAGTGCCGTACAGTCGAGAGTTGAATTCTGCACGAGCGTGATTCGAGCCCGGGACCTCGGTAAAGCCCTCCCAAGGGACCGGGTAATGGATGAAAAACATGAAATGTCAACACAAAAATATAATTTCATGGAAAACAGAACGTAAACAGAAACGAAGAGAAAATACATTAAAACACCTCCTTGGAGTTGTCAACAGCAAATGGGGCGGAAGGCAGGTGGTGATGGAGAGACGGAAACAAGAGTAAAGATGATGGCTCGACTACAAACTGAAATTTAGTTGTTTTGTTTCCTTGGCGTTTTATTCTAAATGAAAATGATTAAGTTGTGATAGACAATATATTATCACAATAAAATAGTAAAATTTTAGAAATCCTGAGCCTGTTGAAAATCTACTCCAAACTATCTACCCTGTCGAGTACCCATTTTGCACCCATTTTACCATAGGAAAGCTAGAAGTCATTTTTTTAGTTTCTTTCAATCTTTACACCCCTGAGTTCTTTGAAGTGGACTCTTCGAATTCGTATATGTCTGTTGTTACCGATAGGTATGTATAAGTCGTAAATCAAGACCAGAATGACAAACAGTGTGGATCCAGACGGGATTATGAGCCGTCTCATCTGGATCTGCACTTTTTGCAAAAGCATCTGTCTCTATCTACAGAATCGAAAGTGCTAAACTAATGCATAGATAAAAAAAATCTTTATGCATATGAGCTATACTACAGGAAATGGTGACTTTGCAGTTGACTTCATTTGCCAGACGAAATTCGACTTTCTGAGATATCAAAAACAGTTTGCCGGATTTACACAAAAAATTCGGACACCTCAACTCCTTATCCTTACCATACTTGTCCTAAAATTTGAACAAGTTCATTTGATTATTATTTGATGTGTCTAAAAATTGCTGAATGAGCGGCAAACAGTGTAGACCCTGATCAGACGCCGCGTCATGCGGAGTCTGATCTGGGTCTTCCGTGTTTGCACAGATCTCTCTGTCGCTTTGCTTAGAATAAAGACGGTAGCTGCATGATTGCTTTTCGCTCTCAGAGTTTTCGCTATTCAAGGAAAAAGAAACTGGCAGTGTATATTACATACCGCGGTTTGACATACCTTTAAATATTTCCTTCTCCTAAATAGACGTCCTCCTATACTGTCCTATAACATCAATTCTATCTTCGTACTTTTTTGGTCGCAGTAGCGATGAATGTATAGTCAACAGTTTGTAATAGTTCCAAACTTGACTGCAAGGTCTCTATTTGTATAGGTGCTTGTTAAACTCTCCCGACCTCTATTAATTTTGAATACATTTTATCCAGGTTTTCTTATTGAATTGCGTACATGTAACTCCTACAGTGTGGCAGGGTTTAAGGGGCAGCGTCTCCCAATTAAATGCAACCTACAAAAACAAATAAATAATATATCTCGGTTGTCCTATAGCTGGTTGCTATAAAAGAATATATTGTTATTCTTGTGGACTAGTAGATACAGATACCCAACCCACTAACATCGCTTTTCCATTTTATGCATATCCTGATATAAAATGATTGGACAATCATATCTCAATCAGCGCTGAATATAAACTATACTGAGGGAAATAAATGAATAATTCACAAAAACAGCCTGCATTTCAGACGTACATATTACATGGGAAGTTATTTTGTTTCTTGTGAGCAAGTGTACCATTTTAAGTTCTAAAGACGCTAAGGTCGAGGGCGAAGGTTTGTTTACAGAGCTAAAATGCCTACATGCGATCGTCAGTCTAGGAATACATTGCCAGAGAAACAATCACAACTATTAAAAATGCTGAATTTATTTCTCTCAGTATATAAATGGATACATTAAATGAAATATACACACTCCAAATTATCACAAAATCCGACGTCCAGTTATAACTTTATAAATGTTAAATGTCGAAAAATGACAGAGCGTTGAAGACTGCTACAATTTAAATGGCTGCGATTGACGCAGTTGTCATGACAACCAAAATGACGTTAACGTTAGCTCTCATTTGGAACGCTTTGGCGTTGTTCAATTGTAATAACTTTAGCTCTCATTTGGAACGCTTTGGCGTTGTTCAATTGTAATAACTAACATCTCTCTCTCTCTCCCTCTCTAACACACACACGCACGCACACACGCGCGCGCGCGGGCGCGCGCACACACATACACATGGGTGATAGAGAGCGGGGAAAAGTATGTACAATGTTCATCTCTTTGACCCGCCACACCTCAGTTGCCGATGTTATGACTTCATGAGAAATTTTATGGAGATTGTACCACACTGCCGGAGAATAGACACCAGGGCTGGACCAGGAAGGTCTGAAAACGGGGTCGGGGGGGGGGTGACTGCTGAAGGCATAAATCGAGCGGCGTAAGCCGCGAGAGGGGGAGAGTATGAAGAGTATGAAAGAGGGGGAGAGTATGAAAAGGGGTTTCCCCTCTTATAAGGGGGAGGGGGGTCCGGGGGTCCTACCCCGGGAAATTTTTAAAATTGGATTGCCTAAGAGTGCATTTCCATGCTATTTTCAAGCCATTTTCATTAATTCTGCAGGCTGATTTTTTTTTCTGTCAATTTCAGGAGGTCGCGGGTTCGAAAACTGCTGGAGCAATATTCTTTTGTGGGATCATTCTCTCCCTTCCACTGATTCAAGAAGGACAGATGTCAATTTCTGGCGAAAGAATGTGCACAATACTAGTTAACCGCTTAGAGGACTAAGCCTGCCCAGTAAACGTGTGGTTAGGTAAACTGACCGCGCTCGACATGACCCCAGTGGGTTGACTGGGCCGTAAAACCTCAACACAAAACCACTTATGTATAAGCCTGCCCAGGAAGTGCGGTTATGTAAATTGACTGGCTCAAAAATAACCTAAATAGAGTTGACTTGGCCGTAAAACTCCAAAACAAACAAATAAAACCTTCCGCCTTATGCAGGCAATTTCTAAGCTGCAAAAATAATTCAGGCTAGTTTGATAATTACCGGGGGCTAGCCATGCAGAATCCTTGACAACCTGCCTGTCCCTTCAGCCACCACACCCACAGAAATATATATATGAATTGGGTGGGTAGGGGTAAGGGGGGAGCAAATTCCCATGCCCCCTCCCCACAACCAACCCACCCAACGCCAAAAAAAAAAAAAAAAAAAAATCACTCACTCATTATTCTGCAATGCCGGGAGTGGGGCAGACAACATTTTGAAATATTATTATATATTTCCTAGAAAACAGTTTTTTTTAATGAGGCAACTTGCATGAAATGTCAAATCCTGTTTAAAGGGGGAAATAAGACAAATCAATTTGTCGACTGCTGAATTAGCAGAGAGAGTGGTTAAGATTAAAATCTCCTCAAAAACAAATTAATAGAATGCTTCGAACAACAAAATAAACTATTTCTATGCATACATGTACATTATCTAGATAAAAAGAAGATGTAAGATGTGAAATCATGTATTTATAAGACAGAAGCCTGTGTAACTGACCATATGCTACCTATCAGCAGGGCAATATTAACAAGTTATTGACAAATCACAGCATGCCATTTACTAATGGCTCTTTCATTATCATTTATGAACTCTGTTTTCTGGAGATCACAGGTATCTGGGTAGCTTATGCATAAGAGTGTAATATCGAAAAATACCGGGGCAAGGTATGACCAGCGGTCGCTTCGTGGGCGGGGGCATGTGCCCCTTTTGCCAACCCCTGGATCCGGGCCTGGACATACTCGTCGCTATTCCACATTAGTGCCGGACCTCGGTACTACAGCCCTCCCAAAGCACCGGGTAAAGAAGGAATAATATGAAATATCAACACAAAATAATATTTCATAGAAAACTGAACGGAAAAAGAAACGATGCACCGTGTAAAAAATGAATAATATGAAATATCAACACAAAATAAGATTTCATAGAAAACCGAACGGAAAAAGAAACGATGCACCGAGTAAAAAATGAATAATATGAAATATCAACACAAAATAATATTTCATCGAAAACAGGGCGGAAAGAGAAACGATAAGAAATTGCCTTTAAACACCTCCTTTGAGTGGTCAACAGCAAAAGTTTTGGGGTTGGTGGCAAGTGCAGTGGGGACACAGGGACAGTGGTAAAGATTATAACTCAATTACACTCGAATGGCAAACATTATGAGCCGTCTCATCTGAAACTACACTGTTTGCAAAACTACAGTCGACTCTCGTTATCTCGAACTCGCTTATCTCGAATAACCGCTTATCTCGAAGTGAAAATCTGGGCCCTGTTGAAACACAGAGAGCTACCAGAAGGCAACAAAATATTGTGGAAAAGAGGAGAAATTGCTCCTTAGGAGCAATTTCTCCTCTTTTCCACAATATTTTCAATATATTTCTTAACTTAGTAGTCAAATTACATATTCATTCTGTTTAAGGTGTTTGTTCGATTAATTGTTTCCCTCAGTTCCGCAAATCTGATATGTCGAAGTACGGATATCTCGAAGTGTTTCATAGAGTCCCTTGGAGTTCGAGATAACGAGAGTCGACTGTATATGTCTCGGTCTTCAGTCTAAAGAGTTAATGTAATATATAGAACAAATATTTGTTCATAGGTAGCTACCATAAAAAGCATGACAAAACACAAAATTTCTTCATTTGAGTAAAGCACCACATCACGGAAACACGCCTATATAATTTTGACCCCCTTAAACCCCCACGTTTATATAGCAAAACGGGGGTTAAGAGGGGTATACATTATTTTTCTTATTTCTGCTCAAAAACATAGATTGTGTGTACTCATTTGAACCGCCTCGCCGAGACTTTTCTAACGAGTACACACAATCTATATGTTTTGAGCAGAAATATGAACAATTATCAGAGTTTTTAATTTATCTGAACAATTTTAGTTTTTGGAGGTGAAGTAGATCTATATATTTGAATAGGCGTGTTTTCGTAATGAGTACAGATGAATCGATTTTCTGAGAGATGCCAAAAAAAAGTGTGACCATCTCAACTCCTTACCGTACTTGTCCTGAAATCTGAATAAGTACATTTAACAGTCTGTTGATGTGTCTAAAAACTGCTGAATGAGTGGCAAACAGTGTATACCCTGATCAGACTTCGCCTCATGCGGCGTCTAATCTGAGCCTACCCTGTTTGCACATGTCTGTATATACGTATACTTAGAATGAAGAGGGTAGCTGCATGATTGCTTATCGCCATTCAAGGATAAGGAAAAACCTGAATGTGTAGATTATATACCGCGGTTTGATATGCTTTTCATATGTCCTTCCACATCCACGTCCTCCACGGCCGGCCTTTATTTGGTGGATCAGTTGGACTGGTGATCAGGAGGTTAGGGGTTCGACCCCCGCCGGGTCGGCAACATTCTTTCCGGGAGATTGATCATGAAATATTTTCTACGGTCATTCCCTCCCTTCCGCTGATTCAAGAACGGAAGTTGTCAGTTTCTGGCGGGAGAATGTGCCCAATATTGGTTAATCGTGTAGAGGACTAAGCCTGCCCAGTAAAAGTGTGGTTAGGTACATTTGTAATACCCACTTACCTCTCCTTTTTACTGCTTTCGATTTCCTTCTTTCCACTTCCGAAGTGCTATTTTTCACTATACATGCATTTAAAACATTATGCAAGCAGGAAATAGAATGTCAGAATTAGACAGAGGGAAGTCAGAAATGAGTAATTAGAAGTAGGAGTGGGTAACGATATGTAAGATGGGGAACTGAGAAGTTAAAAGAACGAAGTCGGAAGTGAAAAGTAAAAAATCTGAAGTGGGTAGTACAAAGTTAGAAATTGCAAGCAGGAAAACATAAATAGGAAGTGAAAAGTTGGAAGTGAGAATCAGAATCTGAAGTTGGAAGGCGAAGGTCAGTATTCGAAAGAAGGAAATGTGAAGTCGGGCGTTGGAAGTCAGAATTAGGATGTTAGAAGTCGTAAGTTGGAAATCAAAAACAGGATGTCAAAGATAGGAAGTGAAAAGTAGGAAGAGGGAATACAAAAGAAAAAAGTCGGAAGTGGAAAGTCAGAAGAATAAACTTCATGTCAGAAGTAGAAGGTGAGGAGAAGACTTCCTACCATCGACTTCTCACTTCCCAAGTCTGATTTCTTACTTGCGTAAGTGAGAAGTGGGTAGCGAGGACTAGGAAGTTACCACTGGTCTGTCATACCTATGTATTCCTGTTATTACTGCTGGTGGATGGACATTATTAATAAAGACTGACTAGATTTAAAATAATTATTATATTTTATATAAATAAATAAAACATCAACAAATATTGCACTTGAATTGTCCAAAAGTAAGCCTAGGCACGAGAAAGTTTTGGCCCAAACGAACAGTGAAGGGACAGACCAGTCTGTTCTAATGATCAGACCAGTTTGCTGTCCAGGAATTTCACTGTTCGCTAGATACATGTGGACATTACAGAGCTGTGACATGAGACAGGGTAACTGGATAGACCTGAAAGATTGTTCCGCCATTTTGCAAAGGGAGATAACTCTTGCAAACAGTAATGTGTGTTACTTGAAACCTTATGGAAAAGGGGACCAGGACGAAACCTGATTAAAATGTAACCTGTATTAAGCAAACACCTTTATTAACCCATAAAAGTGGATGAATTTAACACTATATAATGGAAGAGTCCATTTTCGATATTAGGTCTGTCAGGCTATATGATGTAGATAGGTCTGTCAGGCTATATGATGTAGATAAAACTATTTGCAAACAGTGAAGACACCGATCAGACGCCGCTTTCTGCGGCATCTGATCTGGGTCTGCACTGTTTACCAGTTACCCTTTTAGGGGTCTCCAGTCTTCAATGGATTAAGAGGCCACAATTTCTGATCCCTTAAAAATCTAATAAGTGTAAAGTTACCTGTATTAAGCAAGCACCTGTCTTAAGCAACCAGTTTTACCTTTCCCTCAGGTGCTTGCTTAACACAGGTTTGACACTACTCTTAAGGGAAAGAATTTGCAGTCTGAAAAAGTAAATTTTGTCCTTCAAGAGCAGTCCTGAATAAGAAGGAAAGGAAATATTTGCATGTAAGAATAATTTCCCTTGGCAGTAGTGTAGTGCCACCCTATACTACTCTTGGCTTTATATTCATTTTCTTTGAGAACAGCGGAGTTCCAGATCATACTGCGCATCCAGGGAGTCTGATCAGGACCTTTGCCCATTGCCTATATGTTCTGTAACACCCAATGATTTTGCAAGCGGACATCATAAGCCCTGATGAGACTGCGCGAATGCGCAGTCTGATCTGGGCATACGCTGTCCGCATACGCGTTAAAGCACGTTTTCTCATGACCTGACCCAAATATTGGATGTGTGAATAACAAAGTGCATGACAAGACTGTGCGGATGTCTTTGCTGGCCTGGGTTCAAGCTGTATACATGTAACAAAAGGGAGGTGTTTCCGTGCCTTGGCTGAATTATTTCTTATCACAGTCTGTATATAACTAAAACCACAAGTCTCAGAGACATGTCTGTTTTGTTCAAATGGTTTCATGCGAAATTAAAAACAATCATAAACTTAAAACACAGTCTCTAGTGGTATATCTCTTTTCTTGTTTATTCAACAGTCTTCTAAACGTATGTATTTCACAGTTCTCTCTCTTGAGTTCTGAAAAACAAAGAGAGAAAAACATTAAACCACTTAAAATGGTATCGTAAGTTGCCTTGGCGGGATTCAAATATTTTTCTACTGTTGAACTTCAATGTCTCGAACATTTTTCAGACCATGTAAATTTGTTGTAGACATGGGTATTTCGAGCCACTGAGGGTAAATCATAGCGACAGTCCCAGGAGGCAAAGGAGGGTAGTTTAAGGATGTTTTTCTGATCTTCTATAAAGTAAGGGTATGTTGAGTCTACACATTAGAACCGTCTCGATGAGGCGATTCTAATGAGTATACACAACATATATTTCTTGATAAAATAAGATAATTTCAGTAAATATCCCCTAATATTTGTTACCATGAGCTGTCGGAAGAATTTCCTAAGGACTCAAAGACCAGTTCGCACAGACACAGTAAACGAGCCAGCGATGTTTAACGTTTAGCACTCTGGGTAAAATTTTCAGCAGATGATATATTGGAATATTTTTCTTATTTTCCAAGAGAACAGGATTTTACATTTCATGCAAATGCATGAAATGTCAAATCCTGTTTTCTGGGAAAAATAGAAAAAAAAATCACCAATTTGTCGTCTGCTGAATTAGCCCAGAGAGTGGTAACGGTTAAGTCATTGATATTTTACTGTAATGATACATACAACTCAGAGAGAGAGAGAGAGAGAGAGAGAAAGAAAGAAAGAAAGAAAGAGAGAGAGCCCTGAAATGGTCGGAGATTTGGAAGTAATACGGAAATGTAAAGCATTAAAATGAGCCGGCTCGTGAGAAAATGTTCCTTCTGGCATGTGCAGCAAGCGAATACTCAAATCACCCTTGGCATCTATACAGTCTGATCAGAGACTTCGTTGTCCGCATGATGAAACATGTGTTTGGCAATCCAAACTGTGCCCAGAGAAGTTTCTGCTCAGATTGCGTGAATGCGCAGGTTTATCTGAATCTTCGCTTGGTGCTCATGTCCGAGGGTAACTTTTCTGACATCTCAGCTCAAATCATCTCCACAATTTCAAGGGGATGTGGAACATTACCATGGACCTTAGACTGGCTCCAGTCTCCAGTGACTAACTATTTTTTCTTACAATCCTGTTTGAAAACCCACTAAAATAAAACCAAACAAAATGATATCATGACTATAAAGGCTGGTATTTATGGTCACGATATTATTTTGGTTTTATTTTAGTGGAGCCAGTCGACCATGGACCATTCCAAATGGAAGCTGTAAAATTATGGACTCCACATATAATATGTTGAGCTGGAACGGGAATGCAGAAACATGGAAGATAATTAATTGGTGTTTTACGTCTCTTTCAACATCATTTAGGTCATATCGAGACTATGAAGTTGGGATAAAGACAGGCTCAGTGCCATTAAGCGGCGCACAGTCATGCTCTTTAATCCATCTTGTGCGGAATTCGAACCCGGTACCTCGTGCTCTGAAGTCAGGAGTGCTAACCGTTCGCCCATACAGACTTTCATATTTCAGCATTGGCCGAAATGTCGAACCATGGAGGCAGTGCGGAGAATAAGACGCATTCACTTAAACATCCTGGTTTAACCCTTCTCTTGCTGAACACGACATGCCCTGTCTTAGCAAACAGTGTAGATCCAGATCAGTTGGCTTCTGCTGGATCTGCACTGTTTGTCATTAAATATGTGAATTTCTATCAAAAACCCGTATCAAGTAATATGATTGGTTGGGCGTGACATCTTAATTTATGCAGCATGAGAAGGTTAAAATACAACGTGAGAAAATGTATCTTCTGACATATGCGCCCAACGAAGACTCAAATCAGCCTGCGCATCCACGCAGTATGATCAGAATCTTCGCTGTCCACAAGAAGAAACTTTACATCACTGAGTATCCAAAATACTTCCAATGAAGAGTCTGATCAGACTGTGTAAATCATGCACACAGGCTGATCCGAATCTTCGCGTCGCACATGTCCGAAGGTTTTTTTTGTGACGTTGCATTGATCAGAGTCTTCGTTGTCAACAAGAAGAAACTGTGAACCCTTTGCAATCCAAACTGCGCCCTGTAAATATTCTGATCAGACCGCAAATGTGCAGGCTGAGCTGAATCTTAGCAGGCGCACATGTTTGAAGTTACGGTTTCTGACGTCGCGGCTCAAATTTGTTTATAGATTTACTTACTGCTTTTCTTATTGCCCTCCTCACTGACTTTCTTGCCTGTCTAACTGCCAGCTGTCTCTCCTCACGTGATTGTTCCGGGACAGCAGGGACCATGGTCGGACTGACGTAGTAGCAGTGGTCGGCGTTGACGGCCCTACGCTTAGAGGATAACGTAATAGTTCCGTCTCTGGAGGCGTCGCCGTGACAACGTCGGAAATCAATGTCAGATGTTCTTACAAAGCGGTGAACGCGACCAAACAGACCTTCAGAGGCTTTCTTCTTTCTGGGACGACGGTCACGTGATGCTGGTCCATCACCTGAAAAATTAAAGAAATACTCTTCAAGAAACAGATCATGATGATGAGGTCCTTTCAGGGGGTGGGGGGATATCTGTTCCCTTGTTCCCCTGAAAAATCGGCATTTTCCCTTGTTCCCAAATTCAAAATCTTTATTTTATATGTTCCCTGTTCCCCAAAATTGCCTTGTTCCCCTGTTCTCTTAAGTTTTAGACTTTTGTTCCCTTGTTCCCCTGAAATAAATGGCCTTATTCCCCTGTTCCCCCAAACCCCTGGGAGGGCCTCGATGATGATGATGATGATGAAAAGTGTCTGTGGTGGCTATAAACTATGGTGAATGATGGTTCAAGTCGGGAAGTTTTTAAAAATATGAAGGTAATGAAGATGATGATATTTGTGTTTTGGTAATAGTCGTGATTATACCTGCGGTGGACGAACGGACGAACAGACGGCGGAAGCACAGAAAACACAGAAAACCGGACACTTTTATCACGTCTGCTTAACATGTGCAACAAAATCCAAATAAGTAATTGTACGGACACACATGTACGGACGTTTATCATTCATCAGAACATTTTACTGAAGCCAGCCTGAATTAGCTTTTTAAATTATATGTTCGAACCATATCTGTGCCGCATATCTGTTTATAGTCTTTAGTATTATACTTTCGAACCATACTCGTATATAGTCTTTAGTAAGGTGAATGGATACATCTGAAACATTTGCCCAATATTTGCAAAGGAAAACAACTTTTGCAGACCGAAAGTTGCCGCCCTAGTATTTTGAACCTGTAGTAGTACTGGGTTGTTCTTTAAGGTTAGAATTTCCTCCCGAGGAAGCAAAATGTACTACCTGAGGGAGCAAATTGTTGACTTTAAGAATAGCATCCAATGAGAAAGTATTTTAATATTTTCATGTCAGAGTTATTTCCCTTGAGGTGTATCAATTCCGTTTAAACCACAACATAAATTTGGTTTGAATCGGCTGAAAGAAATTGGGACATGCCTGAGAAAATACTAGCATGTGATTCCAAAATCTTGGGATTTGGACATCAGGGGAGCTACCGCGAAATCGCGTTAACGTAAATTTGTTCCCACGACACATCCGGAAACTCTCGCGGTCAGTTTATCATGATACCCTACCCTAAACTACAATACACCACCCAGACCCACCGAACCGAACCTCACGCTACCATATCTTACAAAATCCCTTTTCACAATACCCACGCAAATTGAAAAGTGAGACGATCCAGAGCCCTTTTCTACCTTATATGTTGGCCAAAAAACAGACAAGAAATTCCGGTTCCGACCAAATAATTAATAGCCTTAAGCCTAAGCCATCATGGAGTCTGAATTCCGACCCACCGGCGCGCAGTTAAAGAGGAAAAACCATCCTTTCAGCGATTTGATAGCCGATCTATCATGATGTTTGTGGATAATAAGATCAAAATACCTGCCGGCCTCGGTGGCTCAGCTGGATGCGCGTCCGACTGGAGATCAGTAGGTCGCGGGTTCGACCCCCGCCGAGGTCGGCAACATTCTTTCGTGGAGATTGATCATGAAATATTTTCTACGGTCATTCTCTCCCTTCCGCTGATTCAAGAAGGACAGTTGTTAGTTTCTGGCGAAAGAATGTGCACAATACTGGTTAACCGCTTAGAGGACTAAGCCTGCCCAGTAAACGTGTGGTTAGGTAAACTGACCGTGCTCGACATGACCCCATTGGGTTGACTGGGCCGTAAAACTTGAACACAAACAAACAAGATCAAAATACCAGCGGTATTATATGGCAGATGAGTCGGTGAATTCGACTAAAACAAGATGACTTCTAACTATATTTTACAATGCTAGCTGACTGTAAACTTCTCTCCAGGTGATGGCATGATAGACTCGTGGGAACTAGAGCGTGTTTTTGGAGCTGCCGCGATGATGTGGCAGCTACTCCTCCTGAAAATTTCGGCATTACTCCTTCACAGTACATGGACTGATTAAATTTTTTACATCTAAATGATGAATAAGGGCCGACATATCCAGAACATGCGCCAAAGGATCTCGTTCTAAGCGAAAACTTACAAAACAATTGCATCATTCATTCGTGTTGACATAAAACTAAAGTCAGACAACCCTGTGTTCGATTTTGTTACGGTCGCCTACTTTCGGCAACGATTTTTTCAATATTTCTTTCGTTCTTTCGGCCTGCTTAGAAAGGTAAATCATATTAATATGGAATAGCATCGCCGAAATTTTATATTATTCGCTCATTCTTCTAAAATAAATCAAAACACGCGAGAGTATCTATCTTTGTTTACAATTTCCAGGTCCTAGGAATTACCGCGAGAGTTTCCGGATGTGTCGTGGGAACAAATTTACGTTAACGCGATTTCGCGGTAGCTCCCCTGATCTCCACCCGTGCTAGAACTAACAGTGAAATGGCAAGATGAAAAGCCTGCATCCAAAATTTAGATTTTAACAAACAAATATACCAAATCGCACAATATAGTATTTATTGTATTGGCAAGTACCAAAGGCCCTGAACAGAAACAGCAAATGAGCAGAGCTGCTATGTTACTGTATCAAAAGGTTTTTTTCTCAAGCCACTGTCCAATATTGCCTAAACAAACCAGAAAAAGACAGACAGAGTTCATGGATATAAATGAAGCAGAAAGAGAGAAAGACTCACCAAACATACAGACAGATGTACTAGGAGGAGCTGGGTTGAGGTAAGACTGAAACACATACAGACAAATCCGTAAATATACAGATAACACTCTCTGAAGCAGCCCCAAACATTATCACAAGAATACAATACAAATAAAAGTAAAAACAAAAGGAAATCAAGCAGCAAAGTGGCTGCCATTGAAGAGTTGGCCGCAACAAGAAAAACCCCAAAGCACTTACAGCAACGGTGGGTCGATTGTCTCTGAGTACAGATGTAGAAAATGATCCTGAACGGGGACTTAAGACTGTTTCATTTAGCCCCTGACTTCCTGTAACTAATGCAAACAGTGCGGAACCTGATCAGATGCCGCGTTCTACGGCGTCTGATCTGGTTCCGCATTGTTTGCCAAAGTCCCAGTCCAGGTTTAATAGATAACTCTCTTTACATTGCACTCTGACGTCACAGCGACAAGAATAGAGCGGCTATAAATAACCACTACCTGGATTTCATCTGACGCGCCGTTTGATTACATTGGTCAATGAATATCACGTGAACAACTACCTTTTTAAAAGCGAATTTTGGCGTTTGTATACTTGGCTACATTTAAACAATCGACCCAAAAACAAAGAGCATAGTGGACAGTCGTACAGCGGGAGACAACAATACTAAAACTACAATAAAAAGGATTAGAAACTGATAATGCGTTTTGAAGAGGATGTCAGTAGTATAACCTGCTCGGACCAAGACCAGCCTGCTCTTCATTGCAGGTGGAGCCAAAAAAGAGAAGGAAATACTTAGTTTAAGTATAATATGAAAGGGAAGCAACTTTTGCAGTCAGTAAGTTACCACCCCAGTATTTGAAGCCTCTAAAAACTTGTGATGCTGAAAGAATTAAGATGCCACGCTCACTTCCAATTTTCAGCCAATCAGATAGTTTTATCCAGGTTGTTAATACAAATTCACATTACTAATTACAAACAGTGCAAATCAAGATCAAGCGGCTTCTTCAGAACATTCTATGCATTAAAAGTAGCCCAAATACGTAAGAAAGATTACATTTCTAATTCGGAGTAATTTCCCATGGAGGTTCACTATTCCCTTCATTATAACAAGAAAACTCGCTTTGAGACTCCAAAATATGACCACCTTACAAGTATCCAAATATAGAAAATATGCCCACGTGATTACGTGTTTTTGTCTGCTATATAGACAGAAACCAACAGAAACGAATCAATCAACGAATGACTAGACAACACACATTAACATTGTAAAACTTCGTAGACAAAACACTGAAATAGACTTAGAGAAGAACCATGCATCCATGATACACTTTATAGATATCAGTCTATCCTTCCTGATCTGAATCGGGTTTGTGTCTCTCACAAAAAATTTTAAGCCTTCCCAGGACCAACCGTAAAATATCCTGTGTCTCCTTGTGCCACCACACCCAAAATGTTGGTGAACATTCATTTTCGTATAAAAATGACAACAGGTTGGATAAAACGTACTGAAGACGACGCCTTGAAATGTGTTTTCTTATTTTTCCAGTGTTCACATTTAAGGACAAGTACGGTAAAGGGGTAACGGTGTCGAATATATAGAATAAATACGTATACGATATATTCGGTAAACCTACCTCATTAGCCAGGAATGCCTGTCTCCACTCCTGGTTCATATATTCACTAAGAATCTCATCGTCAAGTCTGCTGTTCTCCGGATCAACCTCGGCCTTGACCTTGCCTCCAAACAAATCTGATAAATTCCTCATTTTTACTGAAATGAACAAAAATAATCTGTCTCTTTTGCAAAGTTCGAAAAGGGTGAAAAAATACAACAACAAAATAACTAATAAATCTATTGATCGTTCCCCTCGCACAAACAACTGTAAATTATGAAGACGTCCAACGACATTGCACAACCCGCATGAAAGTCGATCGACCGAAAGGTCGTCTTTCGAAGAACCCCATATAATCAACATCTTTCATTGCCCTAGACTAAGCTGAGGCACAGGCAAGAATAGGCGGGTCGTACACCCCAGCGACAGTTGATCATTGGTAGTATTTTTCCACGATTCCAACTAATATTTCGGAAATATAAATAATAGAAAATCAAGGAAAAAACGTGAGTGAGTAACCTACCTACCTGCCTGCTGCCTACCTACCTATAAACTACTGAGAAAAACAGATGAACTCCCATCCAACACACATACACTGAAGAATTTTCAGTTTGCTGTGACCTTAAAAACTAGGTCAAGGTCGCCAAAATCTAATCCGTTCTTTACTATGTCCAAATTATATATCCGTTAAAATTTGGTAAGAATCCAACCACTGGTTCACTAGATATTGTACAGACAGTGAAGTGTCACGCCGACACCAACGGGATTAGCACCTAAAATAATATGTCCCTCTACCCTTAGGTGTGTGTGAGTGAGCATGCGTGTGTGTGTGTTGCGCGGGGGTGAGGGTGGGGGAGCATATAAACTTGATGGACCATTAAAACAGCAATCAGCTTTCTGATATCGTTCTGCTACACAAGCTCATGCGTGACAAAAATGATGGTAAATAAAAACAAATCTTTGAGATCACAAAGTATTAATTACCAAGCAAAATCATGACTCCCAAATTATCTTTGACCCTCCCTCTCCGGACAACGTAATAATGATACTTAGAAAAACTTTGACCTCAGAAACACAAAGAATGTGATGACCGTAAATAGTTTTTACCCAGTTTTTACCCCAAATTCATAACAAAGTCTGTTTTACCCACACCCGGCCCCTGACTGAAACTGTTAGAAGTTTCTGAATGAAAATATCTAAGACTCTAGGCACACTGTGGGCAGTCTTGCCAGGGTCTATACATATGATAAAGACAGAGGTAGAATCCTATTGATTTCTGTGGTGGTGGTGCTGGTGGGGAGAGGGGGTAGGGGGGGTGGGGGGGGGGGTCGCACTAGATGGTTTCACATTAAAAAGCTACAGAAACAACTAAAGTATCATTAGAGTTTAGGGACGGACCATTTGATCCTCTGTGGGGTAGGGGGAGGTGTTTCCTTTAAACAAATACAGTTCTGACTATACCAGAAAAAGTAATCTGGCTTAATCTTTGTGGAAAAAAAATATAATGGTCAATGGTCAATGCTAGAAAAATGTGCTTGCAAAATTTAGTCAAGGCTTTACAGTGTCAAAAGGGCGAAGCCACCTTCCCCACCCACAAACCCCCAATAAATCTTACATACCCCTGCTTGTGGGAGTACAAGGATGAGTGATGTCTCTTAATTTCTTGACTTCAATTAAGTTTCTACACCAATGGAATTAAAACTTGCTTTGGTCTCGGGTATGGGGAGAGGGGCTTCATCTGCCACCAAGGCTCTCTAAAACCACATATATTGGAAAACATCTCTTACTTACTCGCTACTGTGCAGTTGTAGTATTTCTGTATCAATGACTGCTGGTATGTTTGGTATATGAAAGCCAGATGCATTATAAAATTTGTGTGCAGAAATGACATTATTGAAACAAATAAATGTCTTAATTCATACCTAATATCCCTTAAAAATAACTATGATGTTGATTTTTTTTAAATGAAATTAGTCCTAGTTTTGCCAAATTTGCTCGAAAGCCTGCTAGTTTAATCTAATAAATGTTTAAAACATGATAAAAATGTCTTTGATTTTGTGAAAAAATTGTGTCTCTGGCCATAAGAAAAAAAATGTTTTTCATAGTGAGAAAAACATTTTGGCCGAAAAAATAAACCCAACCCCTTCCCCCACCCTTGAAAATAGATGGTCGGTACTTTCCGAAACGTAACAGCTTTCTATATCTACCAAACAAAACACACGATTTTCAGTTTTCAAAGAACCCAAGTATAACAGCTAAAATTTGAACCCCAAAACAGTAAAACATGATTTTTATCACCCGTAAATATAGTACAAGCGTACATTGTATTTAGCTAAAAATAGCCTCATCCCACCCACTTAACCAGCAATCAGCCCTGTTCTTTGAATATAGTTTTATGTAAAATTTTGTACAGGTTAACTCAACGCAAATTTTTTGTAAACATCAACTATGAAATAAAATCCAAAATAACTTAATATCATAAAATCAGTTGTCTAACAAAGAAACTTTTCCAGAGTAAAATAAATAAAATACCAGAGGGTAAAAATTGCTGTCTACACAATGGCTGCGACTGACGCTACTGTCATGACAACCAAAATGACGTTGACGTCAGGTGAATTTGGAATACTTTGGCGGTTTACGTCAATACCTATAAACGTCTAATGTTCACAGCTCAGCAACTCCAAGAGAAACGTCGACAAAACATGGACCGTTTATCTGTTTTTCATTTTATTTATTTTACTGGCCAACCCTAGACTGGCTACAGTCTCTAGTGACAAAATATTTTTTCTTATAATCTGTTTGATAATCCACTAAAATAAAACCAAAGTAATATCACGACTATAAAGGCTGGTCACTAGTGACCAGCCTTTATAGTCGTGATAGATTTTTGGTTTTATTTTAGTGGATTATCAAACAGAATTATGAGCAGAATATTTAGTCACTGGAGACTTGAGCCAGTCTATGGCCAACCCCTGAAAGGTTCGAGATGGATGGTGATATATTGAGTGAAGGAGAGTGTGCTCCGTAACACCTCTGTTTAGCAGAAGCAAGCAGTTTTCTGCCATGCTTAAGCACCAATCATTTATGACCTCTGTCCCAAATTCATTCCTGCAATACCCCATCTCACACACGCACGCACGCACACACACACACACACACACACTCACACACACACACACACAGACACAGGTAAGGGTGATAGAGAGCGAGGGAAAGAAACGCCTCTCGGTCCCTCAGTTGCCGATGTTGTGCCTTCACGATTAATTTTGAGGGGATTATGCAGTGAAAAACAGCAAAGGCAAAATCTACCAGGATATTATCACCTTTTTGTCCCCGCAGTGTATCTAGTAGGACACTGCTGGAGAAAAAGGGATACTCGCCATTCTCCCTTAGGAATGGGACGTGCTTACAAACGACGTGATGATTTGGTGTTTTACTACCCATTCAACAATATCTGTCTTATCGAGATACGGACGGGTTGCGACGAAATGCTCGATGCAATGAAGCGCCTTACAGCCGTGAGTTGAATTCCGCCTCCAGTGGGACTCGAACCCGGGACCTCGGTAACTCAGCTCTCCCAAGGGACCGGGTAAAGGATGAATACAATTAACTCTTTCACTGCCACAGGCGATAATTATAGGCTTTTGCAAACAGCATAGATCCAGATGAGACGGCTCATCATAAGCCGTCTCATCTGAATCTACGCTGTTTGACATTCAGTCTTCAACTTTACATATAAATTTCTTTCCAAGCGATAGTTTGTTCAAACAAGCAGACAACAAATATCGTCTGAAATTTGCATCGTAAGAGTTAAATATCAAAACAACATAATATTTTATCGAAAACGAAACGAAAAAAAAAAAAAAAAGGAAACGAAGAGGAAATGCAACAAAATACCTCATTGGAAGAGTCAACAGCAAACTGTTGGGATGGGTGCAAGGGGACCAGTGGTAAAGTGGTAAAGACGGCTCGCTTTCAAACTGAAATTGACGTCTCTCTATCTCTCTCTCTCTCTCTCTCTCCACACCTCTCAAATGTCATCACGAAAACACGCCTATATAATTCTGACCCCCTTAAACCCCTCTTTTATATGGTAAAACTTGGGTTTACAGGGGTATATATTATTTTTCTTATTTTGCTAAAAAAATCAATTGTGGGCACTCGTTAGAACCGCCACGCCGAGGCGGTTCTAACGAGTACACCCAATCCATGTTTTGAGAAGAAATATGAAAAATTATCAGATTTTTTATCTAAAAATTTTCCTTTTTTGGTTGAAAAATGTTTAATATATTTGAACAGGCGTGTTTTCGTATTGTCAACACAAAATAATATTTCATCAAAATAAGAACGATAAAAAACAAGTGAAAAAGAAATAAGACATCGCCTTGGAACGATCACCAGCAAAACCGTTTGGGCGGGTGGGTGGTGGTTTAAAGATAACGTCTAGACTACAAACTCAAACTGAAGTTGTGACTGACAATATTTTCTTGTTATTATTATTTCAATGGATAATGGTCACGATGTACTGTATATTAGACACCTATTTTCAGAAACAATTGTCTTTTTTTCTGTGCTTTGTTCTCTTCTTCTAGTTTTTATTTCTGTGCTTTGTTTGTCTTCTTCTAATAAGGTGTTTGGTGCCATCCATCGTCCTATTTTTAGTTGCATGACAGGAGTATAGAAGACATCCTGTAACCATTAAAAAATTTGGCTGCGAGCTGTATCTTGTGTAGGCCTTATAGTTTTTGACCAATACATGGCATCAACTGTATACAGATACGTCTCCCACCAATCATTTTTTTTTTCATTTTTTGCATATTCTGATATGAAATGATGAATAGTTCTTGTCAGCGTTGGATACAAAATATAAATGAACATATAAAAAGAAACAAAAATACCTCAAATTATCAAAAAAGCTGAAGCCCAGATGCCAATTTATGATTGTAAATATCAAATAATGCCAGATCGTTGCAAACTGCTGCTGGTTGCGACTGACGCTACTGTCATGACAACTGAAATAACGTTAACGTCAGCTCTCGTTTGGAATACTTTGGCGTTGTTCAATTATACTTCCTTTGTTAATAGCTCTCTCTCTCTCTCTCTCTCTCTCTCTCTCTCTCTCTCTCTCTCTTCGCAGCGTTTTATTCTAAATGAAAATGGTTAAGTTGTGATCGATAATAGTTTATTAGAAAACCATTTATCAATGATGCGTCACAACGAAACAGTGAAAAATTAAAAAATTTAGAACCTGTTGATCATCCACCCTATCGGGTTTTGCAACCAAACTGAAGTGTTATTTTCTTTAAACCAATGTATAGAATAGAATCACTGTATATAGGGCAAAACCATGACATATTTCTGCCAGTTTTCTTCTTCTGATTAAAGCGCTAGACGCAAAAAATAGTGTACCGTATTTACCCCAAATATTCGGACATTTGAACCTCTTACCCGTGCTTGTCCTAAAACAGAAACACGTATATTTGACTATCTGTGTGCAAAACTGCTGGACGAGTGGCAACGTGGCAAACAGTGTAGGTGCCGCGTTCTGTGGCGTCTGATCTGGTTCTAGATTCTTTATTAAAGCCTGGTCCCGAGGTTATAAACCTTTTTTTCATGCTCACCTCAGGCTTTTATTTAATAATGCATATATTAATGCGCATTTTGATTACTGTAGCATTGTCTGGGTAAATTCTTCAAACAATGTTATGAACAAAATAAATAAGCTGCAAAAGCGTGCTTGCAAACTTATACTGGGCAAAGAATATACGAGTTTAGAAGAAGCTAGAAACCGTGTAAAAATACTGTCATTCGATGAAAGTGTATTTTTACAAAAAGCTAAGACAATGTATAAAATTGCATATAAGATTGCCCCCAAGTACCTGATTGATTTGTTTCAAATACGAAACATTAATGCTAATGATACGACTTCCAATTTACGATCTGTATCCAACAGAAATTTTTATTATACCAAAACCAAATATTAATTTATTAAAAATAGTATTTCATACTCTGGTACAATAATATGGAACAGTATACCACTAGAAATTAAAAATGCTGACTATAAATTCATTCGTAAATAGATGTGTAGCATGGATAAAAAATTGAATTAATATTTTATCGCCTCCACCGCCATCACAATATCAATATATTGATTATAAAATTACTGTAAAAGCTATTGGGACAGACAGATCTGAGCAAGCGGCGTGGACCCGGATCAGACGCCACAGAATGTGATGTCTGATTGGGTCTACACTGTTTGACACTCGTCCAGCAATATTTTAAGCGCATCAACTTGTGGTGGAATAGACCTTTACAAATTATAGGACAAGTATGGTAAGGAGTTAAAGGTGTCACAATATTTGGAGTAAATATTGCACACTAATAGGCGTCTTTCTTTAATGACCCTCGCTTCCAATTTTCTATATAAAAAAGTCCATATTTTGTACTTGATGCAATATCTAGAAATTATTATGGAATAACTGAAATGTAATACAATTAACAGTTAAACATAATGATGCTAAAGTTATACAATGTTTTAGCTCAATCAGTATCATGCTAATCATCCTCTCATTTTCATACTCGTATATATTGTTTTATTAATTTGTATTGTATGTATTTTAGAGGGTCTCATTGAAGATTGGCATTGCCAAATGAGTCACCCTCTTTAAATAAAGCCAACTTACTTACTTACTTAGCTGAGCTTTCATGCTCAGCTATGTTTAGCAAGAAAGAATTTTCAATCGTTAATAAATTAAGATTTATTAGCATGAAAAAATTCATGCTCAGCTGAGTTGAGCATGAAAAAAGTTTTATAACCTCAGGGCCTGATGTCCGAATACTTGGGTTACATACGGTAGCTGCATGATTGCTATTCGCCATTCAAAAATAAACTCCCATCAGCGTTCATTATAAACCGCTGTTTCAACATCGAGGTTTGGTCCATTTGTCCGTTCCCTTCATCAATGTCCTCCTCTTCTGTCACATAATGCCAGTCCGAGCCTCGTCATATTTTGGTCGCAGTAGGGGCGGGAGTATAGTAGACAGCTTTTAACATTACAAAAAATGGCTGCGAGGTCTTTTTGGTATATGTACAATATTAACTTCGACCACGTGTTGCTGATGATTGCGGTTGGTATGCTTTCGTGGGTGGGTGGAGGTGGAGGGCGGATGCGTGCAAGCGTGCATACATACACGATGCATGTTTATCTCTCGCGGGGTATGTTCACTGCTGGTGTCGGCAGGCGTGCATGCATGCTAAATATATTGTATTGTAAATTATTGATGAGTTTAGAATGAACGATGGGTAAAAAATATGGGGTCGGAGTAGAGGAGGAGAAGCCGACCAAAAGAAAAAGTTTGACTATGTTTTGTGGACAGACTTGCATGTAAATGTTTTCTTACTAAATTGGTTATGATTGGAACGTATAACTACTACAGTGCTGCAGAGATTTGGAGCAGCTGCCCCGAATTAAAAGAAAACTATGAAAATAAATTTATTGAATAAAGGGGACCGGTAGATTGTTGTTGTCCTGTCCCTTTTGTATAGGAGCTGGTTTCTATAAATGATTACACTGTTTTCTTGTAGTTTTGGACCAGAAATTGATCATCATTAGGTACAAATACCCCACCCACTAACATCGCTTTTGCATGTTCTGCATATTTTGATATAAAATGATGGACAATTCACATCTCAGTAAAACGCTGGATACAAATAATAAATGGAAATATAAATGAAATATAAGTACCTCAAATTATAACAAAATCTGTATCCTGATGTGAGTTTTAAATTGTTAAATATCGAAAAATGCCAGAGCGTTAAAAACTGCTGTTATTAAAATGGCTGCGACCGACGCTACTGTCATGACAACCAAAATGACGTTAACGTCAGCTCACATTTGGAACGGTTTGGCGTTGTTCAATTGTGTGATTTGAGAGCCTGTTTCTCATGACTGCCGAGGCTTGGTGTGCCCACATGAACGAAAAATATTTACACATGATAATGGATAAAGTCAGATTATTGTAAATATGTTACTGAGATGAATGGTTGTGTCCTAGAAATATACCAGTGCACAGCATTTTCTACAAGATTGCCTGTGCATGTCAGTCAGTCATCGAGCTTATCTGCGTATCCACGCAGGTTGATCAGTCTTCACTGTCTGCCTGAAGACGCTTTGAATCCTTAGTTATCCACAGCGTCCTGTGAAGACTGATCAGCCTGCGCGGAAGCACAGGCTGATCTGAATCTTCGCTGGGTGCACACGCAATCTGATAGGATCCAGATGCCAAATTATGATAGTAAATATGAAATAATGCCTGATCGTTGCAATTTACTGCTAATAGGCTGGTTGCGACTGACACTACTGCCATGACAACCAAAATAATGTTAACGTCAGCTCTTGTTTGGGAATACTTTGTCGTTATTCAGTTATAGTTACTTTGTTAATAGCTCTCTCTCTCTCTCTCTCTCTCTCTCTCTCTCTCTCTCTCTTCGCAGCGTTTTATTCTAAATGAAAATGGTTAAGTTGTGATCGAAAATATTTTATTAGAAAACCATTTATCAATGACGCTTCACACCGAAAAAGTGAAATATTAAGAAATTTTGAACCTGTTGACCATCCACCCTATCGGGTTTAGCAACCAAACGGAAGTGTTATTTTCTTTAAACTAATGTATAGAATAAAATCCTTTGTGCATAGGGCAAAATCATGACATATCTCTGCCAATTTTCTTCTTCTGATTAAAGCGCTAGACGCAAAAAATAGTGTACCGCATTTACCCCAATATTCAGACAACCCCTTACCGCACTTGTCCTAAAAAAGAAACACATATATTTGACTATCGGATCATGTGTGTAAAACTGCTGAACGAGTGACAAACAGTGTAGGCCCTGATCAGGTGCCGCGTTATGTGGCATCTGATCCTGTTCTACACTGTTTACAAAAGGTTATAAAACTTTTTTTTCATGCTCAACTCAGCTGAGCATGAAATTTTCTCTGCTAATAAATATGAAAATGCCAACAATAGTTGGCATTTTCATATTTATTAGCAGAGAAAATTTCATGCTCAGCTATGTTTAGCAAGAAAGAATTTGCAATGGTTAGTAAATTAGGATTTATTAGCATAAAGAAATTCATGCTCAGCTGAGTTGAGCATGAAAAAAGTTTTATAACCTCAGGGCCTGATGTCCGAATACTTGGGTTACATACGGTAGCTGCATGATTGCTTTTCGTCACTCAAAAATAAACTGCCATCAGTATTCATTATAAACCGCTGTTTCAACATCGAGGTTTGGTCCATATGTCCGTTCCCTTCATCAATGTCCTCCTCTCCTATTACGTAATGTCAGTCCTAGCCTTGTCATATTTTGGTCGCAGTAGGGGCGGGAGTATAGTAGACAGCTTCTAATATTTACAAAAGCAAATGGCTGCGAGGTTTTGCGAGGTCTTTTTTGTATAGGTTAAACAATAAGTTTGACTACGTGTTGCTGATGATCGCGGTTGGCATGCTTTCGTGGGAGTGGGGCGTGTGTGTGGGGGGAGGGGGGTGGTGGGGAGGGGGCAATAATACGTACACGTTATCTCGCTCTCGCGGGGGCATGTTAACTGCTGGTGTCGGCAATGCACGCGTGCTTGCATGCTAAATATTGTACAGAATTAAGAATTTAAAAATGCACGATGAGTAAAAAATATGGGGTCGGAGTAGGGGAGAAGTCAACAAAAAAAAAAAAAAAAAAAAAATGACACGTTTTGACAATATTTTCTTATTGAACTGGGTATGATTTGAACGTAACCCCTACAGTGCTGTAGGGATTTGGGGGCAGCAGCTCCCGATCACAGGTGCTTAATAGTTAATACGGGCATGGCCCTACGCCGTAGGCATCAGCCGGCGGCAAAGCCATCGGCGGCATGGCCGCCATTAGACAACGCGTATATGTGTATGCACATCCATTTAACTGTGTTAAGGAAGTTTTCCTATACCACTCAACAAAGAGACGGGACGAAGGTTTGATGGGTTCGAGTTATCCTCCTTCTTTGGCAAAGGTATAATGTTTGATCGTTTCCATAATTCCGAAAATTTACCCTCCCTGAAAGATCTGTTAAACAAAATGCTTAATGGAACTGAAATTTCTTTGGCTACGGGTTTCAACATTTTATTACTAATTCCATTAGGACCACAAGCTTTATTTGGGTTCAAAATTTCGATAAGTGACTGTATTTCTCATGCAGTACAGTATATATTTAACAGTTGACTTTGACACTTTAATTCAAAAGCAGGCAAATAACAATTAGTATCATCCAGTGAAGAAACGGAGGTAAAGTACTCATTCAGGCATTCAGCCTTTTCCATGTCTGTATAACAATAATCATTCTGATCATTTGGTGGAACTACTTTGAGAGGGGGTATTGAACTGGTACCACTATTATTCTTGACAAAATGTCGAATGATACTCCAAAATTAACTTTTTGTTATTACTGTAAAAATCCCTGTCTCTCTGCAACGTTTATGGATTATCGTTATGCCAATAGGCTACCTGTCTGTTGATAACGGCCACGTCAAAATGTTCGATTTGTTTACGTTTACGTTTGTTTAAAGATGGCGACGACAGTAGAAAAGACAATAAAAAGGCAAAAAAAAAAAAAAAAAAAAAAAAATAGTAGTAGTAAAAGGCAACAATCTGTTTTTGTCTTGAAAATGTGGGACTGGAAAAACGGTTTTGTTACGGTAAATGCGTTTTAAATGATACCATTATGCCTCCAAATTGTCTGTTTCTTGATAAACCTGATCATGTCAGCTGTCCGAAAGCACATTGCATTTTATCCTGGTACAATTTTTAGACCTTGCAAAAGTCATATTCCCTGAAGATGTCGATTTCTTGCCAAAAATCAAAGACTGTTCAATAATATGAAAGAGGGCAGGAAAAAAAACAAAAAAAAAACAAGAGGCCCATGCTCCACAACGCTCACCTAAGTTAACAAGGTCATTTACCCATCATTCCCTATTAGCCTGTCAAGTTTCAAGGAAATAGCTTAAATAGTGTTGAGATATCTTGCTTACAAGGTTAAAATGCTGAAATTTTCAAAGGGCCATAAGTAAAACCGGTTTAAACTCCATGGCTTGATTGGCAGGAATTATGTAGGGGACCACTAAATATTGCTACATACTAAATACATAATCTGTGGGCCTGATGGTTTCAGAGAGGAAGATTTTTAAATTTTTCCCATTATAAGTCTGTGGGAGTAAATGACCCCCGGGGCATGGCCAATTTGGACCCCAGGGGCATGGTTGGCAGGATTTATGTAGGTGACCACTAAACGTTGCTAAATATATGAGCTGTGGGCCTCATGGTTTCAGAGAAGAAGATTTTTTAAGGTTATCCCATGGTAAGTCTATGGGAGCTAATGACCCCCGGGGCATGGCCAGTTTAGACCCCAGGGGCTTCATTGGCAGGATTTTTGTAGAGGACCACTAAACATTGCTACGTACTCTTAAATATTAAAGCTGTTGGCCTCATAGTTTCAGAGAAAAAGATTCTTTTAATTTTTTTCCCAATATAAGTCCATGAGAGCTAATGACCCCCTGAGAAGTGGCCAATTTGGACCCCAGGGGCATGATTGGAAGAATTAATGTAGAAGACCACCAAACCTTGCTACATACTTAATCTGTTAGCTCTGGGCCTCGTGGTTTCAGAGAAGAAGATTTTTGAACGTTCTTTAGCTACACGGTTCTATATAAAAATATGACCTCTGGGGTGTGGCCAGTTTGGACCCCAGGGGCTTGATTGGCAGGATTTAGGTAGGGGACCACTACACATTGCTATATACTAAATATATAAGCTGTGGGCCTCATGGCTTCAGAGAAGAAGACTTTTTAGGTTTTTGCCATTTTAAGTCTATGGGAGCTAATGCCCCCGGGGCACAGCCAATTGGACCCCAGGGGCATGGTTGGCAGAATTTATGTAGGAGACCACCAAACATCGCTACATACTTAATCTGGTAGCTCTGGACCTCATGGTTTCAAAGAAGATTTTTGAATGATCTTTAGCTATATAGCTGTATATAAACCTATGACCCCCTGTGGGCCTCAAGTTTTTTCCATTATAAGTTTGTTCGAGCTAATGACCCCGGGGCGTGGCCAGTTTAGACCCCAGGGGCTTGATTGGCAGGATTTATGTAGTGGACCACTACACATCGCTACATACTAAATATATAAGCTCTGGGCCTCATAGTTTCAGAGAAGATTTTTTTTTTTAAAGTTTTTCCCAATATAAGTCTATGGGCGCTAATGACCCTCAGGGTGTGGCCAATTTAGACCCAAGGGGCATGGTTGGCAGAATTTATGTAGGAGATCACTTAACATCACTTCATACTTTATCTATTAACTCTCGGCGATGGTTCCAGAGAAGAAAATTTAGAAGAGCTATATAGCTCTATATAAGCATATGACTTCTGGGGCATGGCCAATTTGAACCCCAGGGGCTTGATTGGCAGTATTTATGTCGTGGGCCACTACACATTGCTACATACTAAATATATAAGCTCTGGACCTCATGGTTTCAGAGAAGAAGGTTTATTAAGTTTTTCCCATTATAAGTCTGTAGCAGCTAATGACCCCCAGGCGTGGCCAGTTTGGGCCCCAGGGGCTTGATTGGCAGGATTTTTGTAGGGGACCACTAAACATTGCTACATAAATATGTAAGCTGTGGGCCTAATGGTTTCCGAGAAAATGATTTTTTTAAGTTTTCCCCATTATAAGTCTATGGGAGGTAATGACCCCCGGGGCGTGGCCAGCTTAGGCCCGAGGGGCTTGATTGGCAGGATTTATGTAGGGGACCACTAAACATTGCTACATACTAAATATGTAGGCTGTGGGCCTCATGGTTCCTGAGAAGAAGATTTTTTTAAAGTTTTTCCCATTATAAGTCTATATGTGAGTTCACGACCCCCTGGGGCGTAGCCAGTTTGGACCCTAGTGGCTTGATTGGCAAGATTTATGTAGGAGACCACTAAACATTGCTACATACAAAATATATAAGCTGTGGGCCTCATGGTTTCAGAGAAGAAGATTTTTTTAAGTTTTTCCCAATATAAGTCTATGGAAGATATATATCGGCATGGCGGCAATCTGGATTTACGGACCGTGTCCATTTTTACAAATTTTCAATCCCCCTTTAACACAAGGCTCGACATGAAGTTTGAAGAAATTTGGCCCAGGGGTTTCAGAGGAGAAGTCGTTCAAAGGTGTGAACGGACAGACGGACGGACGGACAGACGGACGGGTGGACGACGGACGGGGATTGATCATAATAGCTCAGGTGAGCTACTGTCCTTTTGACATCTCTCGGAAAGCTGTTTTTTGCTTGGCTTTTTATATTAAATGAAAATATTTTGTTCTGATTGACTATATCTTATCAGAAACCATTTGTCTTTTCTGTTTCTGTGTTTTGTTTTCAAATATGTACCCTAAAATTAAATTTATCGCCAAAAATTGGTCTGACCTGTATGGAAGCGTCCTAGTGCCAGGTGAAAAAAATATTTAAGTCCTACGTAGGAGATAGTAACTCCTACGTAGGAGATAATAAGTCCTACGTAGGAGTTAGTAACTCCTACGTAGAAGATAATAAGTCCTACGTAGGAGCTACTAACACCTACGTAGGAGTTAGTAACTCCTACGTAGGAGATAATAAGTCCTACGTAGGAGTTACTAACACCTACGTAGGAGATAATAAGTCCTACGTAGGAGTTAGTAACTCCTACGTAGGAGATAATAAGTCCTACGTAGGAGTTAGTAACTCCTACGTAGGAGATAATAAGTCCTACGTAGGAGTTACTAACACCTACGTAGAGGATAATAAGTCCTACGTAGGAGTTTGTAACTCCTACGTAGGAGATAATAAGTCCTACGTAGGAGTTACTAACACCTACGTAGGAGTTTGTAACTCCTACGTAGGAGATAATAAGTCCTACGTAGGAGTTAGTAACTCCCACGTAGGAGATAATAGTAGGAGTTAGTAACTCCCACGTAGGAGATAATAAGTCCTACGTAGGAGTTACTAACACCTACGTAGAAGATAATAAGTCCTACGTAGGAGTTAGTAACTCCTACGTAGGAGATAATAAGTCCTACGTAGGAGTTACTAACACCTACGTAGAAGATAATAAGTCCTACGTAGGAGTTAGTAACTCCTACGTAGGAGATAATAAGTCCTACGTAGGAGTTAGTAACTCCTACGTAGGAGATAATAAGTCCTACGTAGGAATTACTATCACCTACGTAGGAGATAATAAGTCCTACGTAGAACTTACTTTCTCCTACAAAGGTGTTAGTAACCGCATTACAATGCGGAGAAGAACAACCTTATGTTGGTCATACCTCATTCCATAAAATATATCTATTCAATTAATTATTATTTATTTATTTATCTATTTATATTTATTTATTCAAATAATTAGTAATTGCAACAGTGATTTAACTATACATTTGAATTCCGAAGAATAAATATTACGTTTGTCATGTTCAAAACGTTTTGTTTTTAAAAGAGTTACGTGGTGCTTTAACAATTTTTGCTGCATGTGTATAGGGGTATAATATTGCTAATTATTAAACACCTTAAATCTTTATCATACTGAAATTTGATTAAGTCCGTGTTACTACCTGTTGACATGGCTTATACGTGCTGTTTCTTTTCTTTTTTTTTTTTTTTTACTTTCTTTGAGTGATAAACAGTGTGCAGACCTTAATGCATTGTAATGTAATGTCTGATCAGGGGCCGCGACTGCTGTTTGTTAAGGCGTGTCTATCAGAATACTTAGGTTACATACTGTAAATCACTTTCTTCTCTAACCACCATCTGTCAGATTCAATAAATTGTTCACACCTTTTCAAATATTTGCCTAAAGCAAAGGTACTTGGTTCAAAAACAAACGACCCTTTACCACACTTGCCCTATATTTTTTACTAGGGCATCATAGTACCCATTGATTTGTCTAAACATTGCTGGCTAGGGTAGAACCGTGTAGACCCTGATTACACAATGTGTTACGTGACATCTGATCTGGGTCTACACTGTAAGCACAGGCCTCTCTGTCTAGAAACATAGGGTAGTAACAGTAATAACCCAAGGAAACGACATTTTATCCATATTTACTAACTACCCAACACAGAAATAACAAGAGTCTCTCCAAATAATAAAACAGGATTTAATAATATGTGCAACAATTTTAGTTCCAGATCAGCATGTGCATACATTTTTTTTTCGCTGATAGAATATGCAAGCTCTGTTCGCGTGCAGTGTAGACTCTGATCATAAAGCGGACGTACAGACTAATCTGGATCCATAGTGGTCGCATAATTCATAAAGTCCATTTTTATTTGAAAAGACTCAACCATCATTGTTTCTTATTTTACTTGTAGACACCTCAAAGATCTACAAAATATCAACAAGGCATTCTATTTTTACTTTTATTAGCACATTGTTTTATATTAAAAAGGTTGTTCAAACATTTATAACACAAGTTTAATAACATCAATTGTATCTGTATCTACATTTTTAACGCTGCCAGGCAACTGAGTCACATAGAGACAGTATTTCCATGAAGTGTGAACCGGTTAAATACAACCTTCTCCAGAGACCTGTACCTCCTGGTTTCATTTATCTACGTGACATAATACAGCTGAGAACCAGAAGCCTCAGGCCACTGGACAAGGTTATAGTTTGATCTATAACTCATGCAGTTTAAACATCAAAGGAACATCAACATTTGAAAAGGACCATTACGGCAATGATCTAAGAATCCGAGCAGACAAATCGGCATCTTTAATTGTGTACCTAAAGAAACTCTCAGGTTACTGTAGAATACATTGATAAGTAGTGAAAATCCTGATCAGAATGTGCAGATGTGCTGTCTGATCTGGGTATTTCGTGTTTGCATAATACACAATCTCCCTTTTTCATAATCTGACACAAGTGTCCTGTATCTGAGACAGGTCACTGCAATTCTTTAATCTGTCAGATCAATAAAAAATTTAAGTTTGATTGATTAACTGAAAAATGATTGTAAGGCAACATTTATGCATCAAGGACAAACTGATGATACTCTTATTTTTCCCAAAAAATAGGCTTTGACATATCATGCAAATTGTCTCCAATAGAGACAGTTTGCATGAACTGGCAAAATAATATTTGGAATAAGATAGTTTAACCTTTAACCTTTACCACTTTCTGGGCTAATTCAGCAGACGATAAATTGGTGATATTTGTCTTATTTTACCCAGAAAATAGGATTTGACATTTCATGCAAATTGTTTCCAACAGAGACACTTATGAAATGTCAAATCCTTTCTTGTGTGTGTGTTGGGGGTGGGTGGGGTGGGGGGGGGGTGGATATTAGATCCCTTAACCTTTACCACTCTCTGGGCTAATTCAGCAGACGACAACTTGTTGGTCTTCCTGAATTATCATTCACTAAATATATTACTTTTTTTTAATTAAACAATATATTTTGTTTTCTTAGGTAGAACTATTGATCTTCATTTCAATATCGTATTGAATTATCTATAACTAAATACTATCTCCTACGTAGGGCTTATTATCTCCTACGTAGGAGTTACTATCTCCTACGTAGGACTTATTATCTCCTACGTAGGAGTTACTAACATCTACATAGGACTTATTATCTCCTACGTAGGACTAATTATCTCCTACGTAGGAGCTACTAACTCCTACGTAGGACTTATTATCTCCTACGTAGGGGTTACTAACTCCTACGTAGGACTTAGTATCTCCTACGTAGGAGTAAATATCTCCTACGTAGGAGTTATTATCCCCTACGTAGGAGTTACTAACTCCTACGTAGGACTTACTATCTCCTACGTAGGACTTATTATCTCCTACGTAGGAGTTACTATCTCCTACGTAGGACATATTATCTCCTACGTAGGAATTACTAACGCCTACGTAGGACTTATTATCTCCTACGTAGGACTTAAATATATTTTTCACCTGGCACTAGGACGCTTCCATAGACCTATGCAATTTCTATAGTAAAGTGATTTTTTTTTTTTTTTTGAATTTTTGTCTTAGTAAATATTTTTTACTTTTCTTTGCTGAATTTGAATTATTGATATTTCACAACAATATTGTGAAAATTTTAGAAAAATTGAACAAACGAAACTAGTTAAAAATCTGCCTCCAAGTTACCTATCCTACAAATTTCTGCATAATTTTCATTCATTTTTACTACATATGGGAAAAAGTGAAAATATTGGATTTTTAAAAAAAACCACAGACTAGAATAAAACTTTTTGCGCATAGGTAGTTACGACAAATGGTTTTGCATTAAACCATGACAAAAGTTTACAAATTTACTTCTTCTGTTTAAAGCGCCGAGCAAAACACGACTCTGAAAGATGTCGAAAGCACAGTAAGTAAAAATCAGACAAAACAAAATGATATACCTTCAGTTTTTTCGATCGAAACCTGAAGAGGCTGTTCAAGCGCTCTGGCATGATATATCTCTACAGATTTCATTTGACACTGCAAGAAATAAATCTAAAAATTGAAATACGTATAATAATTCTTCTACATTCAGCATGTTTACATTGTTATCTTTTTAACACTTCACCGATGATGTCACAGTTAATAAAGGTTAATGGAGTAAGCAGTCAGTTTGATGAATTGAATAGGATAGTCGTGCTAACAAGGGATACCTTGTATTTCACAGACCTGTAATGTACAGAGATTTTATGATTTAACATATTTTTGTCTCATAGCTTTGGTAGATTTTCCCGAGAAAGAATGAAAGATGAACTAGTTTGTTTGTATTTTTATCAGGCTATGCATGCTTTAAGTATATTTTAACATGAGAATGATGTTTGGGCCACCTCAAATAATACTATTAATACTATTCCGTGTGTATTGTGCGGACAAAACGACTGATCAAGTAGATATGCGTTAGTTATAAAATATGTCACATTTCCCTTCTTACATGCAACCCAGCTTTGGTCCCATTTGTATCAGGTGCTCTTGGTATGCAGCTGACCTTAGAGCGTCATTTGATCTTCTGATGGGGTAGGGGACGGAAGGTTATGGAGGGCCACACTATTTTTATTTTCTAGTGTGTGTATGTGGGGGGGGGGGGGGGGGGGGGGGGGGGGGGGGTGAAGAGAGAGAGAAAGAGAGGGCTGGGCTTTTTCTTCGGGCAGAATTTGTTTTCACTAAGACTTTTTTTTTTTTTTTTTTTTTCAAATGACCAGACGCCCTTTATTTATTAGCTCACCTGAGCACGAAGTGCTCATGGTGAGCTATGTGGTCAGTCAATGTCCGTCGTCCGTCGTTCGTCGTGCGGCGTGAACAATTGCTTTAAAGCCTACTCCTCCTACACCCCTGGGCCAATTGACTCGATACTTGGTAGGAAGCATCGGGGTGACTTGTAGATTAAAAAAAGCTAAAATCGTGCCGATCGGAAATCCAAGATGGCCGCCATCTTGAAAATCTATTTTTCGCTTCTTCTCCTGAACCGAAAGGCCAATTGACTCCAAACTTGCTAGGAAGCAGCGGGTTGACTTGTAGATAAAAAATAGCTAAAATTGTGCCGATCGGAAATCCAAGATGGCCACATGGCCGCCATCTTCAAAATCTTTTTTGTTTCTTCTCCTAAACCTAAAAGCCAGTTGACTCCAAACATGGTAGGAAGCATTGGGGTGACTTATAGATAAAAAATAGCTAAAATCGTTCCAATCGGAAATCCAAGATGGCCGCCATGACAGCCATCTTGAAAATCTATTTTTTGCTTCTTCTCCTGAACCGAAAGGCTAATTGACTCCAAACTTGCTAGGAAGCATCGGGGTGACATGTTTAAGCAATCATCATGAATCTTGCTCAAAATGTTTGTCTTGATGATTTCTAGATCAAGTTCGAAACTGGGTCGCCAGGGGTCAAAAACAAGGTCACCTGGCCAAATCAGCGGAAAACCTTGTTATCACTCTAGCGGTCACATTTTTCAAGCAATCATCATGAATCTTGCTCAAAATGTTTGTCTTGATGATTTTTAGGTCAAGTTCGAAACTGGATCACGGGGTCAAAAACTAGGTCACCTGGCCAAATCAGCTAAAACCTTGTTAACACTCTAGCGGTCACATTTTTGAAGCAGTCATCATGAATCGTGCTTAAAATGTTTTGTCTTGATGAGTTCTAGGTCAAGTTTGAAACTGGGTCACTTGACACCAGAAACTAGGTCACCAAATCAGCAGAAAACTTTGTTAACACGCTAGCGGTCATATTTTTTTGAAGCAATCATCATGAACCTTGCTCAAAATGTTTGTCTTGATGAGTTCTAGGTCAAGTTCGAAACTGGTTTACTTTGGGTTAAAAACTAGGTCACCAGGCTAAATCAGCAGCAAATTTTGTTAACACTCTAGTGGTCACATTTTTAAAGCAATCATCATGAAACTTGCTCAAAATGTTTGTCTTGATGATTTCTAGGTCAAGTTTGAAACTGGGTCACATGGGGTCAAAAACTAGGTCACCAGGCCAAATCAGCAGAAAACTGTTAAAACTCCAGAGGTCACATTTTTTAAATAATCATCATAAATATTGCTCAAAATGTTCGTCTTGATGATTTCTAGGTCTAGTTTAAAACTGGGTCACCTGATATCAGAAACTAGGTCACCTAGCCAAATCAAAGGAAAACCTTGTTGATGCTCTAGAGGTCACATTTTTGTAGTGATCATCATGAATCTTGCTCAAAATGTTTGTCTTGAGGATTTCAAGGTAATGTATATTTTTCTATCCAGTGACTTTCTTAAGTTTTTCCGTTTCGGTCAGTTTCTCAGTAATTATTTGTCCTACAGAGTGATATTTGGTACTTGTGAAGCGTTTGTGTTTAGGTCAGTTTCTCAGTAACTATTGCTCCTACAGCCAGTGATACTTAGTACATGCATACATCTAAGCATGGCCTCTTGAGTGCAGTCATCCATATTTGACCTTAACCTTTATTTCACAGTCTGTTAGACATGCTACATTGTCTTACTTGTTAATATAATCATTTTGAGTTTTGATCAGAATGTTTGCCTTGATCAGTTCTAGGTCAGGTTCTCAAAGTGCTATGATGCTCAGGTGAGCGTTACAGGACCATCATGGCCCTCTTGTTTATTTATTTTGATTTTCTGGTGTGGGGGTGGGGTGGGGTGGCGGAGGGGGTAAGCAGGGCAGATTTTTTTTTCTTCGGCCAGAATTTGTTTTTCGATGACTAAGATTTGTTTTCTTTCTTTTTTTATTTTTTGGCATGGCCACTTGATTTTTTGTATCACTAAATCAAAGACCTTCTAATATTTTTGTGATTTCAAACAACCACTAGAGAAGCATGAGCATTTTTGCAACTGTAAAGATTTCAAAAGCACGCTTTTTTTGTCAAAAACTATATAAGGACCCTCGTATCTTTTTTTCCACAAAGCTTTTAAAGACAGATTATAATTTCTAGCACCATCAGAATTGTAATTTATGATTAAAAAAAAAATCATTTCGGTTGACTGTCAACTGATCCAAATAGACTGTCGGCCGATCCGAGTTTTTAGATGTTTTTCGGCCGATAATTTTGATCAGGCAACCGGCGATATTAAATAATCCTAACAATAATTAAATAAAAAAAAAAAAAAAAAAACACGCGGTTGGACTTCGGCGCTGTAAAATGGTAGAAATCGGTCAATTATCAACTGTCCGTAGACCTTTACGCGTGTGGTTATCTGAGGGTTTAAGGATACAGTTCACCCCAAATGACTCCAACCATTTGTATACCTTTTTCAGCCTTTTCACAAGCAGTAACATAATCGTGTTATATATCATTTTAAGGCCTAGGTTCTAGACTTTTAAATGGCATAATTGTTTTATCTGAATCTAGTTAGAAGAAAGTTGGTAAGCAAAATAACCCATTACAGCCCTGTAATATATTTATCAAGCTTTATATATTTCAAATTGCATTTAGTTTTGCCGAGAAATAAAAGAGCTTTCTCAGATCATTGACTTATATTGTGCAGAAATAACCAGAATTGGTAAGAACTTCATTTCCCATGAATACAGACAAAAGTGTGGACTAAAGTATGGCCAGCCTATCAAGATCATCCCGTCTTTTAATAAATGCCTAAACTGAAATTTAACCCATATTGTATCCTTAGGCAAGTGGTCCAAAGCTTCATTTATGCTATATAGATTCTTCTTTTTGGGGGCGTTTTATGGGTTTGACTAAATACCAAACGCTTGTGTTATTACAGACTCAGTTTTAAATAGCAATGCCCGTATCTAGGCAGTGCCTGAGTTCATATTATTTACAGTATCAGAATATAGTCTCTACGATTTCCGTAAAAATCGTAAAATTTTGATAAACGAGAAACAACAATGCTCCTGTACTCCCAATTAAAAGAAAACTATGAAAATAAAATTATGAATAATAGGGACTGGTAAAGTGCAGTTGTCCCGTCCCTTTTGTTACAGGAGCTGGTTGCTATAAATGATCACATTGTCTTTCTTGTTGTTTTGGACCAGCACTTAATAATCATCAGGTAAGATACCCCAGCCGCTAACATCGCTTTTGTACCTTACAGATATTCTGATATAAAATGATTGATAATTCATATCTCAGTAAACATTGGATACCAACTATTAATGGAAATATAAATGAAACATAAATACCTCAAATTATAACAAAATCTGATGTCCAAATATGAGTTTTAGGTTGTTAAATATCGAAAAATGTCAGAGCATTGAAAACGGCTCCTATTAAAATGGCTGCGACTTGCGTTACTGTCATGACAACCAAAATGACGTTAACGTCAGCTCTCATTTGGAACAGCTTGTCGTTGTTCAATTGTGCGGGAACCAACCCAGGCTTGGTGTGCCCACTGTTTTACAACTACATGCACGAAGAATATTAATATAAGACAATGGACAGTAATTTTATTGTTAACATGTTATTGAGTTGAATGTTTGAATCCTATTAATAGGCCAGTGCACTGCATTTTCTACAGATTGCTTGTGCATGCTGGTCAGAGTCATCGAGCTGATCTGTGAATCTGCGCAAGCTGATCAGTCTTCGCTGTCTGCCTGAAGAACGTTTTGGATCCTTGGTTATCCACGGTGTCCTGCGAACACTCGGATCAGCCTGCGCGGATGCGCAGGCTGATCTGAGTCTTTGCCGGACGCATGCGCAGTCTTGTAGGAAATACTTTGCTCCGGCTCAGATATTATTAATCCATTCCAAAATAAAAAAGGAATTTATCCCAGTTTCCCTTTTTCGCAGCATCATTTCCACGTACAGACATATCTCTAAATCCAATTTTGGACATTTTCTCGAAAACATGGGCCATTTTCAGAAATATTGCTCAAGTACATGCATAGATTACAAGAGTTATATGAAGATAACGAAACGGCAAAATAATCTAGAATGAGGAGATCCGTTATGGAACTAGGCATACTGAGGCTGCAGAAAGCACATATAGTGAATCCCATTAAAGTCATTAAGTGTTGAAGTTCTCAAGACCGTCTAACTTATACCAAACATTGTCAGATATTAAATCTGGCCCATAATAGCATTTTCCTAGAATAGAGGGTGATGATGGTTTCGTGTTTTACATCTCATTCAACATTATCAGTCATGTCGAGACGAGGAAGGAATGACAATGAAAGGCTCTGAGCAATGAAGCGCCGTACAGTCATGAGCTGAATTCCACCTCTAGCGGGATTCGAACTAGGGACCTCGGGATCCGAAGTCAGAGGCGCATAATGACACTTTGTGGGGTGTTAGATACCACACACGGCTACAGTATAGCTGACCCATGATGACCCCTTTTGTGCGTGGAGTTGGGATTGGCTACGACTGAAACCATTGAAGTATGTTGCTATTAAAGATCTAAGAAACAGCTTTTATTTGGCATCAAACATGGCTGTGGTCGGATATTGTTCCCAAATAACTCTTTTTGGAGATTGATTTGGGACCTTTTGACGCTATGGAGGAAGAAGGCTGAGAAAAATCAGAGCTGGATGTGGGTGAAACCCAATCAAATCGTCGGTTGTTGTTTTTTTACAAACAGTTTCAGTTTGAAACCAAACATAACAGTCCCTAATGACCCCTTTCAGGGCTGAGTTCGGGGATGTGTGTGTGTGTGTGTGTGTGTGTGTGTGTGTGTGTGTGTGTGTGTTATTATCAACAGCTTGGATTAAACACCAAGACAGGCTATGTTTGGAGGCTGACCCCTAGGGGTGCGGGATGGGGGTGGGGGTGGGGTCAAAGCCGGCTGAGTCATCCGATGTAAATGGATGATATTATTCTTATTTTTCCCAGAAATATCCGAATGAAATGTCAAGTCCTACTTTCTGTAAAAATACGAAAGTATCTTTTAAATGTTGTCTGCAGAGTAACGTTTTAGCTATCAATTTTGGAACTTTGATACTTTGGCTCGAAGGTTAAATAAAATAAATGATTGTTAACAATTTTTGTCGTTTAAAATATTCATACGAAAAACTTTAAACCCCCATTTCACCACATTATATTGGCCGCGCTAAGCGAAACTTGTCTTCGGGCATATGCAGACAGTGAAGGCCCAGATCAGCCTGCGCATGTGCGCATTCTGATCAGGGCTTCCCTGTCCGCTAACACAATTATTGGATACTACATAATATATGAATAGGGAGCAAAGACCCGGATGCGCAGAATGAATCTGAATGTGCATTTTGCGGATGCTCGAATATACATTTTCACTTGGCGCAGCCCATAGTAATAAAATGGAGAATCATGGGATAAAAGGGAATCAGAAATTATGAGGAAGTTCAGTGATGGTAAAAAAATCACACACTATACAGCTAAGATAATACTTATATTCCCTAATACCGTATTTTCCCTAAATATTCAAGCAGATAGGCCTGAGCAGTGTAGACCCATATCTGACACCATTGCGCGCGACGTCTGGTCAGGGTTTCCACTTTTTGTGACTCACCCCCTCCCCCCACCCTACACTCCCCGCCACCTCCACCCCACCCAACCCCATTTTTAAGATGTCAACGGACATGTTTAAATTTTATGACAAGTACACATGTAGTAAGGATTTAAGGTATCAGAATATTTAGCTTAAATGCGGTAGATTCTTAAATTCATGCTACAAGGCCGATGATTAAGCCATAACACATTATACAAGTATTTGCTTTCACAAAAAGTGTAGACAAACTTTTTGTGAAAGCTAATACTTGCTTACAAATAAAAGGCATCAGACCAGTCCATGACCTTACATGAAGTGCTTCCGGGACAATGGCAAGCTAAGATTGTCCGTATCAAATGAAAATACCTTCTCTGGCATATGCAGCTAGCGATGGCTCAGACCAGCCTGCACATCCGCATAGTCCGATCAAGACCTTAACTGCTCTTTTACACAATGACTTGATACTATAGACTGTACTACCTGAGGGTAACGAGTAATGGTCGTGATGTGATTGTACACATGCGCAGGCTTATTTCACATATGGTTGAAGACGGCTTTTCACTTGACGCGTCCAATCATTTTGTTGCTGATTCATGAAAAGAGGGCATGTCATTTTAATCGAACCAAATAGATCAGTATTAACGTTTTAACGTCTTTTACGAGGCGGTAATAATCATTTCCTATTTATTCTCCGCAAATTGTCAACTGCAGCACGGGAAAGGAAAAATCTCCCCACTTAACGTTTTACAGCGTTAAGCAAAAATGCTTTTCATTTTATTTATTTATTTATTTATTTATTTAAATTATTTTTCAGAGAAACTAGGACTTGGCATTTCATAAGAATCGTCTACTGGAAAAAATGCCGTATGCTGCAATTATGATTAATGCAATAAAGGTTAACTTCTGACGTCTTCTGTCCGATGTTCCCGAGGGTTACGACAGTTGATGTGTGGTCGTTGGGAATGTGCACTGCTAGCAGACGTCTGCTTTTCATTTTTTTTTTTTTTTCAAACTTTGTGGGGTTAGCTGTGATGAAGCTGAAAAACATAGAATAAGGCTCCACCAGCACACTATAATTGATACTACAGTCGACTCTCGTTATCTCGAATTCAAAGGGACCCTTCGAGATATCCGTACCTCGACATATCAGATTTGCAGAAATGAGGAAAACATAATTCGAACAACCACATTTAACATATATATATGTAATTGGACTCTTGAAGTTAGAGATATATTAAAAATATTGTGGAAAAGAGGAGAAATTGCTCCTCTTTTCCACAATATTTTTTTTCCCTGTTGTTAGATTTTCGTGTTTAGGCAGGGACCAGATTTTCACTTCGAGATAAGCGGTTATTCGAGATAAATGAGGTCGAGATAACGAGAGTCAACTGTATTATTTTTATATATTTTGAACCTGTTTCTAATGCTTTCAGAGAGAACAAGTTCTGAGACTATCAACACATCTTTGCTGCTAACACAAGACCGGTGATCACTTCCTAGTTATCATTTCTAGCTGTCATTTCCTGCTTTTCAGTATATATAATACTAATATGCAAAAGAAAGAAATGGGATTTGGGATGTTAGAAGTCGAAAAATGGAATTCAGACATCGGAAGAGAGAATTAGGAAGGCAGATATCATCGGAAGTAGGAGGTCGGAAAAAGTGACAGGGAAGTAAGAATTATGGGGTGAGATCCGACTTTTCACCTCCAACTTTAGGTTCCTACTTCTAATATCCAATTTTCTACATCTGATTTCACACATCTGATCTCCTTTGCAACTACCCCGTTCCATTTCCCCCTATTTTGCTGCCTACCTCTTCCTCTTTACCTCGGGCTATACACTTCCTATTTTTAATGCACCACTTCCTCCTATATGCATACTGGAACGTTGGAAGTGAAAAGTAGGGAGTGGGAAGTCAGAAGAAGGAAGTTGCAGGTCAGAAATCGGAGGTTAGGAGCAGTCTTACTACTTCCCATTACGAAAACACGCCTATTCAAATATATAGAAAATTTCACCTCCAAAAACTGAAAATTTTCGGATAAAAACTTTGATATTTTTCATATTTCTGCTCAAATCATAGATTGTGTGTATTCGTTAGAACCGCCTCGGCGAGGCGGTTCTAACGAGTACCCACAATCTATGTTTTTAGCAGAAATAAAAAAAATAATGCATACCCCTGTAAACCCCAGTTTTACTATATAAAAGTGGGGTTTAAGGGGTCAAAATTATATAGGCATGTTTTCGTGATGCTATATCCGCACCTCCACCCCCGCCCCCAACAGACACACACACACACACACACACACACACACACACAGCCCCAGCCCTCTCCACAACCATGCCGACTTCTGACTTCCAACTTCCTACGTCTCCCTTCTGACTTCCTGCTTCAGAAATTTTATTTGCATATTATTATATATACATACTATGAAAACTAAGAAGTGGAAAGTTGGAAGTCAGGTGAGAGAGCTTGATTTAAGTGAGAGTTCACCACTGCTCGTAACTACCTGTTCCTTTAAGTACTGCTTCGTGGGGACAAAAATTAATAAACACCCATTAGAGGTAGAATAAATATTCTATTTTACATCTATAAGTAAATATTAACACATATTGCACATGATTTGTCTGCAAGTGAGCCAGGGCGCAAAATTTGGCACATACGACAAGCGAGGACCAGACCAACTGCTTTAATTATCAGATCATTTGTAGACATTTCACGGTTCAAATGATATTTGCCACGGATACACAGGAAAGATTTTGCCGCCATTTTTAAGGAGATAACTTTTGCCGACAGCAAGTTGACCTCTGATACCCTGAAACTTTTTTAAAACAGGAGACTATCCTTAAAGAAAAGAGTTTTGCTCCCTCTTTCCTTTTAAAGAAGCCCCGAATAAGAAGGGAGCCAAAATATTTCCAGGTAAGAGTTAGCTCCCTTCGATATGTGTTCATTTCTTTTAACAACAGGGACATCACAGATCATCATTGAGACAATGTATCTTAAGATAAATAGATACACCACAATTTTGCAAAGGGAGACAACTTTTGGAAGTAGGCAGTGAACAAGTATTTGAAACGTTTCAAAATGGGAACTAATGTCCCTAGTGTACCAGAGGGGCAAATGCTAAGGGTGGGCGGGGAGGTGGGCGTGGGGGTAAATGTTTTCATGTAAGTTAATTCCTTTCGATGTGTATCAATTTCTTTAAAGAACAGATCATCCTGTGCATCTAAAGAATATGATTAGGACTTTAACTCGTTGTCTATGGGTTCCGGAACAATCAATGATGTTGTAAGCGGACAGCCTAGGCCCCGACCAAACCGCGCGCATGCGCAGTCTGATCTGAGCCTACGTTGTCCGCATATGCGTTAAAGCACGTTTTCTCATGACATGACTCCAATATTGCATGAATAACAAAGGGCATGACCAGACTGCGCGGATGTCTATGCTGTCTGGGTCCTTGCTGAATTCATACAACACATGGGGTTGGGGTGCTTTTTCTTGTGCCCTGGCTGAACCGTATTTTTTTTTATCGGAGTCTGTATATAACTTAAAAAGATAAGTCCCTTTTGTCGTATATTTCATTCAAAATAATATCAAACAAAAAACACAGTCTCTAGTGGTATATCTGTTGTTGTTTAAATTTTTCCAACATTCTTCTTAACGTATGTATTTAACAGTTCTGTCTTTTGAGTTCTGAAAAACAAAGAGAAACAAAATTCAGCCACCTAAACATACGGATAAGTTGAAAAATAGTATACAAATTGTCTAACGGGATTCAAATATTTTTCAAACTGATAGAAAACAGGAGAGAGACAGAGACAGAAAACAGAGAGTTAGAGAGTCAGAGGGAGACATACTGAGACACAGAGAGAGTTTTATTTTAATATGTAGTCATTACCAAGGCATATACCCTTTAAAATTTCAGTGGCCCTAAAATTCATTCGCACACACTGATCAGAATCTTCACTGCGCATTTTGGATAGAAAGGATGCAAAATTTCTTCATGCGGACAACGAACACAATGCAGGCTGATTTGAGTCTTCGTTGGACGCACATGTCAGAAGAAATGAATTCTCACGTTAACTCATTCGGTGGTGTACGTCTCTTTCAACATTATCTAAGTGATATCGAGATTATGAAGGGGTAGTAATGATAAGCCCTGTACAATTAAGTGCCATACAGTAAATAGCTGAATTCCGCCTTTAGCGAACTCGAACCCTAGACTTTGTGATAGGAAGGCAAGTGCGAACCGCACGTCCACTCAGACGCTTCATATTTCAGTATTGGCTGCAATGTGAAACCATGGAGGCAGTGCAGAGATACAGTGTAAAAAACATTCGTTCCAACACCCTGGTTTGTATAGTCAACTCTCTTTATAACGGCATTCGATACAACGACAAAACTTGTTATAACGATAATTTGACTGACACGAAACCATCACTTGTGAGGTGACAGTTAGAAATTATACAAGAACAATGTATTTAATATTTCAACAAACAGGTTTTGGATATTTGTTACAATCGCCTCAATGAGACGATTCTAACAAATATCCAAAAGATACGTTTTATTTGAAAATAAGAATAAAACAAGGCCTTTCTTACATATCATTCTGCTCATTAATGAGTCTTTACAACAGCAAATTCATTTTAATGGCAGCATCTTTGAGAACAAATGCTGTCGTTGTAACGAGGGTTCACTGTACCAAATTTATCAATAATTGAACTTACTGCTTTTCTTATTGCCCTCCTCACTGACTTCCTTGCCTGTTTAATTGCCAGGAGATACAATGTGAAAAAAGCATTCACTACAATTGTCTGGTTTTCTATTTGTTTACTTACTGCTTTTCTTATTGCCCTCTTCAATGATTTCCTTGCTTGTCTAACTGCCAGCTGTTTCTCCTCAAGTGATCGTTCCGGACCAGCAGGGACCAGGACCGGGCTGACGTAGTAGCAGTGGTCGGCGTTGACGGCCCTACGCTTGGATGACAGTGTAATACTTCCGTCTCTGGAGGCGTCGCCGTGACAACGTCGGAAATCAACGTCATATGTGCTTACAAAGCGATGAACGCGTCCAAACAGACCGTCAGAGGCTTTCCTCTTTCTTGGACGACAGTCATGTGATGCTGGTCCATCACCTGAAAAATAAACAAATGCCTTTCAGGAAACCATTTATAATGATAAAGGCGATGATGATGATAGTGTTTGTGGTGGCTGTAAGTTATGGCGAATCCTTGTTTCAGTGGTGATGGTATTCAGAAATATGATGACAATGAATATGATAATGTCTGTGACTTAATAATAATGATGATTATACTGTTGATGATGATTATATTATTTTGATATAAATGGCAATGGAGGTAATGACAATGTAGGTAACGACGATGTTGCTGTTGCTGACCATCAAAATCATGTTGATGATGATGACGCTCATGATGATGATAGCAATACGAGTGTTTCTCCAGTGTTGTTCATGTTAATGGTGGTGGTGACAATGAAGGCCACGACGAAATTGCTGTAACTGATGATGACGGCGATATTGCTGTTGCTGGTGATAATAACGATGCTGACGACGCTGCTGCTGCTGATGATGGTTATGATGATAATGGTGATGATGATGGTGATATTTTTGTAGCAGCTGTATTGTCGACGCAAATCCGATGATGATGGTGATATTTTTGTAGCAGCTGTATTGTCGACATTAGTGCGATGCTTACTACCAAAGTTGTCGCTCGGAAGCCATTTTTTTTTTCAGTTTTCTAAGCGGGGCACTGTTCTAGCTATAAGCTTATAACTGACTTGCGGGAGTTTGTTTTTAAATTAACTCTAATAAATCGGCATCGGCACGGAAATTTTACAGTCGAACTTCAATAGCTTGAACACCGATGGCTCGTTTACCATGGCTGATTCGAATTCGTTTTTCAGACCCTACGAAATTCTCCCGATAACTCATAAAAACAGATATTTAGGGATATTTTCTTATTCTGTCATGAAATTGTATTTAGTGTGTACTCATTAGAATCGCCTCGTACAAATATTAGACAGAAGATAAAAAAAGGCTTCCCTAAATTATCACCATTTGCTTCATGACCAGGCGCCATGATTAACCCTCAGGGATTCGAACTACCCATGTCTCGAATAAATTTCTATGGTCCGAAAGATGTTCGAGCCATTGAGGTTTTGCTGTGTTTGAATCAGATGACAGAAAACCAAGTATATTCTATGTATACGCAATTATACGGACACAAACTAGAGCCCGTTAATGAGCTGAATCAAAGCTAAATTGCATTTCCATACAGAATCCATGTATAGCGAAAGGATACATCTTTAAAATTGTAGCCAGTATTTTGCAAGGGAAGACGACTTTTGCAGACAGAAAGTTACAATACTTATTTGGAACCTTTAACTGGGTCTTATGCTTAAAGAAAAAAAAAAAAAGCCTCCAGAGGGAGCCCTAAGAGAGAAACTATATTGATAATTTCATGTCAGAGTTATTTCTCTTGATGTGTATCCACTGCCCTGAAACCAGCACATAAATTTGGTTTGAAAAGGCTGAAAGAAATTGGGACGAGGCCGGAAAAGCTAGCTTATGAGACGTGCGAGCAGTGACTTCCCAGATCAATCTTCGGTTCCAAGAGCACGAGAGTTTTGTAGGACGAGTGGAACTTATAGGGAAATACCAAAATGAAATTCCTGTATCCAACATTGAGGTTTAACTTCAGAGTGGACTGGAAAATATCAAGGACCCTGATCAGACAGCGCAACTGATCTTGGATTTCGCAGTTTCCAAAGGTATTTTTCTAACGACACGATCCAATATTGATAAAACAAACTAAAAGAAGACAAAATGAGAGAAAGACTCACCAAACATACAAACAGATGTACTAGGAGGAGCTGGGTTGAGGTAAGACTGAAACACATACAGGCAAACCAGTTAAATATACAGATCCAAAGCAGATATACATGTCGAAAACAATGAAACGTTCAGTTGTGTTTGACAAAATCTGATCATTAAATATTTGTCTTTTTATTTCTATGTGAGGCACTTTATACTTTGAAGCCAAAATATAAAATCAAATTATCCAGGAAAACCCAAAAACAAAATAAAAAAAAAAAAAACAAACAAAAAAAAAAACCAAAAAAAAAAAAAAAAACCAACAGCCTAGCCGAGTCACCAAAGAAGACGAAATGATGAACAAACAAAGACAAAATAAAACGATGCATTTACAACAAACGAGTAAGATCTACCTAGAAGTGTAATAGAGGAACCGCCTTGGAATAGTTCTTGGGGCCTTATACCAGTTTTACTAGAGCAAAACCTCACCCTGTCTTCTGAATAAGCTCCGGACACACACACACACACACACACACACACACACACACACACACACGAAAGAATAAACAAACTGAAAACAGGTGGCAGGGTTGTGGAAATCAAATTTTATTGTCCACTGACAAAGTAAATGGTCAAAAATCCATTTATTCAACAAATTTATTTGTCTGAAATTTGACATTTTTTTTCTTATTTTTCGAAGAAAACATGCTGCGGGTTCTCATTAGAAGCGCCTCATCGAGGCGCTTCTAATGAGTACCCATAACATGTTTCCTTCGAGAAATAAGAAAAAAATATATCTCATAATCTGATTGCTCTGCTTAGCTAGTGCTATATGAGAAATTGTCCCAGGACAAGTAAAAATGAAATTTCTTACTTGTCCTCAGGGAAATAGGACGTTGGACAAGTCGGGCACGGTATTTCCACAGCATTGCAGAAAGCACAGTGGGGTTGGCTACAATGCTTACTTTGAAACCAAAAAAAAAAAAACATGACACATAAAAACAACAGGTAATCATATGAAAACATGACACATGAAAACAACAGGTAACCACATGTAAACATGACACATGAGAACGACATAAAAACGCAAAGTGGGCAGTTGTACTACAGGTGACCATAATGCTAGAAATACATTCATACTTTGCACGGTGGGTAAAAAATCTGCAGACGATATTTTGTAATGCTTTTGTTATTTTTCCCAGAAAATAGGATTTGACATTTCATGCAAATGGCCTTAGGAGACCATTTGCACAAAAAGTCGAATCCTATTTTCTGGGAAAAATAAGAACAATACAAGGAGACTATTTCCATGACATGTCAAATCCTATGTTTTGAGAAAAATGAGAACTGTATAATGAAATTGTTGTCTGCTGAATTTGCCCAGAGAGCAATAACTGTTAAAGAGGATCCAAATCAGACTGTTTGCCTTGGAATGGACTGCAGTATAAATTACTGGGGCCAAGACCAGTCTGATCTTCTTTCTGTTGAAAGAACAGTAGGGACAATAACCCTTTCAGTATAACTCGTGCTGAAGGTAAAGGCATACATCTGAAAGATGTTACCGCCATTTTGTAAAGGAAGGTAACCTTTTCCTGGCAGGAAATTTCCTTCCCGGTATTTAAAACCTCTAAAAACTGAGGATAAAAGGAAAGTATGCTCGCAGAAGGGAGAGGGTGGTAGTGGAGGGTGGGGTGGTTGGCAAATTCTTTCTATTCAGATAAGTCAAAATGAGTATATAAGAAACTATTTATATTTCAAAAGTATTTCCCTTAGTGGTCATCTATTCCCTTCCTGATAAAAAGGTTACTCGCTTGGAAACTAAATTATGACTTTCAAGTATCCAAAGTTTTTAAATATGCCCAGGTAATCATTTCTTTTTTAGCTTAAACGATGGTACCGAATTGATGTAAGCCATACGACAGTATGATTGAACGACACGTGAAAAGAAACGTCAAACTTCGACTGGAAAACACTGTGACACTGTAACAGATTTACAACGAAGAATGCATGCACGATCAAATGCATTATAAATAGTAATCTGTCGTTTCTGCTCGAAATCGGGGTCATGCACCTAGCCAATGTCAAACGTAACATAAATCCTGTTTCCTAAGACGATGCCTTACCCAAACGTTCTGGATAGCTAGGTAGGTAAACAGTCATTTCAGTTCAAAGATGACCGCATGCTGAGTAAAATTTCCATCCGTTCAAGGGCAAGTATGGTGAAGAAATAGGGTGTACGAATACCATTTAAAATAAATACGGTATTTTTAATAAACCTACCTCATTAGCCAGGAATGCCTGTCTCCACTCCTGATTCATATATTCACTAAGAATCTCATTGTCAAGTCTGCTGTCCTCTGGATCAACCTCGGCCTTGACCTTCCCGCCAAACAAATCTGATAAGTTCCTCATTATTACTGAAATGCACAAGAAATGACTGGTGCCTAACAAAGCATGCATACAGAAAAAAATGCTTGCTAAACATAGATGTTACCAGTACAACCCAAGCTTCGTTCAGAATAAATACGGTAGTCAATAAACGTCACTTATCTGGGAAGGAAAGAATACATATGGTGCTACCCAGGAAAGGCTCATCACGAAAATACGCCTATATCGTAATGTTGACCCTCTTAAACCCCACTTTTATATAGTAAAACTGGGGTTTACAGGGATAAACATTTATTTTTCGTTTCTGCTCAAAAACAAATACACTGTGGGTACTCTTAGAACCGCCTCGACGATTCGGTTCTAACGGGTACCCACAACTACGTTTTGAGCAGAAATATGAAAAATATCAGAATTTTTATCTGAAAACTTTCAGTTTTTTGGTGTTGAAAATTTCAATATATTTGAAAAGGCGTATTTTCGTAATGCATAATCAGTAACGCGGTCCTAGCACCATAAAATAGTATCTCATCGAAATAAAAAAAAGAGATAAAATGAAATAAAAGACATCTCCTCGGAACAGTAAACAAACTGTTGGGGCGGGTGGATGGTGGTTTAAAAATAATGTCTTGACTACAAACAAACTGTTGTGATTGACAATATTTTCTTCTTACTATTATTCCTTGTCAGCCATTACTGTTAATACTTGTATTCCGATGGCGAATGGTTACGATGTGCTGTATATTAGAAACCCATTTTTTAGAACCATTTGTATTTTTTATTCCTTTTCTTTGTTCTCAGATAATAAGTACCATTCGTTTTATTTTGGTCGCACTATCGTGAGAGTATAGAAGGAGACAGCCTTTAATCATTACAAAAGTTGGCTGCGAGCTTGTAGTTTTGGACCAATACTATACTGATACCCCACCCACTAACATCGTTTTTCCACGATGCATATTCTGATATGAAATGATGGATAATTCCTATCACAGTATAAGTGCTGGATAAAAACTATAAATGAATTTATTGAAAGAAACATAAATACCTCGAACTATCACAAAATCTATGTCCGAATGTACATTTATGAGTGTTAAATATCAAATATTGTAAGAGCGTTGCCTGCTGCTAGTAGGCTGGTTGCGACTGACGCTACTGTCATGACAACCAAAATAACGTTAACGTCAGATCTCATTTGGAACACTTTGGTGTTGTTCAATTTTAATACATTGATAATCTTTCCCCCCCCCCCCCCGTCTCTCTCTCTCTCTCTCTCTCTCTCTCTCTCTCTCTCTCTCTCATGTAATATCTGAGGTGAAACAATAAAATTATTGTATTGTAATATGATTTAAAGGCACCGCCTTTGATGCAAACACACTCAGAACCAACTACTTTTCTGACATGCACAAAATTTTGACAGCGGTGTGACAGCGGTGAGTTTACAAATTTGGCGCAACTCGCCAGGGTGAAATGAGGTCACATGAAGTTATGAAGTTTTTTTTTTTTTTTTTTTTTTTTTTTTCTGCATTTTTTGTCTTCTGACATATGCGGTCACCGATTGCTCAGATCAACCGGCTCATCAACAGTCTGATCAGGACCGTCGCTGTCAGATTTCAGACTAATTTGATAATTTAAAATGTGTTAACAGAAGGTAACGACCATTGGGGTGAGGCAAAGGTGCCGTGTATCGTATGTCACCCAGGCATCAAACTGATAATATCTTACACTCGGGCAAGGCCTGCTGTCCTTGCAGCAGGAAAGGGTAGAGGGGGAATGTTTTCATTTCTTCTATTTCTTCTCTTTCATTCATTTTCCTGTCTCCACTGTCCCCCCTCTTTCATCTCCTCTACTTTCTCTTCTATCTCTCTTCTCCCTTTCTCTGGAAGACGACACAAAATGACCCACAAGGGTTGACGTGTCGTTTAACCTCAGCTCAATAAAAAAAAAAACATGATGTGACTAGGTACATGCCCAGGCTTATTTCACATATATTTGAAGACATCCTTTCACTTGACGCGCTCCAGATATTTTGTTGTTGATTCATGAAAAAAAGGAATGCCATTTTAATTGAATTAAATAGATCCAACTACAGTGTCAACGTCTTTTACGAGGAAAAATAATGATAATTTCCTGTTTATTCACCCCTAATTGTCGACTGCAGCATGGTAAAGGACAATCTCCCAGCTTAACTCTTACAGCGATAAGCAAAATTGTAAGAGACGACAGCAGTCTATTTTTTATATCAACTTTCGGGGAAAATAAGACTTGACATTCCATGTGAATCGTCTGTCTATAAAACGACTCACATGAAACGCCTCATTTTCTCTGAAAATACCCCCATAATTTCAAAATTTTCATCTGCTCAGTTGTGATGAGGGTTCATTTCTGATGTCTGCAACTGCTGTACATCTCGGACTATGACAGTTGATGTATGTTCGACGGGAATGTGTACTGCTAGCAGATGGCTGCAATTTTTAAACTTTTTGCGGTTTTGTGCTATTGATGAAGTTAAAAACATAGAACAGGGCTGCACCAGCACGCTATAATTTGCGCTGTTATGTTTATAGAACTTGAACCGGTTTTTAACGCTTACAGACGGAACAAGTTCTGAGACGGTATAGAAGCATCAACAATGGATCGGTGGGTCACTTCCTAGTTATCACTTTCTATCACTTCCTACATAAAACAGCTTCAAATGCGTATGCCTGACGACACCCGCCTTATACCGAATTGACCCTGCTGTCCTTTCGACAGCTCTTAGAAAGACGTTTTTGCTTGGCGTTTTATTTTAAATGAAAATATTTTGTTCTGATTTACCATATCTTATCAGCAACCATTTGTCTTTTCTGTTTCTGTGTTTTATTCTCAAATATTTACAGTAAAATTAAATTTACGACCAGAATTGGTCTGACCTATGCATTTTCTATAGTAAAGTTTGGAATTTGTCTAAGAAAATATGTTTTTCTTTTCTTTGCTGAATTTGAATTATTGATGTTTCACAACAATATTGTGAAAATTTCAGAAAAAATTGAACAAGCGGACCTTGTTGACAATCTGCCTCCAGTTTACCTACCCTACAGATTTCTGCATAATTTGCATTCATTTTTACGGGAAAAAGTGAAAATGTGTGATTTAAAAAAAAAAAAAAAAAAAAAAAAAAAAAAAAAAACAAAGAAAAACAATGAACAGAATAAAACTTTTTTGTGCATATGTAGTTACGATAAATGGTTTTGTATTGAATCGTGACAAAAGTTTGCAAATTTACTTCTTCTGTTTAAAGCGTCAAGCAAAAAACGACTTTCTGAAAGTAAGTATTGGGACACCTTAGCTCCTTACCAAACTTGTCCGAAAATTTGAACATCCATTTGACTACATGTTGATGTGAATAAAAATGTTAGATAAATGGCAAACAGTGAAAAAATCTAAAATCAGATGCCGCGTTTTACGGTGTTTGATCTAGGTCTACTTTGTTTCCCCGGCTGAATACTGTATATTGTTATCCCACCCACTAATATCGTTTTTTCCACCTTATGTATATTCTGATATGAAATGATGGATAGTTCCGACAACCCTAAGCGCTGGATATAAAATATAAACAAATATATTAAAAGAAACATAAATACCTCAAATTATCACAAAATCTGATGTCCTGATGTCAATTTATGATTTTTAAAAACCAAATAATGCCAGGGCGTTGAAAGCTGCTGCTAGTAGGCTGGTTGCGACTGACGCTACTGTCATAACAACCAAATAACGTCAACGTCAGCTCTCATTTGGAACACTTTGGCGTTGTTCAATTATAATATCGTCGTGTAAAAGCCGGCATTGGTATCTACGACGTATAAACACAGAATTCATTGTTAATAGTTCTCTCTCTCTCTCTCTCTCTCTTAATGTCTCATGTAATATATGTTGTATTATCATAGTTATTCGGTGTGTGTGTGTGTGTTTGTGTGTGTGTGTGTGTGTGTGTTCATTTAGACACAAATCGATCCCAAAGGGTCGCTTTCCTCTTGATATTCTCTACCGCCAAACAAGCCCAAGACTCTATTTACGTATAATGTGTAATTGCGCCGGTCACAACAGCAGTAGGCAAAGCGGACATTTCACACGAAATATACTGCCTTATTGTCTCTGAAAAAAAAAAAAAAAATAAAATGTTGTCTCTAACAGTTTCGAGTGGCGCATTAATCTCAGGCACCTTCACTGAAGATACTGCGTCAGGCAGGGCATCTGATAATGAGGTTTGGATTAAACTGTGGCGTTGTTTATCACAACAACGGTGTCACTCTCTCTTGTACAACGCCGATGACATAACGCTATGTCAAAATCGCGTACTTAAAAGCATTTCATTTTAATATACAATTCGGAAAGACTAGGTCTCGAGGACTAGATTAGCCTTCCATAACAGAGCGCCATTCTCTGTCGTCCGATGAAAGGCGGTCTCCAGCGGGAAAGTGCCATTTAAAAGTAGCTTCGTCACCATCAACGTCGTACACCCTCGTCTTATAAAAGAATTAAGACTCTGAGGACTCCGAGTGATGTGTACCAAAACTACTTGTCGCGACAATATATGAAACCTGCGCATGCTCAGATGTGCACAGTCTCGTCAGAACATGTAAATGTGTCCAGGAAAATATTTGCTAATATTTTTAGATTTTAAGAGTACTTAGTACATGACTGTGTTGATATTCGGCCCTTTTCACAAGTGAAACGCGTTTTATGACTTCTTTGCTTTCCTGCAAACCAAGTCCCTGTGAAGAGAGGTTTGTTTTAACAGGAAAGAATTAGCTCCCCTTGAAAAGGAAAGAATTTGTTCCCAAGGGGGCGCAAATTCTTTTCTTTTAAAAGAGACCCTTTTCAGAAGGGTCACAAAGAATAACAGAGTTGCCTACCCTGAAAATGTAGCCATTCCTATTAAAGGGTACCATATTTACCCTAAGTATTCGGACACCTCAGCTCCTAACCATACATTTTCTAAAAGTTGAACAATTACAATTTTCTACCCAATTTTGTGTCTAAACATTGCTGGAGGACTGACAATCAGTGTAGACCCTGATGAGACGTCGCTTTCTGCGGCGTCTCATCTGGGCCTACATTGTTTGCTCAGGCCTGTCTGTCCGAATACATACGTAAAATACGGTAAGCCGCGCATGCTGAAATTTAAGTACCGTGTAAACCCTATATTTAGGTCATAGTGGCGTGAGTAAACAGTGCCCGTCCAGATCAGACACCACAGAACGCGGCGTTCGATCAGGTTTCGCACTACTTGCCACTCACCTATCAGTCTTTCAAGATACGTCAACAGAAAGTAAAATAGACTCGTTTGATTTTTTAACTGTACTCTGCTATAGGGCGACGGGGGTTAGTTAGTCTATGACATAAAATACGGAGCGCATCCGCAAAAAAAAAAAAAAAAAAAAATGCTTTCTGTTATATGGGGACAGCGATGGCACAGGCCAGTCTGCACCTGCTTAAGACCTTCACTGCTTTCAGAATTATTTTGATAGTGTAGAAAGATGAATGAAAGGTAATAACCATGGTGTGACTGTGCACCAGGCACGGGCTTATTTCACATATGCTTGAAGATAGCTTTTTGCTATACACGGCCCATGTTGAATATGAAATTAGGGCATGGTATTTTAATAACATCAAACAGATCCAACTACAGTCTTCTACGGTAAGAGAATGAACACTGTCCCGCTAATTGTTGCCTGTAGCACTCTTAAGAAAGCCTAGCGGGCACATAACGTTGACACAACGTCGATTCAACGTATTGACTTTGATTCAACGTTGAATCGACTTTGTATCAACGTTGTGTGCTGGGTCATCACGTTAACATACCATAATACCCTAGTCGGAAATAGAGTGGAAAGTAGGAAGTGTGAATTGGGAAGGCAGAAGAATGAAATGCAAATTGAGAAGTGGGAAAAGAGGTGTCGGAAGTATAGTCAGAAGTAGGAAGTAAGAAGCTGAGCGGAAACCCGGAAGTACATGTAGGGTCTTGGAAGCAGGAACTGAGAGCATGGAGGTAGAAAGTCAGAAGTCGGAAATTAGAATTCGGAGGTTAGAAGTAGTCACTCGGATTCGAAAAATTATACTTCCGACTTCCAATTTCTCATTTCCGACTCCTGACTTCCGGTTTTCTTTTCCTGATTTCATAGGTCCGACCCTACTTCAACTCCTCAATTCAGGTCTTAATACCCACTTACGACTCTCCTTTTTACTACTTTCGACTTCCTTCTCTCCACTTCCGAAGTGCTAATTTTCACTATACATGCATATAAAACATTATGCAAATGGGAAATAGAATGTCAGAATTAGACAGAGGGAAGTCAGAAATGAGTAATTAGAAGTAGGAGTGGGTAACGATATGTAAGATGGGGAACTGAGAAGTTAAAAGAACGAAGTCGGAAGTGAAAAGTCAGAAATCTGAAGTGGGTAGTAGAAAGTCAGAAATCGCAAGTAGGAAAACATAAATAGGAAGTGAAAAGTTGGAAGTGAGAATCAGAATCTGGAGTTGGAAACCGAAAGGTCAGTATTCGAAAGAAGGAAATGTCAAGTCGGACTTTGGAAGTCAGAATAAGGAAGTTAGAAGTCGTAAGTTGGAAATGAAAAACAGGATGTCTAAGTAGGAAGTCAAAAGTAGGAAGAGGGATACAAAAGAAAGAAGTCGGAAGTGGAAAGTCAGAAGAATAAACTTCATTAGTCATAAGTAGAAGGTGAGAAGAAGACTTCCTACAGTGCTTGCACTAACTGTCAAAATCAGGAAGTTCCAGGACTTCCTAGCTCCAATATCTGGAAGTCCTGGTGATCAAATTTTTTCACTCACTTTCAGAAATTCAACCTAATATTCTTAAACTCTCATTTATGGAGTAAAACCGCCATTCTTAAGCTAAATAACACATAAATTCATTCTAAATTTTTGTTATAAATGACTAAATATCTTTAAAAGTTGGGAGTCCCAGACTTCCTGGCACTGATTTTTGGAAGCCCCAGGGCAATGTTTGGGAGTCTCTGACTCCCAGACTTCCCTTAATGCAAGCACTGCTCGCCTACCTTCAACTTTTCACTTCCTAAGTCTGATTTCTTACTTGCATAAGTGAGAAGTGGGAGGCGAGGACCAGGAAGTCACCACTGGTCTGTCATACCTATGTATTCCTGCTATTTCTGCTGGTGAATGGACATTACTAAAAAGACCAAGCAGATGTAAAATAATTATTATATTTTTTATCAATAAATAAAACATCAACAAATATTGCACTTGAATTGTCCAAAAGTAAGCCTAGGCACGAGAAAGTTTTGACAGGGCCAGACCAGGCTGTTCTAATGACCAGACCAGTTTTCTGTCCAGGAATTTCACTGTTCGCTAGATACATTTGGACATTACAGAGCATTAGACAAGGTAACTGGATAGACCTGAAAGATTGTTCTGCCATTTTGCAAAGGGAGATAACTCTTGCAAAAAGTAATGTGACTGTTACTTGAAACCTTATGGAAAAGGGGACCACGGCGAAATCTGTCTAAAAGGTAACCTGTATTAAGCAAACCCCTTTATTAACCCATAAAAGACTGGATAAATTCTTTAACACTATATAATGGAAGAGTCCATTTTCGATATTAGGTCTGTCAGGCTATATGATGTAGATAGGTCTGTCAGGCTATATGATGTAGATAAAACTATTTGCAAACAGTGAAGACACCGATCAGACGCCGCTTTCTGCTGCGTCTGATCTGGGTCTGCACTGTTTACAAATTATCCTTTTAGGTGTCTCCAGTCGTCAATGGGTTAAAAGGCCACCATTTCAGATCCCTTAAAAATCTAATAAGTGTAAAGTTACCTGTATTAAGCAAGCATCTGTCTTAAGCAACTAGTTATACCTTTCCCTCAGGTGCTTGCTTAACACAGGTTTGACACTACTCTTAAGGGAAAGAATTTGCAGTCTGAAAAAGTAAATTTTGTCCTTCAAAAGTAGCCCCCAATAAGAAGGAAAGGAAGTATTTCCATGTGAGAGCTCTTTCCCTTGGGTGTGTATTTATTTTCTTTGAGAACAGCGGAGTTCCAGAAAATACTGCACATCCAGGGAGTCTGATCAGGACTTTTGCTCATTCCCTATATGTTCTGTAACACCCAATGATTTTGCAAGCTGACATCGTAGGCCCTGCGCAGTCTGATCAGGGCCTAAGCTGTTCGCATATGCGTTAAAGCACGTTTTCTCATGACCTGACCCAAATATTGGGTGTGTGAATGACAAAGGGCATGACCAGACTGTGCGGATGTCTTTGCTGGTCTGGGTTCAAGCTGTATACATGTAACAAAAAGGAGGTGTTTCCATGCCTTGGCTGAATTATTTCTTATCACAGTCTGTATATATCTAAAACCACAAGTCACAGAGACATGTCTGTTTTGTTCAAATGGTTTCATGCACACAAAAAAATCATAAACTTAAAACACAGTCTCTAGTGGTATATCTCTCAACATTCTTCTCAACGTATGTATTTCACAGCTCTCTCTCTTGAGTTCTGAAAAACAAAGAGAGAAAAACATTAAGCCACTTAAAATGGTATCGTAAGTTGTCTTCGCGGGATTCAAATATTTTTCTACTGTTGAACTTCAATGTCTCGAACATTTTTAGACCATGTAAATTTGTTGTAGACATGGGTATTTCGAGCCACTGTGGGTAAATCATAGCGCAAGGTCAGGAGGCAAAGTAGGATAGTTTAAGGATGTTTTTTTGATCTTCTATAATGTAAGGGTATGTTGAGTCTACACATTAGAACCGCCGTGATGAGGCGATTCTAATTAGTATACACAACATATATTTCTTGATAAATAAGACAGTTTTCCATAATATTTGTTACCATGAGCTGTCGGAAGAATTTCCTAAGGACTCAAGAACCAGTTCGCACAGACACAGTAAACGAGACAGCGGTGTTTAATGTTTAGCACTCTGGGTAAAATATTCAGCAGATGACATATTGAAATATTTTTCTTATTTTTCAAGAAGACAGGTTTTAACATTTCATGCAAATTGTCTCCAAAAAAGACAATTTGCATGAAATGTCAAATCCTGTTTTCTGGGAAAAATAGAAAAAAAAAATCACCAATTTGTCGTCTGCTGAATTAGCCCAGAGAGTGGTAACGGTTAAGTCATTGATATTTTACTGTAATGATACATACAATTCAGAGAGAGAGAGAGAGAGAGAGAAAGAAAGAAAGAGAGAGAGCCCTGAAATGGTCGGAGCTTTGGAAGCAATACGGAAATGTAAAGCATTACAAGAGCTGTCGTAGGACAGCGAGCTCGCCTGCTGGGTACATTTTATATTGTAACATTTTTATCATTAAGCCATATAATATAGGTCACACTGACCTAGATGTATTTGTATGTAAATCACTTTGTCACATAGATATAATAATCCAGGTATGACAATTCTCCATGAAATAGTAATAAAAATGAAAGGCAAAATCACTGAAGCATGAAAGATAGGTCACAATGACCTAGATATAGTAAGTGGTCATTCATTGGGTCACATGGAACTAATATCCCAGGTGTGACATTTATCCAACAAATAGTATTCAAGATATAAGACTAAATCACTAAACCATGAAATATAGGTCACACCAACAGAGATATATTTTGACTTCAATAATCGGGTCACAAGGAACTAATATCCCAGGTGTGACATTTATCCAACAAATAGTATTCAAGATATAAGGCAAAATCACTGAACCATGAAATATAGGTCACAATGACCTAGATATAGTAAGTGGTCATTCATTGGGTCACATGGAACTAATATCCCAGGTGTGACATTTATCCAACAAATAGTATTCAAGATATAAGGCAAAATCACTGAACCATGAAATATAGGTCACACCAACAGAGATATATTTTGACGTCAATAATCGGGTCACAAGGAACTAATATCCCAGGTGTGACATTTATCCAACAAATAGTATTCAAGATATAAGGCAAAATCACTGAACCATGAAATATAGGTCACACCAACAGAGATATATTTTGACATCAATAATCGGGTCACAAGGAACTAATATCCCAGGTGTGACATTTATCCAACAAATAGTATTCAAGATATAAGGCAAAATCACTGAACCATGAAATATAGGTCACAATGACCTAGATATAGTAAGTGGTCATTCATTGGGTCACAAGGAACTAATATCCCAGGTGTGACATTTATCCAACAAATAGTATTAAAGATATAAGGCAAAATCACTGAACCATGAAATATAGGTCACAATGACCTAGATATAGTAAGTGGTCATTCATTGGGTCACATGGAACTAATATCCCAGGTGTGACATTTATCCAACAAATAGTATTCAAGATATAAGGCAAAATCACTGAACCATGAAATATAGGTCACACCAACAGAGATATATTTTGACGTCAATAATCGGGTTACAAGGAACTAATATCCCAGGTGTGACATTTATCCAACAAATAGTATTCAAGATATAAGGCAAAATCACTGAACCATGAAATATAGGTCACAATGACCTAGATATAGTAAGTGGTCATTCATTGGGTCACATGGAAGTAATATCCCAGGTGTGACATTTATCCAACAAATAGTATTCAAGATATAAGGCAAAATCACTGAACCATGAAATATAGGTCACACCAACAGAGATATATTTTGACGTCAATAATCGGGTCACAAGGAACGAATATTCCAGGTGTGACATTTATCCAACAAATAGTATTCAAGATATAAGGCAAAATCACTGAACCATGAAATATAGGTCACACCAACAGAGATATATTTTGACGTCAATAATCGGGTCACAAGGAACTAATATCCCAGGTGTGACATTTATCCAACAAATAGTATTCAAGATATAAGGCAAAATCACTGAACCATGAAATATAGGTCAAAATGACCTAGATATAGTAAGTGGTCATTCATTGGGTCACATGGAAGTAATATCCCAGGTATGACATTTATCCAGCAAATAGTATTCAAGATATAAGGCAAAATCACTGAACCATGAAATATAGGTCACACCAACAGAGATATATATTGACGTCAATAATCGGGTCACAAGGAACTAATATCCCAGGTGTGACATTTATCCAACAAATAGTATTCAAGATATAAGGCAAAATCACTGAACCATGAAATATAGGTCACAATGACCTAGATATAGTAAGTGGTCATTCATTGGGTCACATGGAAGTAATATCCCAGGTATGACATTTATCCAGCAAATAGTATTCAAGATATAAGGCAAAATCACTGAACCATGAAATATAGGTCACACCAACAGAGATATATATTGACGTCAATAATCGGGTCACAAGGAACTAATATCCCAGGTGTGACATTTATCCAACAAATAGTATTCAAGATATAAGGCAAAATCACTGAACCATGAAATATAGGTCACAATGACCTAGATATAGTAAGTGGTCATTCATTGGGTCACATGGAAGTAATATCCCAGGTGTGACATTTATCCAACAAATAGTATTCAAGATATAAGGCAAAATCACTGGACTGTGAAATCTAGGTGACCTGGACCGTAAAATGTAGGTCACCATGACCTTCACTCTCTTACACTTAAACCGATGTCACATAGTTAGCTGATGTATAACCAGTTGTGTCTATAACCTGTAGGCATATAAGATTTTACAAATGTGTCCTAGATTTTGACCCCTAGCCCCACTCCAAGGCCCACCCTGAGGTATGAACCCAGGGGTATGTTCTTTTGGAATCTCAGAAGACTCCTCCAGGTACCCAAATTCTAAACATGAATGCTCTATGAGGAGTGAAAGTCAAGATATAAGAATTTGAAAAACTTTAACACAGTATTACAAAGGTGTCCTAGATTCTGACCCCTAGCCCCACCCAGGGGCATGAACCCAGGGGTTTATTCTCTTGGAATCTCAGAAGACCCTCCAAGGTACCTAAGTTCCAAATTTGATGCCTCTGTGAGGAGTGACTGTTGAGATATAAGCATTTGAAAAACTTTAACGCAGTGTGATGGGAACGGGAACGCAAACGCAAACGCAAACGCAAACGTGGACGACCGGGGTGACTACAATAGCTCTCCTTGTACTTCGTACAGGCGAGCTAAAAATGAGCCGGCTCGTGAGAAAATGTTCCTTCTGGCATGTGCAGCAAGCGAATACTCAAATCACCCTTGGCATCTACACAGTCTGATCAGAGACTTCGTTGTCCGCATGATGAAACGTGTTTGGCAATCCAAACTGTGCCCAGATGCCCAGGGAAGTTTCTGCTCAGATTGCGTGAATGCGCAGGTTTATCTGAATCTTCGCTTGGTGCTCATGTCCGAGGATAACTTTTCTGACATCGCAGCTCAAATCATCTCCACAATTTCAAGGGGATGTGGAACATTACCATGGACCTTAGACTGGCTCCAATCTCCAGTGACTAACTATTTTGTCTTACAATCCTGTTTGAAAACCCACTAAAATAAAACCAAACAAAATGATATCATGACTATAAAGGCTGGTATTTATGGTCACGATATTATTTTGGTTTTATTTTAGTGGAGCCAGTCGACCATGGACTCCAATTCCAAATGGAAGCTGTAAAATTATGGACTGCGGTTATGTGACTCCACATATAATATGTTGAGCTGGAACGGGAATGCAGAAACATGGAAGATAATTGATTGGTGTTTTACGTTACGTGCCATTAAGCGGCGCACAGTCATGCACTTTATTCCATCTTTAGCGGAATTCGAACCCGGTACCTCGTGCTCTGAAGTCAGCATTGGCCAAAATGTCGAACCATAGAGGCAGTGCGGAGAATAAGACATTCACTTAAAACATCCTGGTTTAACCCTTCTCTTGCTTAGCACGACATGCCCTGTCTCAGCAAACAGTGTAGATCTTCATAAGCCAACTGATCTGGATCTGCACTGTTTGTCATTAAATATGTGAATTTCAATAAAAAAAACCCTATCAAGTAATCTGATTTGCTGGGAATTGGAAGTGGGCGCGGCATCTTAATTTATGCAGCATGAGAAGGTTAAGTACAACGTGAGAAAATGTATCTTCTGACATATGCGCCCAATGAAGACTCAAATCAGCCTGCGCATCCACGCAGTCTGATCAGAATCTTCGCTGTCCACAAGAAGAAACTACATCATTGAGTATCCAAAATACTCCCAGTGAAGAGTCTGATCAGACTGCTCGAATCATGCACACAGGCTGATCCGAATCTTCGCGACGCACATGTCGGATGGTTAATTTTTTGTGACGTTTCATTGGTCAGTCTTCGTTGTCCACATGAAGAAACTGTGAACCCTTTGCTATACAAAATGCGCCCAGTAAAGCTTCTGATCAGACCGCGAATGTGCAGGCTGATCTGAATCTTAGCAGGCGCACATGTTTGAAGGTACGTTTTGTGACGTTGCGGCTCAAATGTGTTTATAGATTTACTTACTGCTTGTCTTATTGCCCTCCTCACTGACTTCCTTGCCTGTCAAACTGCCAGCTGTCTCTCCTTACGTGATGGTTCCGGGTCAGCAAGGACCAGGACCGGGCTAACGTAGTAGCAGTGGTCGGCGTTGACGGCCCTACGCTTGGAGGACAGTGTAATGGTTCCATCTCTGGAGGCGTCGCCATGACAAATTCGGATATCAACGTCATATGTATTTACAAAGCAGTGAATGCGACCAAACAGACCTTCAGAGGCTTTCCTCTTTCTGGGACGATGGTCACGTGATGCTGGTCCATCACCTGAATAATAAACAAATACCCTTCAAGAAACAATTCATAAAGAAAATGATGATGATGATGATGATGATGATGATGTTAATAGCGTGCATGGCGGCTATAAATGATAATGCTGACAATGCTTATGATAATGCTGATTATATGGGTGATGAAGACTTTATAAATTATGATATAAATGGTTGCACTGGCGGTGATTACAAAGGCAATGACGATCTTGCTGCTGATCATGATCATAATGATGATGATGATGATGACGATGCTAATTAGTGTTGCTGCTGTATTGTTGATGTGTTAATTATATAATATTAGTGTGACTACTGTATGATTATTATTGAGATTATCGCTGCCGAAACTGTTTTTTCAGTGGTCGTAGTTGATGTCATAACTGATATACACTGTATATACATATGGCGTTTGAAACTGAATCCGTGATAAAACTCCACCACGGCAATTTTGCTTCAAGTAGATAAAAGAAACACAAGTGCGTGTAATTGTACGGACACCAATGTTTAACATTTGTTAAGGTACAAGAGCCACAGCTGAATCAAGGTTAAATTACTCTAAGACTTTCGAAATGAACACGTGTATTGTCTGTTATAAGGTGAATGGATACACACGAAAGATGCTGCCAACATTTTGGCAGGAGAGACAACTTTTGCTGACAGAAAATTGCCGTCTAGTATTTGAAACCTATAATAAATGGGGGCTATTGTTAAAGGAAAGAATTTGCTCCCAGAGGGAGCAAATTCTTTCCTTTAAAATAGCTCTTAGAAAGTACATGTGTGTCAATAGTTTCATGTCAGAGTTATTTCCCTTGGCATATATGCATTTCCCTTAACCCACCATATAATTTGATTTGAATCGGATGAAAGAAAACGGGACATGCCCGAAAAAGCCAGCTTACAAAACACACAAACAGTTAAGGCCCAGATCAGCAGATGACTCCAAGAGCAAGAGAGTATTGTAGGACGACTGGAGAATGAAATTCATGTATCGAAAACTGATGTTTTCTCAAACAATAGTTATTCTCATATAATTCAGTATTTAGAGTGTCTTAGTAGATACCAAAGACCCTGATCAGACAGCACTGATGACCAGGCTGATCTGGGATTTCGCTGGATCCAAAGTTAATGTTTTCATGAGACGGACCAATTTGGCCCATCCAAACCAGAAGAAGACAGACAGAGGGATTATAAAGTAGAGAGACAGAAAGACTCACCAAACATACAGACAGATGTACTAGGAGGAGCTGGGTTGAGGTAAGACTGAAACACATACAGACGAATCCGTAAATATACATATACCGATTTCACTCTTAAGTACACAAGAATTTAATAGTTCTTATCTCCCTTTTATATGATTCATGGCTTTTTTGAGGATTACTGAGTGAGAATTTTGATAGTGCGAATCTTTGTTATTGTATGTTTATTTTGTGATATTAGAGTAAAATTGCTATATATAGCTCATTGTTGGTGCTGTTTTAACCCTTGTCATGCTGAATAAATTAAGATGCCACGCCCACTTCTAATTTCCAGCCAATCAGATTACTTGATCCGTGTTTTTGATAGAAATTCACATATTTAATGACAAACAGATCTGAATCTGCACTGTTTGGTAAGATAGGGCATGTCGTGTTCAGCAAGAGAAGGGTTAAAAGGGTTGAAAATCTCCGTTTATTTATTTTTTTTCTTTCAACTAGCACAATACGTGGCCCTAATTTGCGTATAAAGAGGGATCTAATTATTGCATGAGATATTTCAATAAAAGATAAAATACAAAGCACAGAAATAAAAAGACAAATAATTTATATTTCATCAATCACAGTTGAAATTTTTCAGTTTGAATAAAACTCCAAGACTAATTTACTCGTCATTCCTAGAGGCTTTGATAGAAGAATAGGAACCATTCTGATAATAATTCCTCAAATATATTGAAAAGTTTACAACCAAAAAAGGAAAATTTCCAGATAAAAACTTCTGATGTTTTTCATATTTCTGCTCAAAACGGTTCTAACGAGTACCCACAATCTATTTTTTAGCAAAATAAGAAAAATAATGTATACCCTGTAAACCCCTGTTTTACAATATAGAAGTGAGGTTTAAGGGGTTCAAAATTATATAGACGTGTTTTCGTGATGGAAAGAGTCTATCGCCATTTTACAAAGGAAAGTAACCTTTGCAAACAACAAAACTGGGAGCCACTGTTAAAGGACGGCACAGATTTTGTGGTTTACCTCTTTCAACACTGTAAATCACAGAGAAAAGACGAAGGGATGATAATGAAAGATTCTGTGTAATAAAGCGCCGTACAGTCAGAAGCTGAATTCCGCCACTAGCGGGATTCGAACCCGAGACTTTGCGAGCCGCCGAACCACTTACAAGTATCAAATTTAGGAAATTTGCCCTGGTTAACCCATTAAAGACTGAATAAACTCTCCCACACTATATATTGGAAGACTCTATTTTTCGATTTTAGGTATTTGCTTGTTTGTGTTGAGGTTTTACGGCTTGGAGGTTTGGGGTCATGTCGAGCGCGGTCAGTTTACCTAACCACATGTTTATTGAGCAGGCTTAGTCCTACAGGCGGTTAACCAGTATTGTGCACATTCTTTCGCCAGAAACTGACAACTGCCCTTCTTGAATCAGCGGAAGGGAGAGAATGACCGTAGAAAATATTTCATGATCAATCTCCACGACAGAAAATTGCCAACCTCGGCAGGAGTCGAACCCGCGACCTCCTATCTCCAGTCGGACGCGCATCCAACTGAGCCACCGAGGCCGGCATTTTAGGTATATCAGGCTATATGATGTAGACATTTCTAGAAAAAAAAAGTTGAACTATTTGCAAACAGTGGATACCCTGACCAGACGCCGCGTTCTGCGGCGTCTGATCTGGGTCTGCACTGATTGCCAGTTACCCGTTTAAGGGTCGCCAGTCTTCAATGGGTTAACGTGTATTTTCCTGCTAAATAAACGGAAACCAATAGATATGAACCTGTCAACAGCATGTCCGGATGATTCACAAAAAAAGAATTAAACAGACATTGAAACGACTGATAGAAGAATATTACATCTATGATACACTGTACACATATCAACCTATCCTTCCTGTTCGAACTCGGAGTTTATGTCGCCCTTAGAAAATTATGCGCCTCTTCAAGGCCAACCTTAAAACAAATCTTGTTTCTTCTTTCCCCATCCTACCCCAAATATGTGGGTAGAAAGGATAATGAACTTCGTTTCCAAAGATGACGCGGCATGCTGGATAAAAAATCGGCATACGAAGTTTTTTCCCGCATTGTTCAGATTTAAGGGCAAGTATAGTAAGAAGTATTCGTATATTAAGGGCAATCTGGTATTTTCAGATGTTTGTGTTGAGGTTTTACGGCCCAGTCAACCCAATGGGGTCATGTCGAGCGCGGTCAGTTTACCTAACCACACGTTTACTGGGCAGGCTTAGTCCTCTAAGCGGTTAACCAGTATTGTGCACATTCTTTCGCCAGAAACTGACAACTGCCCTTCTTGAATCAGCGGAAGGGAGAGAATGACCGTAGAAAATATTTCATGATCAATCTCCACGGAAGAATGTTGCCGACCTCGGCGGGGGTTGAACCCGCGACCTCCTGGTCTCCAGTCGGACGGCGCATCCAAATGACCCACCTCATTAGCCAGGTAAGCCTGTCTCCATTCCTGGCTCATATATTCACTGAGAATCTCATAATCAGGCCTACTATTCTCTGGATCAACCTCGGCCATGACTCTCCCTCCAAACAAATCTGATAAGTTCCTCATTATTACTGAAATGTACAAAATATGTATATATTTTGCAAAGCTGAAATGACACGCCTACCAAACGAATGCATGCGTAACCATCGGTTAAGAACGTGAAACAATAAGAGCAATATCGGTTAGGCATTCGATGACTCAAACACACGTGGACATTCGTGGTGTTTATTGGCCTTTATTTATTTTTGCGCCTTGCTAGAAGTTCAGCGTGTCATCACGCACACTCGATAAACACATATGATTATTTGTGTTATGGATATTTTAGTTGTCAATGCAGCATTGTTGAGAAATCGCCACGGGAAGGTTCGAAAATGGGTAGTTAAGCATTAGATCTAAATAAATAAAAACAAAACTTACAGCTCTAATGCTCATTTTCGACCATTACCGTGGCGTTTTCTATAGCTTTCGATACACTTTAAGCACACGAGAAAAAAAAAAAAAAAAAAAAAAAATCGGCCAATATGCGTGAAGTAGGTGGTCTGAGATTTATCACAGACGCCGATATCAATGGACGGTTGAATTTAATTCCCCGTTTTTCAAATAATTTCCTCAAAACATTATATTGCTCATGAAAAACAGAAAATGCAAAATTTGTTTACCTTTTTTGTCATCGAATGCCTAACCGATGTCGCTCTAATTGTTTCACGTTCTAAACCGATGGTTAAGCATTTATTCGTTTAGTAGGCGTGAATGAGCCATCTCACTACAAAACCTACAAAATGACATGTGCGCCCATCGAAGACTCAGATCAGCCTGGGCATCAGCCAAGTCTGAGCAGAGTCTTCGCTGTTCGCATGAAGAAAGCTCGAGTCCTTAGATAGCCTTTGAGCGCACAGTGAACTCTGATCAGACTGGACGAACACCTACGCTGATCTGAGTCTTCGCTGGACGCACATGCCATTTTGTGTTCAAATATTAATCCATTGTAGTCTGGAGACCCCTAAAAGGGTAACTGGCAAACAATACAGACCAAGATCAGACGCCGCAATACGCGGCGTCTGATCAGGATCTCCACTGTTTGCAAATATTTCAAACATTTTTCTCCAGGAATATCTAAATCATATAGCCTGACATACCTGAATTCAAAATTAGACTCTTCTAATATATAGTATGGGAGAGTCCATTCACTCTACAATGAGTTAATGTATATCTGAACAGAGGATGTACAGCAAGTCTACTGTATTTTTGTTTTCGTGGCGCTTTGTTCGGAAGTAATAAATCTAAGAGTTTATCATCAATTTATGCAAGGTCTTTTTGTTGTCTCTACCGTAACATATGCATCAACAAAAGCAGATAACAAGAATTCCACCGAAGGCTATGTCGCGCCACGCAAATTTACAAAGTCGGTGAACCGTGAAATATAGGTCGCTGTATAGCTCTTGGGAAATGAACTTGAACATTTGGGTTGACGCAAATGTTGGCGGATTGGTGGACGAACGGACAAACGGACGGACGGACGGATAACCGGATCCCTATATCGCGCTATGCTAAAGCAGGCATGAAAAAAAACCCTACCAAATATTACCAAGCAAAATCATGGCCACCAAATGTAATAAAAATTTATCCCCCCACCCCCTCCAAAATAATTCTGAGAAAAACTTTGACTTGATATGATCACAAAGAAAACAATGATCTCAAAAGTACGTATATAAAAATCTGTTTAGCTCCCTACCCAAACCCTAAAAAAAGAAAGAAAAAGAAGAGAAAAGAAAATGAACGGTTCCTATATAACATAAAACAAAGCAAAGACAAAAAAAAAGAAGGAAAGACAATAGGCCATCACTAAAATCTGAATCTTAAAAATAAATAATGTTTGGTCTGGCTGTCTTTCAAGCATCCGTTATTTCTTGTCCACAGAAACTATCCAATGATTGAAATACTGTCGACTCTCGCTATCTGGACTTCGCTGAAAATAAGGTCCCTGTTTTAACATGGAAATCTAACAACAGGTAACAAAAAAGTGTGGCAAAGAGGAGAAATTGCTCCTCAGAAGCAATTTCTCCTCTTTTCCACAATATTTCCACTATATCTCTAACTCCAGGAGTCAAACTACATATTCAGTTGTTAAATGTGGTTGTTTGGTTTATTTGTTCCTCCATTCTGCAAATCTGATACGGATATCTCGAAATATTTCAGACAGTCCACTGGACTTCGAGATAACGAGAATCGGCTGTATTGTTAAAAGTTTCTGTCTAAATCTATCTAGCGCTGTAGACTCACATAAGAACATGCATGGAGCTTTCTGATCAGGGTCTATATATATGATAAGGATAGAACTAGAATACAGTCGACTCTCGTGTTCTCGGTCAAAGGGATTTCTGAAGTACTTCGAGATATCCGTACGTCGACATATTAGATTTGCAGAATTGCGGAAAAATAAACTGAACAATCACATTTCACAAATGAATATGTAATTTGACCCCTTGTTACAGATATGTTGAAAATATTGTGGAAAAGAGAAATTGCTCCTTGGAAGCCATTTCTCCTTGTTTCCACAATATTTTGTAACCTGTTGTTAGATTTTCATGTTTAAACTGGGACCAGTTAAGCAGTTATTCGAGATAAGCGATGTCGAGATAACGAGATTCGACTGTACTACATTTTGTATTGATTACTGTGTGAATCTTCATGGTACTACTGTGTTTTCGACATCTTTCAGAAAGTTGTTTTTTGCTCGGCGCTTTAAACAGAACAAGTAAATATGCATTGTCATGATTTAATGCAAAACCATTTGTCGTAACTACCTATGCGCAAAAACTTTTATTCTAGTCAGTGTTTTTTTTAAAAACTCCAATATTTTCACTTTTTCCGATAGTAAAAATGAATAAAAATTATGCAGAAATTTGTAGGGTAGGTAACTTGAAGGTAGATTTTCAACAAGTTTCACTTGTTCAATTTTTCTGAAATTTTCACAATATTGTTGTGAAACATCAGTAATTCAAATTCAGTAAAGAAATGTAAAAAATATTTACTAAGACAAAAATTCCAAAAAAAATCACTACCATAGAAATTGCATAGGCCAGAATAATTTTTGGCGATAAATTTAATTTTAGGGTACACATTTGAGAACAAAACACAGAAACAGAAAAGACAAATGGTTTCTGATAAGATATAGATAATCAGAACAAAATATTTTCATTTAAGATAAAACGCCTAGCAAAAAACGTCTTTCCGAGAGATGTCAAAAGGATAGTAGGTGGTCTGATAATGCAGAACAACTACAAAGAAACTGAAATTAAAACTAACGAGTTTCATAGCTTTCAACGACCCCATATATAACAGCTAAAATGTAACCCCAAATTTATAAAAAAAAAAAAAAAAAAAAAAAAAAATGAATTTTCATCCGTACCAAATAGTACAAACCTACATTGTAAGTTGAAAAAAAAAATACCCCACCTCCACCCCTTAACCAGCCATGCGCTCTGTTCGGTGTAAAATTTTGTACATATTAACAAAAAACAAATTGTTTTTAACCATTTCATATGAAAGAAAAAACAAAATACCTTACTTTCGCACAAAATCCGTTGTCTAGTAGAGAAATTTTGAGAGCAAAATTAATAAAATGTCGGAGCGTAAAAAATTGCTGCGTACACAATGACTGCGACTGGCGCTACTGTCATGACAACCAAAATGACGTTGACGTCAGGCGTATTTGGAATACTTTGGTGGTTTGTGCTCATAGCAACAACTCTAGAAGAAACGTCAAGAACAGAACATGAACCATTGGTTAGTTCTTCGTTTCATTTATTGATCTTACCAACCCCTGAAAAATAATTGACAAACTTTGACTACCAAAATGATAATGGTGTGGCAATTCCATGATGGCATGTTCGCAAGATTCAAAACGATGGTTATGTAAGGTGAAGGAGATTATGTAACATCACAGTTTACAATAAGTGCTCAATCATGCTTAGGCACTAGTCATATGTAACCACTGCCCTACATGCTTAGGCACTTATCTTATGTAACCACAGCCCCACTCCACCCCGCAATAAACACACACACACACCTGCACACGCACAAACACACACACACGACTGTGGACGATAGTTTGCGGGAGAAAGGTACGTGCCTCGCCGTTTCCGCACTGCTGGCAATACACACGGAGATTATATCACATTTTCAGAACTCTTGGTGTTAGGAGAAATGGTAAAGAAATCATCTGCAAGTACATTTGTCTGTACACTCAGTGCAGCGCGTCTAGCAAGGTTTTTGGAGAAAACAAGTAGTCCCGCTTTTCCCCGATGGTGATGGCGTGCTTACAAACGACTGCTTTTTTTATGTCCCTTTCAATATTATTTAAGTCATACTGAGACGAAGGAAGGGTCTGTGCAATGATGCGCCGCACAGTCAAATGAATTCCACCTACAGGGGAATTCTAACCCGGGACCTCGTGATCCGTAGTCGGGAGCGCTAACCGCTCGGACATCCGAAGGCTTCTGCACATGACTGGTTTTGCTTTTGAGGGATGTTATGATTGCCTAGCTGTCAGTAACCGAGTAGACTATAGTGTTCAACAGGTAAACCCAAGTTGTGGACACAGTGACTTTTCCCTTTTGTATGTGAATCTTTGACTGGTCCGTGTTTTGTTGAAAATCTTCTTCACTGAACAGCAGAGTTTATTAGTTATCATACTGAAATCTATGGCAAGCCATTTTACTATTTATTCTATAAATCAGATATCTGATTTAATATATCAGATATCTTATATAATATATAAGATATCTGATATATTATATTAGATATCTTATATAAATAAGATATCTTATATGTCAATTTAGATATCTTATATGCTATATAAGATATCTGATATGCTATATAAGATATCTTAATTGGCATATAAGATATCTTTTATGCTATATAAGATATCTGATATGCTATGTAAGATATCTTATATAGGATATAAGATATCTTATTTACTAAAGAAGATATCTCATTTGTTCAATTAAATAAGATATCTCATTTAGTATATCAGATATCTTATTTAGTATATCAGATATCTATATTAATATATTAGATATCTTATTTAACAAACAAGATATCTTATATGGTAAATAAAATATCTTATATGTGGAATTAAATAAGATATCTAATATGATATATCAGATATCTCATATTGGATATAAGATATCTTATATAGGATATAAGATATCTGATATACTAATTCAGATATCTTATATTCTATATTAGATATCTTATATCCTATTTAAGATATCTGATATAATGTATAATAAATAGTAAAACGGCTTGCCAGAAAGCCGTTTTACTATTTATTCTATAAATCAGATATCTAATTTAATATATCAGATATCTTATATAATATATAAGATATCTGATATATTATATCAGATATCTAATATAAAATAGATATCTTATATGTCAATTAAGATATCTAATATGCTATATAAGATATCTGAATTGACATATAAGATATCTAATATGCTATATAAGATATCTGATATGCTATATAAGATATCTCATATAGGATATAAGATATCTTATTTACTAAAGAAGATATCTCATTTATTAAATCAAATAAGATATCTCATTTAGTATATCAGATATCTTATTTAGTATATTAGATATCTATATTAATAAATAAGATATCTTATTTAACAAATAAGATATCTTATATGGTAAATTAGATATCTTATATGCGGAATTAAATAAGATATCTCATATATTATATCAGATATCTTATATAGGATATAAGATATCTAATATAGGATATAAAATATCTGAATTAGTATATCAGATATCTTATATCCTATATTAGATATCTTATATCCCATATAAGATATCTGATATAGTATATAAGATATCTATTTTGCTTAATAAATAGTAAAACGGCTTGCCATAGAAATCACATTTACTGGAGTAGTATCGTATGTGATCGCAATTACAAAACATTTTCAAAAAAGATCAGCGACGAAGAATAGCAGATAAGTTTTGGCATTTTTTCCAGTACTATATTAAGGTCTTAAATCGAAGTCCACTTAATACCTTAAGAAGTCCACTTCATACCCGGCATTTTTATAGTTTCCTTGTCAGTCACGCCCCACTTGAAATGTAGTTGATCGCACGCGCATTTTGACATTGGGACCGCAATATAAATTTATGGAACGATATTCGCGATCCTTCGCGATCCTTAAATTCCTAGTACATTTGATTGCAGTCCATGTCTGTTCATCTGAACAGTCTGGCTTGCTACTGATTCTATGTTTTATGAATATGACTTGGGTACATACATTCTGTATTTCTTGTTGTCTACATAAAAGTCTTGTCACTTTGCACATTTGTTGCATGTTTCACAGGTTTGCTTTGGTCTGAATAAGGGTCCAAAACATGGTAAAACAAAGGAAACAAACTTTCATTTTATCTGTTTCCGCTCGGTTCCAGCAAATAGGCGTATGATTTATCCTTTCTGGGTCCGTTGGAACACCCCAAACCATCCCAGACTACCCCTTACCACCCTAAAATTACCTCAAACCATACCCCAAAACCCATTTTAAACTTCTTGAGTCACAAATCAAACAGTTGAAAATTGAATATTACTACATGACATATTTGTCATCATTATAGATCAAAGGACTAATAGTCCTAAGAGTCTGCTAGCTTGTAAAGTACTAATGGAGTGCTGTGTATCTTCTATGCAATTTTACACAATACATGCAAAAAAGATAGACGACATTCCAATGCTACCAATACTACACCATAAGATGGAGCTCTATGGAATATATCAAGCATCTGGGCATTGCACTTCCTGAAAAGAAGACTTTCTTTAAAAACTCTTAAATTCTGCTGGTAAGTGCATGTCCTTGACAAACCTGACCTCAAGGCCAAGTCTTGGAGAAATTTCAAACTACACTGAAAGATGATTCTGCATGCAAAATTTCTAACTAGGACGGATGGACTCACTAATATACACTTAAATGCAGCTGTGGTGACTATGTCTTGCTCAGCGCAAGCGGGCTTGACAAAAAGGAAGATATTTGTTCAAGTTATTTTTTTTCAAACTATTAGCACATTGTTGACAGATCCATTCCTTATCCTCCACACTTTTATGTCCTAATGTACAGAGTCTTTTCATCTCAGGCTTTAGACCCTGAATATCAAATTTAACATCAGAATGTCTGAAAAATGTTTGACAACAACTTGTACATATGTACTGGGGACCACAAGACACCAACTTGTGAAACTGTGTGACTATAGAACTTTCTTTGTTTTTAAATTTCTTACTGCTCAAACAATCTTTTGATGTGTCACTTAACTTACGTTTCTTATTCAGGGAGGTTTGCAATTCTTCACATATAAGGGGTGAATCAAGTAATGCGGAACCTGTTCATGTAAGCTGTCAGCAAGCTGGGAGGAAGCATAAGGCTGTGATGGACACAACTCAAATGAAATACATTCTTGTAAAGGAGGATAGGTAGTTATGTCACAAATTTGAAACCCAGCTCATTGGTATCGTTTTATGGTCTCCCTGCAAACATGAGATATACAGAGCGAATGCAAATCAAACTGACTCACCGCTGTTGTAGTAATGGAATTATCAGAACTAAACAATCTACGCAAATGTAAGGAAAATGCCAGTTATATTTGTTTTCTTTAACAAAATGTTTTTGCCATTAACATTTGGCATTCCATCTGAAGCTCTTGCATGTGACTCAAAAAGGTAGAAACAGTCACCTTGTTCCAATAATGCAATAGAAAAGCCGTTGCAAATGCAGACTGCATATGGGTTGAATGAGAAAGTCATAGCGAGTCCTGTCTCTAAATCAAGGAAAGGATACATTTAAATTTCCTGAAAATGTTTTTTTTTTTTTTCACTTTCCAGGGATAATGCTGGTTGTCAAGTGAAAAATAAGATGGCAAATCACATGGCTCTAAATAGTCATGATATGTCTTTCTTTTTTGCATACTTGTATAATTTATCTCCTGCAAACAGAATTTCATTCATGTTGTTGACATTCAACTTGTTGGTACAGATCCTTTTCTGTACAGCTTTCACCAATAATACTAAATAACATGGTAGGCATTGACGCCCTCTTGAATCAGGACTAAATATCCCATCTCTTTGATGGATACTTCCTTGCAATAATATAGATGCATTTTCTTGTAGCGACACCGCCTTGTGGCTGCGAAGAAGCAGCCGCGTAGAAGCAGCCACGACGGTGGCGTCAAATGATAACACGTATGGAATAGAACAGAATTGTGTGTACGGACCCTTGCCGTGGCCTGAAAAGTCGCAATGATTAAAGCGAATAACACCGAGTGTTTCAACTGAGACATGTGATGTCAGTCAGCCAATGAAAGTGCTCAGCGATACGTGTCTGGTTTCCGACCTTCTGGGTGTTGCGACAACTGTGTGTGTTGTCGTATGACAACCAGCTTGCTTACTAGAATCTACCAGCTGTCGAACAGTTTATTTTTCGCGAGGCTACAGACATGAAAGCTTCTTTTACCTGCATTTTTGAAATTCATGGTGTGTCGCTCGCGAAAAACGACGACAGATACTTGTTGAGTTCTTCAGCAAAATTCCTGATGCCATAAAGTGCATTTCAGGTAGGCAACCGGTAGCGCAGGACATTGATGTTTGCTAATTTCTACTTATAGGGCCTGTCCCTACAATTATGAAATAATCGAAGCTTCGAAGGACAGGCCCTATAAGTAGAAATTATCCAATGTCAAGCTCCTGTGACCAGTAGTGTAGTGTAACTTGGTACCTATTACCAGCGTGCATTGATTATAGGGTATTCAGAAATCACGGCCCGCAGACCACGGCCCCTGCCCATCAGGGCCAGCGAAGTAGTTGGGCTGCCTATAGTCTCTAGGGCAGAGTTGCCTTAGGCAGGGCCTGTTCATCATTTGGGTTGGGTAAAAGTCCCACAAATCTGGAGGCAATATCTTTAAATGGATACATTGTTGCATTTTTTCTTTTCTTTTTATTCGCTAGAATCATCATACAGCAAATACAATGTATAAATAGACTCTAAGGCTGGCTAATCTGGTCGATTATCACTCCTGTCATTGTGATTGATTATTTATCACGAAAGATTTGGTCAATTTACTTGTCTGTCTGAGCAGGACTCTTCCCATGTTATACTTTACTGTATGTATTTGGTCAAATAGGCCTGAGCAAACAGTGTAGACCCAGATGGGATGCCGCAAAATGTGGCGTCTCATTGATTATAAGACATCTGTAATGATAATCATTTTTGTGGAATTTATAGATCAGTTAATCAATTATCTGATTAATTTTGTCGGCCTAAATAGTCTGTGTGAATAAAAGTAATATGCTCCATCTATTTTCGCATTAAATTCAATATTGCGTTAAAGTGATTTCTCAATGAAAATAAACGGCCGCACCACCTACCTGCTGGATGTTTTAGATACAAAGTCACGCTTTAGTGGGCAAGGTTTGTTTTCAGAAATACACTGTTGTTTTGTGATTTCCGCTTAGAAAAGAAATATATTGACCATGGTGATAACAGTCCTTAATGACATTTACACCTATATCTATTAAATCAATTTTTACAGCTAAGACTAACTTATTTTTGCTATGAAAATATCAAATCTAAGGTATCCGTACTTTATTTTGAAAATGGCCAAAATTTGCAAAAATCACATTACAATTACATGATGATTTTCTGCCAAAAATTTAATTAACGCGAAGTCACATGGCTTTTGGTTCAAAATGGCGGCAACATGGTTGGCTTGTTTACACAAATGCTTTCACAAATCAAATCCAAAGAACTGCATTATTTGTACATAAAATAAATGCTCAGATAATAATTTAGATGACTTCAGGATTATTTTCAGCATTTGTCTCTGTAAGAAGTTATGATGAAACGTTTTACAATTAGTAACGCGAAAATACATGAAACCGAGCTAAATAATAACAGCAAAAAATTCTAAGATGTGAATTATATGGGACTAGACATAAAAAAATATAGTAATTATTCTACTGTACACATATGTATAGTAAAAGATCACAAATCTTGATTTTGATCATGGTTCTGTTGGGCATCCCAGTAGGGCTAGCTGTTGAAAGAACTTATAAGCATTAAAAGCTCTACACAGCTTATGTTGTCGATTTCTAAAATTCTTATATGCAACCTTTTATTTAAGGCTCTTTATCTTTATTGATAATGACTGAAATATTTTTGACCCACATCCTCAATTATCTGGACAATTTTTATTAGCTGCAAAAATACCAAGAACATTTTGAATCCTCAGTCATAGTGACATGCCCATGCTCCAACCCTGCACATACATAAGCATATAGGTGTAGGCAAGTGAATTTTGTTGTCTGAACACTAAAGCTGGCACAATTGATCAGATACAGTCATTTGGCTAGTTCCAGGTAAAGTTATGCTTCATAACAATTTCCAAATAAATGCCATTTCAAAAACAAGAGGGCCATGATGGCCCTGTAACGCTCACCTGAGCAACATAGCACTTTGAGAGCCTGATCTAGAACTGATCAAGGCAAACATTCTGATCAAAGTTCAAAATGATTATAACAAAGTTTTCTGCTGATTTGGCCTGGTGACCTAGTTTTTGATACCAAGCGACCCAGTTTCGAACTTGACCTAGGACTCATCAAGACAAACATTTTGTGCAAGATTAATGATGATTGCTTGAAAAATGTGACCGCTAGAGTGATAACAAGGTTTTCTGTTGATTTGGCCCGGTGACCTAGTTTTTTACCCCAAGTGACCAGGTTTCAAACATATCCTAAGACTCATCAAGACAAACATTTTGAGCAAGATTCATGATAATTGCTTCAAAAATGTGACTGCTAGAGTGTTAACAAGGTTTTCTGCAGGTTTGGCCTGGTGACCTAGTTTTTGACACCACGTGACCCCAGGTGTTCCAGTTTCGAACTTGACCTACAAATCATCAAGACAAACATTTTGAGCCAGATTCATGATGATTGTTTCAAAAATGTGACCGCTAGAGTGTTAACAAGGTTTTCTGTTGATTTGGCCCGGTGACCTAGTTTTTTACCCCAAGTGACCAAGTTTCAAACATATCCTAAGACTCATCAAGACAAACATTTTGAGCAAGATTCATGATAATTGCTTCAAAAATGTGACTGCTAGAGTGTTAACAAGGTTTTCTGCAGGTTTGGCCTGGTGACCTAGTTTTTGACACCACGTGACCCAGTTTCGAACCTGACCTTGAAATCATCAAGACAAACATTTTGAGCAAGATTCATGATTATTGCTTCAAAAATGTGACCGCTAGAGTGTTAACAAGGTTTTCTGCTGATTTGGCCCGGTGACCTAGTTTTTGACTCCAAGTGACCCAGTTTCGACCTGGACCTATAAATCATCAAGACAAACATATTGAGCAAGATTCATGATGATTGCTTAAAAAATGTGACCGATAGAGTGTTAACAAGGTTTTCTACTGATCTGGCCCGGTGACCTAGTTTTTGACCCCAAGTGACCCAGTTTCGAACTTGACCTAGAAATCATCAAGACAAACATATTGAGCAAGATTCATGATGATTGCTTCAAAAATGTGACCGCTAGAGTGTTAACAAGGTTTTCTGCTGATCTGGGCCGGTGACCTAGTTTTTGACCCCAGGTGACCCAGTTTCAGATTTGACCTAGAAGTCATCAAGACAAATATATTGAGCAAGATTCATGATGACTGCTTCAAAAATGTGACCGCTAGAGTGTTAACAAGGTTTTCTGCTGGTCTGGCCCGTTGACCTAGTTTATGACCCCAAGTGACCCAGTTACAAACTTGACCTAGAAATCATCAAGACAAACATATTGAGCAAGATTCATGATGATTGCTTCAAAAATGTGACTGCTAGAGTGTTAACAAGGTTTTCTACTGATCTGGCCCGGTGACCTAGTTTTTTACCCCAGGTGACCCAGTTTCGAACTTGACCTAGAATTCATCAAGACAAACATGATGAGCAAGATTCATGATGATTGCTTCAAAAATGTGACCGCTAGAGTGTTAACAAGGTTTTCTGCTGATCTGGCCAGGTGACCTAGTTTTTGACCCCAGGTGACCCAGTTTCGAATTTGACCTAGAAATTATCAAGACAAATATATTGAGCAAGATTCATGATGATTGCTTCAAAAATGTGACCGCTAGAGTGTTAACAAGGTTTTCTGCTGATCTGGCCCGGTGACCTAGTTTTTGACCCCAAGTGACCCAGTTTCGAACTTGACCTAGATTTAATAGAGGCAAACATTTTGAGCAAGTTTCATCAAGATTGGGTCAAAATTATGACCTGTAGAGTGTTAACAAGTTTTTCTTTTGATTTGACCTGGTGACCTAGTTTTTGACCCCAAGTAACCCAGTATCAAACTTGTCCTAGATTTCATAAAGGCAAACATTCTGACCAAGTTTCATCAAGATTGGGTCAAAACTGTGACCTCTAGAGTGTTAACAAACTAATTGTTGACGACGAACGACGGACGACGACGGACGACAGACATAGGGTGATGACAATAGCTCACCCTGAGCTTATGCTCAGGTGAGCTAAAAATGAGTCAAAAGTGTGACATTGGAGGTCAAAAATAAAAATCAGTTTGAGTCAATGCTGTCTATCAAAATATTAACTTTGATGATACAGGTTTCACAAAATGTAGATGGGAAATGAAAAGAAGAAAACACTTTTTAGAAAATTTTGAATTCATTTGAACCTTTTTGTATTTTTTATTTAATTACGGAATTTTTCCAAAATGGAATATGTTTGGAAATACATATCTTTTCCACACAATTTTACATATGTATTGATAACATATATGTAAAGGAAAAAACTGACATAAAAATTGGCCATTTTTATGTTATTTACTGAGAATTTTGGCTTTTTAAAGCAAATTTAAGCACTTGTTTTTTTATCTTTACCTCAAGAAGTTTTTATAAAAACCTGATTGGGTGGAATTAAGCAGTAAAAGATGCACTGAGGACAACATTAAGTATCCTGCTGCATGTATGCAAAATTTTGACAGGTTGTGACAAGCCGTTTTTTCTCAAGCTATTTAAAAAAATTGTTGTATTTTACAATAATTTGTTACACTCGGGACATAATGAGAAACTTTAATATTATTCTACTTTTCATTCAATTTCTCTCTGACAGCTTGCATTTATTCTAAGTTTTATGTCATGGAAACACTTTGTAGTTGAAATAATTCAAGTTTTTACTAACCTGCAACTATATTTGTACATAAAATAATTAATTATAGAACACAAATAATTGAACTTTAGTATAAAGAAAGTAGTCATTCTGCACAAGAAAGGCTTTCTATAAGCAGTGGTTTTGTTAGGTGCTTAGGGAAAACCAATATGCTTGATTAAAATATTTAATATTGTGTCCTTCACTTTATGTTGGAATGCAGCCATTTAAATTATGTTAGAATGCAACCATTTAAAAGTCTTCGGCCTGAACCGTTACACTCGGGACAAAAAAAAAATGCTCTTTAGTTTAGTGATATTGATAGAGCCGGTTTGACTTTCATTTAGTCCTCTGGTGTCAAATTTCATCAGTATCCGTCTCCCCGACAACAGTTCAGGTAGTTTCAATCACAATTGCTATCTTGAATATCTATTTTGAATGTCTTCTCATGAACTGAAAGTCCCAATTGACATGAAGCTTGGTAAGGAAGCATGCATCTGGATGACTTGTATGTCAATAAAAGCTAAAATCATTCTGATCGGAAATCCAAGATGGCAGATAACTTGAAAATTAATCTATTTTTCGCTTCTTCTCTTGATCTTAAAGGCCAGTTGACTCGAAACTTTGTAGGAAGCATCATGGTGACTGGCAGATCAAAAATGGCTAAAATTGTTCCTATTGGAAATCCAGGATGGCTGCCATGGAGGCCATCTTGAAAATCTTTTTTTTTTTTTGCTTCGTCTCCTGAACTGAAAGGCCAGTTGACTTGAAACTTGGTAGGACACACTGGGTGACTTGTAGATCAAATATAGCTTAAACCATTCCGATCATAAATCCAAGATGGTCGCAATCTTCAAACTCTATTTTTTGCTTCTTCTTCTGAACTGAAAGGCCAACAGACTTGAAACTTGGTAGGAAGCATCAGGTTTTACTTGTAGATCACATATAGCTCAAATCTTTCCAATCAGATATCCAAGATAGCCATCTTGAAAATCTATTTTTCTCTTCTGCTAAACCGAAAGGCTAACTGGCTTGGAACTTGATAGGAAGCATCAGGCTGACTTGTAGAGAAAAAAAAGCTAAAATCCTTCCAATCGGCAATCCAAGACGGCCTCCATGGCTGCTATCTTGGAAATCTATTTTGCGCTTCTCCTGAACCAAATGGCCAGTAGACTCTTAACTTGGTAGAAAGCATCAGGGTGATTGTAGATCAAAAACTGCGAAAATCGTGCCGATCAGAAATACAAGATGGCCGCCAATCTTGAAAATCTATTTTGAACATCTTCTCCTGAACAGAAAGGCCCACTGACTCTAAACTTATCAGATAGGAAGTATCGAGATGACTTGTAGATCAAAAATAATTGATCATTCTGATCAGTAATCCAAGATGGTTGCCCTAGCAGCCCTATTGAAAATCTATTTTGAACTTTTTCTCCTGAAACAAAAGGGCCATTGACTTGAAACTTCATTGGAAGTATTGAGTTGACTTGTAGATCAAAAGTAGCTAAAATCATTCTGATTGGAAATCCAACATAGCTGCCATCTTGAAAATCTATATTGAACCAAAAGCCAACTGACACAAACTTCTTTGGTAATCAGGTGAGCGATGCAGGGCCATCTTGGCCCTCTTGTTTAGTTTAGGGTCTGTCTTGACCTCTCCCTAAACTTTCTCACTTTTTCTGCTGATGAGCCTGGCCTCTTTTTTTTCTGTAAACTTTTTGGACCTTGAGGCAAAAGACAGCTTCACAACAAATTTTGTCATTTTTCACAAATTTAACAGTTCAGCTGTAAAAAATCAAGAAATTTCATACCACAATTCATTACAAAAACTTTATGTCCCGAGTGTAACGCTATTTTATTAATTTTACTGCTGTATAAAGATGATTTTTAAAATACAGGCACTTATATCTAAATATATTTTATGTTTTCTGTTTCATGATGCATATCTTTGACCTTATATATGAAGGTATGATTAGATTGTAAGACCATCATTTTCCAACCAAACATGATTTTTGTTGTACGCAAAGACAAAAAACATCAAGATTTTTAAAAATATTACATCAATACAGTCTTATTTCCATTAAAAGTCCCTTCAAAATTAAAGTACAAAGACTCTTCTTATAACTTGTGATGGGTTTACTTTTGTTACTTTTTATGGTACTGATTTAAGGCACTAAACAATGTACAAAGGCTTTAATGTAAATAAGGTGTTACACTCGGGACATTTGTTTTTAGGTTCTAAAAAGGCACACAAGCCTTTCACTATAGAAATCTTTGGATGTATTAACTTTTGGGCACTTGGTTTCATGAAATATAAAACAGAATGCAAATTAAAGCAGCATATGGAGATGACATGAGCATTTAAAGTCAAAATGTTACACTCGGGACATTTGTGGGTTACAACACATATAATGGTGCTTGTTAAGTATAAATGAACATGCATTAGTAAGTTCATGCTTTTTAGGAAGCTGTAACATTGGACATCAACTAGGGTTAGTCTGGCTAATATACAGATCTACTGTATGCAAATTATAATAGACTTCTTTCAAAGATTGGTGTTTTGGGGTTGACAAAATTTTCCACACATGCTTCCTTCTGAGAGGGTTCAAAAGTAAAAAAAATATTTGAAAAAAAATTATCCATATCCAAAAACTATATGCCTAATAAGTGATGTTTACTGTGAAATATAAGGTTATCTCTACAAGAGTGTTTATTCTGTATGATAGCCAGATGAAAATTGACGTTTACTTTAAATGTCACACTTTTTTCGTTACACTCGGGACAAATGTTAATGTTACAGAAATTGTTTTCTATTGAACCTATACATATGAAATTTGGCCACAACTTTAACATTTTTACAACACATAATGTGGCATAAACTTATCATAAGCAAGTCTTTTCAGTTTTGGTGCAGGTCAGTTTGAAAAAAAAAGACTCATTTTTTTTTAAATGGCCCATAAGTGGCTGATCAAAATTTGGATTTTATTGGCTGATACAGAGTACTAGCCTTCCTTGAAATACCACACCAAAGACTTTGTCCTTCGCCTTAGGTTATCTGCCCTTATGATGAATGTGAAGTTCTCCACTGATTTGGGCTAGTTCCAAATAGTTTCGCTCGTTCTGAATAATAAATGAGGGATCTGTAAAAATCCCTCACATAATGCAACAGCCTCTATATATTACTTTATCAACTTGTATTATGTGTTACGGAGAAAATTAATTCAATATAAAGACATTTGTCACAAAGCGACATGTTCACAAAGACCTTAAAACAGATCCTTTAAGCAAAAATCGTATAATTCATGGCATAACAATTTTTCGGCATGTACACCCTCCTTACTGCAAAATTTAGTGCCTATTTTCAATGAGGTTTAAGAAGCTGAAAGAAGTATGTGCATAAGGTCCTATTTTCCCCCTTCTGATGCCTGAAAATAAAATATGCTTGCAGTAAAATTATGCGTTAATTAATCCAATTGTAGCTAGTGTTTAGCACTGTGTGATGCTGCTACAAAGTCTCCCTGCACTTTGTCAAAGTGCAGATAATATATAAGCGACGACATGAAAAACCTGTCTTTGAGGTTTTCGACCAAATAAGACTCAGACCTGCTTACTCAGCTGTAGACTGGCTAACTCGGCCATTGCGCCGGATTAGCTAGTCTTGAAAGTTTTGATAGGTTGTTTACTGTCTAGACAGCGAACAACAACAGTGCTGATCAGACTGCGCATAGCAAAAACCACGTGTCTTTGTTGTTCGCATATGGCATAAGCTTATTATCCCATGAAGAGGCTCATATATCGCTTCAATAGTCTGTCACATGTCTTAGATTCTTGTACATACACTACATCAATATCTACACTCCTTTAAACACAGCATGTGAACAACTTACCTAAAATTTGATTTCTGTGTCGGTTACTCACCTCAACTCCTTACCATACTTTATTTAAAATTGAACAAGAGGCCCACGGGCCACTCACCTGAGTAGCATTGTGAGTGCAAATATGCAGATGTTATGTAACATTTTTCCAATCCTGTTATCGCAACTAATGGAAAGATCATCCTTTAAGCAGTTCTTAATTTTGAAGAAGAATATTATATATGGCAAGACAGTCAATGGAGTGTGATCATTTGAACAAACTCTCAATCACATTTCAACAGTAGGATCAATGTGAAATTTGGTTGCTATTGCCTAAGTGGTTTCTGAAGAATCATGATTTTATACATGTAAACAGCACAGTGGCAGGGAAATATAATAAACATAAACAAGATGGTAGCCATCTTGGATTTCCAATCAGAATGATTTTAGCTACTGTTGATCTACAAGTCACTTTGATACTTCCAATGAACTTTAAGTCAATTGCCCTTTCGGTTCAGAGGAAAAAGTTCAAAACAGATTTTCAAGATGGCCACCATAGCCCCAATTTGAGATTTCTTATCGCAACCATTTGAGCTATTTTTGATCTACAAGCCACCCTGATGCTTCCTACCAAGTTTCGAGTCAATAAATGGCCTTTCAGTTCAGAAGAAGTAAAGAAAAATAGATTTTCAAGATGGCTGCCATCTTGGATTTCCAATCCGAATGATTTTAGCTATTTTTATATCAACATGTCATCCTGATGCTTCCTACCAATTTTCAAATTAACTGGCCCTTTGGTTCAGGAAAATAAGTGAAAGGAAAAGAGTTTCAAGATGGCCACCATGACAGCCATCTTGGTTTTCCTATCCAAACAATTTAAGCTATTTTAGATCTACAAGTCACCTGAATGCTTCCTACCAAGTTTCGAGTCAAATGGCCTTTCAGTTCAGGAGAAGAAGCGAAAAATAGATTTTAAAGATGGCTGTCATAGCGGCCATCTTGGATTTCTGATAGGGATGATTTTATCTATTTTTGATCTACAGGTCACCCTGATGCTTCCTACCTAGTTTAAAGCCAATAAGCCTTTTGATTCAGGAGAAGAAGTGAAAAATACTTTTTCAAAATGGCCACCATGGCAGCCATCTTGGACTTCCAATCAGAACGATTTTAGCCATTATTAATCTATAAGTCACCCCAATGCTTCCTACCAAGTTTCAAGTCAACTGGCTTTTGGGTTTAGGAGAAGAAGCGAAAAAAAGATTTTCAAGATAGCCACCAGGTGGCCCTCTTGTTCCGATCAGCATGGTTTTAACTATTTTTGATCTACAAGTCACCCTGATGCTTCCTACCAAGTTTGGAGTCAGTTGGCCTTTTGGCTCAGGAGAAGAAGCGAAAAATAGATTTTCAAAATGGCCGCCATCTTGGATTTCCGTTTGGAATGATTTCAGCGTCTTGTGATCTATAAGTCACCCCATGCTTCCTAGCAAGTTTGGAGTCAATTGGCCTTTCGGTTCAGGAGAAGAAGAGAAAAATAGATTTTCAAGATGGCTGCCATGGCGGCCATCTTGGATTTCCGATCAGCATGATTTTAGCTATTTTTGATTTACAAGTCACCCCGATGCTTCTTAGCAAGTTTGGAGTCAATTGGCCTTTCGGTTCAGGAGAAGAAGCAAAAAATAGATTTTCAAGATGGTGGCCACCTTGGATTTCCGATCAGCACGATTTTAGCTAGTTTTGATCTACAAGTCACCCCGATGCTTCCTAGCAAGTTTGGAGTCAACTGGCCTTTCGGTTCAGGAGAAGAAGCTAAAAATAGATTTAAGATGGCTGCCATGGCGGCCATCTTGGATTTTCGATTGGCAAGATTTTAACTATTTTTGATCTACAAGTCACCCCAATGCTTCCTAGAAAGTTTGGAGTCAATTGGCCTTTCGGTTCAGGAGAAGAAGCGAAAAATAGATTTTCAAGATGGCGGCCATCTTGGATTTTCGATCGGCACAATTTTAACTATTTTTGATGTACAAGTCACCCCGATGCTTCCTACCAAGTATCGAGTCAATCTGCCCAGGGGTGTAGGAGGAGTAGGCTTTTAAATTGTTGACGCCGCACAACGGACGACGGACATTGACTGACCACAATAGCTCACCATGAGCACTTCGTGCTCAGGTGAGCTAACAGGTACAATTTACTACCGAATGTTTTGTCTAGAAATAGCTCAGTGGGTGGCAAACAGTTTAGCCCCTGATGTGACACCGCATTTTGTAGCATCTCATGGGGGTTTACAATGTTTGCTCGGGACTGTCTGGCCAAATACATCCAGTAAAGTATGACCGATTTCAATATAATTTTGCAGGAGTGTTACTTTGGTGATCCTCTACCAAGATTGTTCAAGCCATTTGGATTCGTCAAAAAACATAGCTGCCAGGGGGCGGGGCTTATTTTCCCTTTATATCTATATAGAAAACTTTAAAAATCTTCTTGTCAGAAACCACTGGACCGATTTTAATATAATTTTGCAGGAATGTTTGTTTGGTGATCCTCTACCAAGATTGTTCAAGCCATCTGGATTCGTCAAAAAACATGGCTGCCAGGGGGCGGAGCTTATTTTTCCTACATGTATATATCTATACGGAAAACTTTTAAAAGCTTCTTGTCAGAAACACTGGGCCGATTTCAATATAATTTTACAGAAACGTTCCTTTAGTAATCCTCTACCAAGATTGTTCAAGCCATTTGGATTCCTCAAAAAACATGGCCACCAGAGGGCGGGGCTTATTTTCCCTATATATCTATACAGAAAAGTTTAAAAATCTTCTTGTCAGAAACCACTTGACCGATTTCAATATAACACGGCAGGAATGTTTCTTTTGTAACCTTCTACCAAGATTGTTCAAGCCGTCATGATACGTCAAAAACCATGGCCGCCAGGGGGGTGGGGCTTTTTTTTTTTAACTCACCTGAGCTCTGCTCAGGATGAGCTATAGTGATCACTTTTCATCTGTCCATTAACATTTTCAAATGACTTCTCCTCTGAAGCCGCTGAGCCAGTTTTGCTCAGATTTCATGTGGAGCCTCCTTAGGGTGGGGGAGTAAAAGACTGCTAAAATGGTCGTGGTCCATTGACCCAAGATGGCCTCCATGCACATATATGGTAAAAACCTTTAAAAATCTTCTCCATAACCGAGGATGCCTTGGGGCTGAATTTTTGCAAGAATCATTATGGCAAAGAGGTCTACCAAAGTTGTTATACAGTACAGCTTTCACGAAGGTTATATCGTTCGCGCTCCACGATAAAAAATTTTGCTCGTTAGCGCGAAACAAGCGTGGGATGAGCGTGGGTTTAGCGCGGGTTTAGCGTGGGTTTTGCGCGACGCGTGAAGAATGGAACGCGAGGTTACGTAATCGTAGCGCGAAACGTATTACTGGCACGAGCGTGACAAGCGTGGAAAGGATTAACGACAATAGTAAAATATTTCTATCACAGGTGAGTCTGTGAATAAAGATCGATTCACGGTACTTTTGCAGTAGATTTTGATCCAGAAGTTCTCATTCTGTTGACAGAAAACCACAGCACAATAAATAAAAATGCACATTATCTACATGTATGTGTGGACTTGCGCAACCTGAGCCGAGTCTTCCTTGTTTTATATCATTTTGTCCGTCGGGAAATTGAGATTCCCCTTCAACTTAATTTATGTCCAGTCGGGGAAGTATTTCACAATCTGGCAATAAAATGCTTCCTTTTTTTTTTTTTTTTTTTTTTTGTTAGCGGTTTAGATGAGTTATTGCATATGCGACCAGCATGTACAGCCCGACGTTAACCGGAGTTCCTTGGTGTAATTTGACGAAATACCTGGCCGATTTTTATTTATTTGTTTTTCCATCATATAGTACAGTCAGCGTGGAGGTTATATCGTCCATTCTCATGCGGATGCGTAAGTTGATCGGAGTCTGCACTAGTCGCAAAAGTCTCATTGTACCAAATGAGTTTTCCCAATCGCCGCACTCCGTGTCCCCAAAAATTAGGTTCATTCCCTTGTTCTCTTAAAATATTTTCCAAAGTTGCAATGATACGCCACCAGACGACGACACACAATTCTGGGACGTTCGCATTTCCAGAAAAGATTACAAAAATACAAGTGGAGATACCCGGAAGAAGCAACAGTCACATTCCCTTGCCCCGCATGAAGAAACCGCGTGCTCGTAACGGTAACGTCACGAGAAATCGAGGCGGATACAGCTAAGAGAAAAACACACTTATGTGCGTTAAATTATACAGAATTTTTTTCGTCAGAACTGCATATGAAACTTGCATGTATAAAAAGTAGAACCTAAGTATTGGGACAGAAAGGCCTATGCAAAGTGTAGACACAGGTCAGACGCCGCAGAGAAAAGGGGAATGCAACTAGTGAGGGGGAACAGGGAACATGGAAATTTGGAAACACTTTTAGGACATAAGACGTGCGACCAGTGAAGACTCAGATCATCTTCTGATGCAAGGGCTGTCAGATTTTGCCGGTTGTGGTGACAAACAGGTATGTACATGTAAACTTGGTCGGCCTCGGTGGCTCAGTTGGATGCGCCGTCCGACTGGAGACCAGGAGGTCGCGGGTTCAACCCCCGCCGAGGTCGGCAACATTCTTTCGTAGAGATTGATCATGAAATATTTTCTACGGTCATTCTCTCCCTTCCGCTGATTCAAGAAGGGCAGTTGTCAGTTTCTGGCGAAAGACTGTGCACAATACTGGTTAACCGCTTAGAGGACTAAGACTGCCCAGTAAACGTGTGGTTAGGTAAACTGACCGCGCTCGACATGACCCCATTGGGTTGACTGGGCCGTAAAACCTCAACACAAGCAAACATGTAAACTTCAGTTCTTGAAGAGATTACAAATCTCTGGTTAAATACATCACCGTTTCAGTGAAGGTTCAAATACGTTCTGTGGCGTCTGATCTGGGTCTACACTGTTTGCTCAGGCATGTCTGTCCGAATACGTAGAGTAAGTACGGAAATTAGATCAAACCGAACCCCTTTCAGAAATCGTCCTGGATCCGCCCCTGATTCATAAAAGAAATGCTGTGTTCGACTCGTAAATTTCATTATCAAGGCATATGCAATTAGCTCCCTTTAAACAGTAAAACCTAGAGTGAGGGCCTTACCCCGCATTTACCAGGGTATAAATAAATATTGGCACTGTTATTCTTTTACATCATCTATATATTGAGAACATTAGGATTATTAAAATACCCAGAAAATGCAACAGTCACAAAGCAACATTCTTTCCCTTGCCCCGCATGAAGAAACCACGTGCTCGCAGCGGTAACGTCACGTGAAATCGTGGCGGGAAACCGCTTCGGGAGAAAAACACAACTTAATTTATAGAGCCTTTTCTCGTCAGAAATGTACACAAAACTGGCACGTATTAAAAAAATAAAGAACCTAAGTATTGGAACAGATAGGCCTATGCCAACAGTGCAGACCCAGATTAGACGCCGCAGAGAACAAGGGAATGAAACTAATTTGGGGGAACACGAATCCTGACAATTTGGAAAACGAGACCTGTGCGACAAGTGAATACTAAGATCAACCTGCGAATCAGTCTTCGCTGTTTGTATGAGCTTCTTTGGCCTCTGGGCTTTTCAAGATCATTCTCCGAGTGTATACTTTTCTTAATTAAAGCCAATATTGGTGTCTTCAGAAGGTGTCTTTCACCTTCAAGCTAATGACAATTCAGATGAGTGAGTGAGTGTTTTACGTCCAACTAACAGTTAGGTCATGGAGAGATGGGGGCCTTGGTTTAAAGTCTCATATGAAAGACTGAAGAAGCCTGGGATCGAACTCATGACCCTTGCATGGGTTACAAGGCGAGCAGCTTTACCACTACACCACCGACTCCGAGGCACCCTTTCCTAATATGTCATACTGTTAAATATTTTATAAATGGGTCGCAGATATTGCACCATGCCCCGCCACTATACTAACATCAAGCAAGTGTCATAACTCTGTTAATAAATTAATAAAGTTTCAAGAAAATACCTTGAATTGTTTTCAAGTTACAGAGCGAACACAAATATATTACAGAAATCACTATGATATTCTCGATGTTCAAAGGGCCATGACTCCAAAAGTAGGCTCACTCATCAACGTATATGAAAGAAAAGAAGGGCACTTGTCAGTTTCTGCTGAAATGATTAACAGCTAATGTCTGCCTGCCCCGGAAATGTGTGCGGGCTCGACAAGACCGAAATAGTTTTGACTGGGCCGTCTACGTCGGTACAAGGTTATTATGAATGAAGTATAATTTACGATGCCCGCGCCGGACAAAATTTACAATACTACAATGTATGTATGACCAGCAAAGACTCAGGTCAGTCTGTGCATCGACCCACTATATAAAGCAAGCTTCTTGGATAGCCCTGAGTCCACAGACGGTGCATACTGTATGATCATCGAAGGGTCTGATCCTCGGGGGCGGGGGTCCTATATACGGCATAGTACGGATGTGCGTGCCGAATAGCCCCCTTTTTCAGCACTGCCAGGTATATGATTGGCCCCCTTTTTTCAGCAAAAAGTATATGAATGGCCCGATTTTTCTGGTTTCCTATGTGAAAGGGCCCATTTTTCTAACATCCTGGTATATGCACATGTTTTTCGCTCAGAGATTTTGCGAGGCTGCTTATCCTCTTGGTATTACATGAATTTACTGTGATATTTGTGTAACAACCAGCAAAAAAGTGGGTACAAAAAATCAAAGAATAGGTCAACATTTTAGATGATCAAGTATATGAATGGGTCCGTTTTTTTGTTTTTTTTTTTCAAAGGCGGGTATATGAATAGGGTAGGTTTTGAAATACTGGCTCGCACACCCGTACCAAAATTACCCCAAAGTTACCGCCCCCTCTTTCATGCAAATTGTCTCCATTGCATGAAATGTCAAATCCTGTTTTCTATTGCATGAAATGTCAAATCTGCTGTTTTCTGGGAAATAAAAAATATAACCGTTTATTTGTCGTCTACTGAATTAGCCCTGAGTGGTAATCCAGAAATTTCGTGTTCGATACCCGGGAGCACAAAGTGTTGTGTCCTTGAGCAAGACACCTTATCTTCATAACTTAGCATTGGTTTCTACCCAGGAAGACTCTGCCTAGAATGTCCGCAAGGGTATATAATATATATCATTTTGAAGACGCTTCCCCGCCGATGCTAGATTTACATGTGCGTCTGTTTTATTCGTTAAATAAATTGAGGTCTTGGTTTTGCATATCGGATGCTGAAGTCACAAAAACAGAACACTTTACATGAGAACGAAAGTTCTGAAGAATACTCTGTAAGCCTTTAAATATAATGTTTTAAATCTATATACTGGAAGCAAATAACATAACATAATATTTATTTGTACCGTGATAAATGCCGGGCAAAGTCCTCACACTGCAGGTTTTACTGTTTTAAGGGAGCTAACTGCAATTGACTAAAGGGAGCGGGAGTTAACTGCAATTGCTTTACGAGTCGGGACCCATCCGAAATGGGATGAAGAGGGGGCAGGCTTATTACATTAGCGGTTAACCTGTTTACTGAACACCCTTCCGTCAGAAACTTGTAACTGCCGATCTTGAAGCAGCAGAAGGAGCGAATGACCATAGCAAATACATTTGTGTTTACTAATAAACCGCACAATCTGTAGGGATCAAGAATCAAATCCGCGATCAGGTCTCGCGTTCCATTCCAGCCGGTGCGATAACATTCTTTCAAATAAAGTCAGTGCTAACAACTTATAGTTCGAAAGGAGGCATATCATATTTGCGAGAGAGAGAGAGAGAGATAGAGAGAGAGTCCACCCATTTTAGGAGCATCCGGCTATTAGATTTAGGTATTGCTAGAGATGGCTAAACTGTTTTTTTTTTTTTTTTGTTTTTTTTGTTTTGTTTTTTTTTTTTTTTTGCAAATAGTGAAGACCCTGATCAGACGCCGCGTTCTATAATCTCGGCATGACTTAAATAATTTATGTTGAAAGAGACATAAGACATCAAATCACCAGCATCATTAAGTGGTGATTTAAATGGACAGCCCTAACCCTGGTCCAGTCATCATGAGAAACCGCCGAGGCCTCGATCCGAGAAGTGTAGATACCTTTCAGCCTGTCCGTTTCTGCCTCCCATGACAAATGAAATGTTTCCATACTCCTTAAGGCCTCCCTTAATACTTCAAGCGCTCAGCACATTCAGCAGACGGCATTTTCGTATTTTTTTCTTTATTTTCCAGTGCAAATAACTGGGCAAATAAGGCGTGACATTACATATGGACCGTTTGCTGGGCAGACGATTCACATGAAAAGTTCAGCCTTCTTGCTGTAAAATACTGAAAACAGATCGGCATCTGCTCTTAAAATTTTCAGCAGCGCTCCAGAGGTTCAAGCAGTTTTCTTGGCAGCAGCAGCACGTGCTAACCTTGAAAATAATGGGTGAAAGGCGGGAATTTCCGACTTAGGAAGAGAAGCATGATAAATTGGTAAACAAACAATAAGATGGTTTGAAAAGGGACATTTCCGCTGCTAAAGTGATACGGGAAAAAATGAGCCAGCCTGAATATAGAATTTGTCAGATTTAGGGGAAAACGTGATTGTCGGCATCTGTACATTCTGCTAAGATTCTTCTAGGGACCGTGTAGAATACGTGAGGCGAACAACGAAGACCCTGACCAGATTGAGCAGATTGTTTTGGGGCTTCGCTGTTGGGAAGAATAAAATTACAACTAAAACACTACAAAATCACACATTACTTTGTAGTTTATTTGTGTTCTGACTAAACATAATAAGTCAATTATAAATCATTATTCTATTTTGTTGTACATGTATGTTAGGAGAAATGTGCACATACTTTTTTTATATTCAAAATTTTACGTTCAGATAACTCAAGCATTTTTACCTGAGACTGCATAAGGTGAGCCTGGATAAGAGTGGAAGCTAGCGCGAGCGTGATCGTTTTCACGCTGCATGATATCCCAGCGCGAGCTGAGCGCGGATTTAGCGTGGGTTTAGCGCGGGTTTAGCGTGGGATAAGCGCGGGAATAGCGTGGGATTTAATCTTTTCCGCGATCGCGCATTAGAGCGAACGATATAACCATCGTGAAAGCTGTACTGTAAGATTTGTCGTACGTTGGCATTTGACCTTTTTACGGCAAGGTCAAGTTTGCTTTCCTACGCTTTTGTATGGGAAAAACCTTTAAAAATCTTCTTCTCCAAAACCGAGCATGCCTTGTGGCTGAATCTTTGCATATATCATCGGGAATGGGGGGGCTACCAAAATTGCTAAAATAATGGTTGTACATTGACATTTGACCTTTTTGGGGTAAGGTCAATTTTGCTTCCTTATGCATTTATATGGGAAAAATGTTCAGAATTTCAAATAACATCTCCTCTGGAGCCTCTGGGCCAAATTTGCTCAAATTTCATATCGAGCCCCCTTTAGGTTGGGGGAACAAAAGATTGCTAAATTGGTCGCAGTTCATTAACCAAGATGGCCGCCATGCCCATATATAGTAAAAAACATTTAAAAATCTTCTTCTCCAGAACCGTGGATGCTTTGGGGCTGAATCTTTGCATAATTCATCGGGGACGGAGGGTCTACCAAAGTTGCTAAAATAATGGTTGTACACTGACATTTGACCTTTTTATGGCAAGGTCAAGTTTGCTTCCCTATGCAATTGTATGGGAAAAAAACATTTAAAAATGTTATTCTCCAAAATCGAGGATGGCTTGTGGCTGAATCTTTGCATATATCATCGGGAACGGGCGGTCTACCAAGGTTGCTAAAATAATTGTCACACATTGACATTTAACCTTTTTACGGCGAGGTCAAGTTTGCTTCTGTATGCATTTGTATGAGCCCCATATATTTGTATGGAAAAAATGTTGATAATTTCAAATGACTTTTCCTCTGAAGCCTAAGGGCCAGTGTTGCTCAAATTTCATGCAGAGCCTCCTTGGGCAGGAGAATTAAAGATTGCTAAAATGGGCATGGTCCATTGATCAAAATGGCTGCCATGCCCATATAATGGTAAAAAAAACTTTACAAATCTTCTTCTCCATAACCAAATAAGCCCTGGGCCCTTATCTTTGCACAGTGGCAGAGAAATATAATAAATATAAACAAGATGATGGCCATCTAAGATTTCCAATCAGAACCACCACAGAGTAATGTACATCCAGTATAGCAACTGTAGTTACTCTGAATTGTTCAGAAGGCGGTGTCACAAAAAAAGGCATTGCCTTAATTACATAATTAGATTTATATGATTTGATGGACCTGGATTTTGCTCTATATCCATATTTTCACACTTTCTTACAACCAGTGGCTTCATCCAATATTAAATTTACATTCAGAGACAAGGCTTTGTGAGAAAATTTACTATTCCTTGAAAAACAACCAACATGAACACTCTGTACTACATGCTTTCACTATCAATTTAATTTCTCAAAATCAGTCAGATGGAAATGCATTCTACTTCTTTTAATGTATAAATAAGAATGGGTCTTTATTGAGGCATCTGTGTAAAACAGATATGCATAAATAATCTTACCATGTACTGAAAAACTAAATACAATTATTTCTCTTCTGTTTTGTTTCTTTCTTCACAAAAAAATCCATTTCATTATCTGCATATATAGGCCAGTGCAGTGATTGGAGTAATGAACCTCTTTATTTTCCAATGAAGTTTACCACCTGATTATTCCAAATGAGTGTATCTCCAGCAGCAAGTTCCAATTTCTAGAATTATTAAAGTTCAACTCTAGATATGCTCCAGTTCATACAAATTCAACACCTGATGTAGCTCCACGATTATTCTAGTGCAATTTTATAAATTTATCTTTATCAATTTATTATGAAAACAAGAGCAGATTAAATAAATTTGAAATGGCTATGTTCAATCCAGATTAGCTTTAATAACTGATTGTCATTTGATAGTGCTTCACCTAAGCATCAACTGCAGATTAGCCCGACCAGCTATGCCTACCCTTTAATGTATAAATGGGCCGGCAGTCGTCAGACAACGTGTCACTGAGGTGTGAATAACGTAATTTCATATAGGAGGAATGAATTAAATGCCTGATTTCTTGCTATATTCAATATCGAATAAGTACCGGTAGATTCTGATTTTTTAAATACTGATACCTTTCTTTTCGTTCAGCTTCCGTTGCTAAGCACAACATCAAAGATGGCGAGCGGTCCTACTAATCACCCCATGGTACCCCACGATACCCATGGTAGCCCACGGCATAAAATATGTTATAGATGGCCAAGTATAATTTTGCAATACTCGTCTTCATCTTAATAAACAGAGATTTATATTGATGATGATGACTTGTGTTTGTTTAAAATATTATGTCTAAAACTCTCGTAAATTTTTGTGCCCCATGACATAAAAATATATGTATATTTACCATAAAATATGTGTTTTAGATGGCCAGTAAAAGTTTTGTAATACTTGTCTCTATCTAAATCACAGGGACTTGTAGCAATTTATCTTTTTTTTTTTTTTTTTTTTTAGAATTTGGATATATTGTCTAAGTATTCTGTGACAATATTCTTAGGGGTAATTTTGGTACGGGTGTGCGAGCCAGTATTTCAAAACCTACCCCATTCACATACCTGGCCTTTGAAAAAACAGACCCATTCATATACTTGATCATCCAAAATGTTGACCTATTCATATACTGCCCTTTGATTTTTTTGTACCCATTTTTTGCCAGTTGTTAGACAAATACCACAGTCAGTTCATGTAATACCAAGAGGATAAGCAGCCTCGAAAAATTTCTGAGCAAACATTATCTGCATATACCAGGATGTCAGAAAAATGGGGCCTTTCACGTAGGAATCCAGAAAAATTGGGTCATTCATATACTTTTTGTTGAAAAAAGGGGGCCAATCATATACCTGGCAGCGCTGAAAAAGGGGGCTATTCGGCACGCACATCCGTACTATGCCATATATAGGAAGTTACCACCCCCCCCCCCCCCCCCCCCGAGCAGCTACCCTCTTCAATCTAAGTATTTCGTACAGACAGACCTGTGTAAACAGGGTAGACCCAGATCAGACACCGCATGATGGTCAGGGTCTACACTATTTGCTACTCATTCAGCAGTTTTTAGACATATCAACAGATAGTCAAATATACTTCTTCAGATTTCAGGACAAGTACGGTAAGGAGTTGAGATGTCTGAATCTTTGATGTAGGCCTAAATACGTACACTACTTTTGACATCTCTCAGAAAATCGGATTTCATCTGTACTGGTGCTTTATCAAATGAAGAAACTTTGTGAAGTTTTGTCATGCTTTTTAAGGCAGCTACCTATGAACAAAATTGTTCTATACATTACTTTTAACTCTTTCGATTGAAGACCGTGACATATAGTTTTGTAAACAGTGTAGTTTCAGATAAGACAGCTCATAATGTTTGGCATTCTAGTGTAATTGATCTATCATCTTTACCACTGTCCCCGTGTCCCTACTGAACTTTCCACCAACCCCAAAACTTTTGCTGTTGAACACTTAAAGGAGGTGTTTAAAGGCAATTCTCATCGTTTCTTTTTCCGTTCTGTTTTCAATGAAATATTATTTTGTGCTGATATTTCATATTATTCTTTCTTTACCCGGTACTTTGGGAGGGCTGTGGTACCGAGGTTCGGCACTAATTGGGAATAGCGAGGAGTAAGTCAGTTCTCCGGCAGTGTGGTACAATCTCCATAAAATTTCTCGCGAAGACATAACATCGGTAAATGAGGTGTGGCGGGTCAAAGAGATGAACACTGTACATACTTTTCCCCACTCTCTATCAACCTTGTGTGTGTGTGTGTGTGTGTTAGAGAGAGAGAGAGAGAGAGAGAGAGCGAGAGAGAGAGAGAGAGATTAAAGTTATTACAATTGAACAACGCCAAAGCGTTCCAAATGAAGGCTGACGTTAACGTCATTTTGGTTGTTATGACAGCGTCAGTCGCAGCGATTTTTATTTTAGCAGTCTTCAACGCTATGGCATTTTCGACATTTAACATTTATAAAGTCACAACTGGACGTTGGGTTTTGTTATAATTTGAAGTGCGTATATTTCATTTAACATGTCCATTTTTATTATATACAAAGTAATGAAATATAGAGAATTATTAATGAAATAAAATGCATATTTCGAAAAAGTTATATTTTCACTTGTAAAAATATAAAACTTATATTTTCACTCCTCTGAGCAGTGAAAAATATAAGCTCTGGAACTAGTTTTTTATTTACATTAATGGTCAAAGGGAAGCAACTCAAAACTTGAGTCAAAGTGCTTAATCTTATAAGGGAAACAACTACTCAAATGATTATCTCTCTTGTTGAAAATGTTATTGCTCATATCCTTAATTAAAGACGCTTTTAGGCTGAAATATTTCGGGGACTATTTTCTTTCGGAAGTAGGTTTCCCGCTGTTATGCGGCTCTTATATGTCACCGCCAAGGGACAAAACTGCGTGTCAGACTTCCCCTTGCAAATGCAAGATTTGCATCTCTTCTATCGAAAGTGATGTATATAATAAAAAGAAAATTCAAATGTTTGTTGTGAATATGACTTTTATTTCATCTCGTGAAGTGAAAAAATGTATATTTCATTCGTGCCTTCGGCACTCATGAAATTTACATTTTTTTTTTTCATTTCACTCGATGAAATAAAAGTCATATTCACTCCAAACATTTGAATATCCTCTATATAGTTTGTATTCAGCGCTTACTGAGATAATTTTTTCCATCATTGTATACCAGAATATGCATAAAATGCAATAGCGATCTAGTGGGTAGGGTATCCTTATCTAATAAGTGCAGCTGAGAGGAGTCAGAAAAGTACCAAGTATCCATAAGCCGCAATAAAATATGCTATAATTAGACAACAGAAACATAATTATCTACAAGAAAGACAATATATTCCTTTAAAGCAACCAGCAGGACAATTGCATTTTCCGGTCTACATTATTGAATTGTTTTCATAGTTTATACTCAAATGAAGAAACTTTGTGAAGTTTTGTCATGCTTTTTATGGTAGCTACCTATGAACAAAAATGTGTTCTATACATTACTTTAACTCTTTCGACTGAAGAACGTGACATATAGTTTTGCAAACAGTGTAGTTCCAGATGAGACGGTTCATAATGTTTGCCATTCTAGTGTAACTGAGCTATCATCTTTACCACTGTCCCCGTGTCCCTACTGCATTTTCCACCAACCACAAGACTTTTGCTGTTGACCGCTCAAAGGAGGTGTTTAAAGGCAATTTCTCATCGTTTCTTTTTCCGTTCTGCTTTCGATGAAATATTATTTTGCGATAATATTTCATATTAATCATTCTTTACCCGGTGCTTCGTTTCTTTTTCCATTCTGTTTTCGATGAAATATTATTTTATGTTGATATTTCATATTATTCTTTCTTTACCCGGTGCTTTGGGAGGGCTGTGGTACCGAGGTTCGGCACTAATGGGGAATAGCGAGGAGTATGTCTATTCTCCAGCAGTGTGGTACAATCTCCATAAAATTTCTCGCGAAGACATAACATCGGCAACTGAGGTGTGGCAGGTCAAAGAGATGAACACTGTACATACTTTTACTCGCTCTCTATCAACCTTGTGTGTGTGTTCGTGTGTGTGTTAGAGAGAGAGAGAGATTAAAGTTATTACAATTGAACAACGCCAAAGCGTTCCAAATGAGGGCTGACGTTAACGTCATTTTGGTTGTTATGGCAGCGTCAATCGCAGCCATTTTAATTTTAGCAGTCTTCAACGCCATGGCATTTTCGACATTTAACATTTATCAAGTCACAACTGGACGTTGGGTTTTGTTATAATTTGAAATGTGTATATTTCATTTAACATATCCATTTATAGTTTGTATTCAGCGCATATTGAGATAATTTTTTTTTCCATCATTGTATACCAGAATATGCATAAAATGCAATAGCGATCTAGTGGGTAGGGTATCCTTATCTAATAAGTGCAGCTGAGAAGAGTTAGAAAAGTACCAAGTATCCATAAGCTGCAATAAAGTTCTATAATTAGACAACAGAAACATAATAATCTACAAGAAAGACAATATATTCCTTTAAAGCAACCAACAGTAGGACAATTGCATTTTCCGGTCTACATTATTCAATTGTTTTCATAGTTTATATTTAAATGCCCACAAACCCCTGCAACACTGAGGGGTTACATGTACTCAGTTCAATAAGAAATAGATAGAAACCATAAAAAGTATTCAAAATAGTAGAAACCGGTAAAGTGCAACAAGCACCTACACAAAAAGACCTCGCAGCCAATTTTTTTAACTAATATAAACCTAACTATTGACTATATATATGCTCTGACCTATACTGCAACCCAGTTATGACGAGGATGGGATTTACATTAGGTGACAGAATAGGAGTACGTGAATGTTTGTTTGTGTTGAGGTTTTACAGCCGTGTCGAGCGCGGTCAGTTTACCTAACCAAACTATTACTGGGCAGGCGTAATCCCCTAAAAAAAGGTTAAACAGTATTGTGCACATTCTTCCGCCAGAAACTGACAACTTCTGTTCTTGAATCAGCGGAAGAGAGAGAATGACCGTAGAAAATATTTCATGATCTATCTCCCCGAAAGAATGTTGCCGACCCGGCGAGGGTCGAACCCGTAACCTCCTGATCACCAGTTGGACGCGCATCCAAATGAGCCACCGAGGCCGGCCGTGGAGGACGTGGATGTGGAAGGACATATGAAAAGCATGTCAAACCGCGGTATATAATGTACATTTTCAGTTTTCCTTTACCTTGGATTGCGAGAAGCAATCATGCAGCTAACCTCATCATTCTAAGTATTCGTACAGACAGATATGTGCAAACAGGATAGATCCAGATTAGACGACGCATTCAGCAGTTTTCTAGACACATCAACAGATAGTCAAATGTACTTCTTCAGATTTCAGGACAAGTACGGTAAGGAGTTGAGATGTACGAATCTTTTGGTGTAAATTCGTACACTATTTTTGACATCTCTCAGAAAATCGGATTTATTCTGTACTGGTGCTTTACTCAAATGAAGAAACTTTGTGAACTTTTGTCATGTTTTTTTATGGCAGCTACCTTTGAACAAAAATTTGTTCTATACATTACTTTAACTCTTTCGACTGAAGACCGTGACATATAGTTTTGCAAACAGTGTAGTTCCAGATGAGACGGTTCATAATGTTTGCCATTCTAGAGTAATTGATCTATCATCTTTACAGCTGTCCCCTGTCCCTACTGCACTTTCCACCAACCACAAAACTTTTGCTGTTGGCCACTCAAAGAAGGTGTTTCAGAAAGGCAATTTCTCATCGTTTCTTTTTCCGTTCTGTTTTCAATGAAATATTATTTTGTGTTGATATTTCATATTATTCATTCTTTACCCGGTGCTTTGGGAGGGCTGTGGTACCGAGATCCGGCACAAATGGGGAATAGCGAGGAGTATGTCTATTCTCCGGCAGTGTGGTACAATCTCCATAAAATTTCTCGCGAAGACTCGCTCTCAATCAACCTTGTGTGTGTGTTCGTGTGTGTGTTACTAAGAGAGAGAGAGAGAGAGAGAGAGAGAGAGAGAGAGAGAGAGATTAAAGTTATTACAATTGAACAACGCCAAAGCGTTCCAAATGAGGGCTGACGTTAACGTCATTTTGGTTGTTATGACAACGTCAGTCGCAGCCATTTTAATTTTAACAGTCTTCAACGCTATGGCACTTTCGACATTTAACATTTATAAAGTCGCAACTGGACGTTGGGTTTTGTTATAATTTGAAGTGTGTATATTTCATTTAACATATCCATTTATAGTTTGTATTCAGCGCTTACTAAGTTAAATTTTTTTCCATCATTTTATACCAGAATATGCATAAAATGCAATAGCGATCTAGTGGGTAGGGTATCCTTATCTAATAAGTGCAGCTGAGAAGAGTTAGAAAAGTACCAAGTATCCATAAGCCGCAATAAAATGCTATAATTAGACAACAGAAACATAATAATCTACAAGAAAGACAATATATTCCTTTAAAGCAACCAACAGTAGGACAATTGCATTTTCCGGTCTACATTATTCAATTGTTTTCATAGTTTATATTTAAATACCCACAAAACCCTGTAACACTTGTGGGGGTTACATGTACTCAGTTCAATAAGAAATAGATAGAAACAATAAAACGTATTCAAAATTAGTAGAAACCGGTAAAGTGCAACGACCACATACACAAAAAAGATCTCGCCACCAATTTTTGTAACTAATACAAACCAAACTATTCACTATACTCTCATCTCTGCTGCGACCAAAATATGACGAGGTTGGGATTTACATTGTGACAGAATAGGAGGACGTGGATGTTTGTTCGTGTTGCGGTTTCACGGCCCAGTCAACCCAATGGGGTCGTGTCGAGTGCGGTCAGTTTACATTGTAAGACCTGAATTGAGGAGTTGAAGTAGGTCGGAAGTATGAAATCAGGAAAAGGAAACCGGAAGTCAGGAGTCGGAAATTAGAAATCAGAAGTAGGAAGTCGGAAGTAGAATTTTTCAACATCGACTGCCTACTTCTAACCTCCGAATTCTAATTTCCGACTTCTGACTTTCTACCTCATTGCTCTCAGTTCCTTCTTCCAAGACCCTACATGTACTTCCGAATTTCCACTAGACTTGTCACTTCCTACTTCTGATTATACTTCCGACATCTCTTTTCTCACTTCTCAATTTGCATTTCATTCTTCAGCCTTCTCAATTCCGACTTCCTACTTTCCACTCTATTTCCTTCTCATTTTCTACTTATGACTTACTATTCCTACTCCTTTTTTCTGACTTCTTACTTCTGACTTCCTACCTCTGATTTACCCGTTTTAACTTGCATATTATTATTATTATTATTATTATTATTGAATCTAGAAGATAGGAAATGAGTTATAGAAAGTGAAAACTAGGAAGTCACCGTCAGTCCTGTGAACGTAGCAGAGATGTGTCGATAGCCGTCTCAGGATCTTTCCCTTTTGAAAGTAATAGCCACCCGTTTAGATCGAGAAAAAAAATATACATTTTTGTATATAAAGTTCTGAAATGCTATGCTTTTGTCGACCAGACAAAACACTAGCACCGATATTTCTTTTGAACCTCCCGGATTTCAAATGTCCATATAAAATTGTTGGGACAGAACTTCAAGCGCCTGTGCTTAGGATAAACATAGTATGTTAACGTGATGACCCAGCATACCACACAACGGTCATTCTCTCCCCTTAAAAGACTGTAGTTGGATCTACATTACGAAAACACGCCTATCCAAATATATAGAAAATTTAACCTAAAAAACTGAACATTTTCAGATAAAAAAAAACTCCGATAGTTTTCATATTACTGCTCAAAACATAGATTGTGGGTACTCGTTGGAACCGCCTCGGCGAGGCGATTCTAACGAGTACCCACAATCTGTGTTTTTAAGCAGAAATAAGAAAAATAATGTATACCACTGTAAACCCTAGCTTTACTATATAAAAGTGGGGTTTAAGGGGGTCAAAATCATATAGGCATGTTTTCGTGATGTTTGGTTTGATTATAATACCATGCCATATTTTCATGATCCAACATGGGCCGTGTCTAGTAAAAAGTAGTCTTCAAGCATGTGAAATAAGCCTGTGCATATGTTGTTACCATGGTTGTTACCTTCCATTTATCCTTCTACAGCATCACAGTTGAACACAGTACATTCTTGTATATTTCACAAAACGTGTACATGTTACTTAGAATGCACAGCATATGTTAACTTTCTTGGGAGACAACAATAATTTTTCATTGAAACAGGAAAACAGAAAGAAAAATAGAAGACACACAAACAAACTTTTTTTTCGCAGCTGCTCTACACTTCTAACAGTGTCGACATAATCGTGTCGGGGCCCTACTTTGAACTGTAACTGGACTCCCCGACTGTAAGTTCCTTTGCGGCTTCGAAGATCAATTAAAAAGGAATTACAAACAAGAAGAAGACAGTACAATGGTCATTCATACATTTGAACACACAAATGACTGTACAAAAGTATATCACTGTCTGTATTTAACCAGACTAGACGTCTGTCCTATATAAAAGACAAAAGGGATTCACACTCATTATATATATATATATATATATATATATATATATATATATATATATATATATATATATATATATATATATCATTAGACGATATTAAATATTTGTTATAACAGCATAATCAAAATGGTGTTAAAAGCTTTTTATCTTCAGAAATGTAATCTACGTTACCCCAGTCATGACCGGTATTAATCTCATATTAAGTACCTACCAATTTCAGGGTACAATGGTACATATTTATCTCCCCATCTTACAATATAACGCTACCGTTTGCGGACGCGACAACACCCGGCAAATGATAGTAGAGATGTTAACCTTTAATTTGATACTAAAATTTAAATGGCAGTTTCCCGCTAGAAACCGCCTAACATCGGACGACAGAAAATGGTGCTAGCCCATGGAAGGTTAATTTTAGTCTTTGGAATTGTACATTAAAATGAAATGCTTTTTATTACACTTATAATTGCATGCGCAGGAGAGATATGCGCAAGAGAGATGACATACTGTGATCACAAACCTAATTTTCTCTAAAAACAACAACAACAAAATATGTTTTAGAAGGTCACCTACTGCTGTTGTGACTGGAGTAAATACAGATCATAAATGATTAGAGTCTTTGGCTTGTTTGGTAGAGGATATGAAGAGGAAAGCGACCCCTTGGAATCCATGTGTTTGTAAAAGAACGCACAAACACACACACATTCACACACGCACACGCACACACAAAGACACATGCACAGAAACACACACGCACCGAATAACTATGATAATACAACACATGCTACATGAAACATTAACAGAGAGAGGGAGAGAGAGGGGGAGAGAGAGATAGCTATTTAACAATACATTCTGTGTCTATAAGTCGTACAAATGTATACCAATGCTGGCGTCTACACGACGGTAGTATAATTGAACAACGCCAAAGTGTTCCAAATGAGAGCTGACGTTAACGTTATGTTGGTTGTCATGACAGTAGCGCCAGTCGCAACCAGCCTACTAGCAGCAGCTTTCAACGCTCTAGCATTATTTGGTATTTAAAAATCATAAATTGACATCAGATTTTGTGATAATTTGAGGTATTTATGTTTCTTTTAATATATTTATTTATATTTTATAACCAGCGCATAGGGTGATCGGAACTATCCATCATTTCATAACAGACTATACATAAGGTGGAAAAACGATGTAAGTGGGTGGGATAACAATATAGGCCTACAGTATTCGGCCTGAGCAAACAGTATAGACCTTGATCAGACACCGTAACACACGGCATCTGATCAGATTTTACACTGTTTGCCATCCAACATTTTTATTCACATCAGGTCGTCAAACGGATGTTCAAATTTTCGGACATGGTAAGGAGCTAAGATGTCCAGTGGCGGAGCCAGAAGGGAATTATTTTCACACACACTCAGGAAATATCTTGAAAAGTATGCATAGAATCGCTTCCAGAACAGGGGCTACTCTTAAAGGAAAGACTTTGCTCCCAGAGGGAGCAAAGTCTTTCCTATAAGAGCAGCCCCTATGGTAAAGCAAATATTTTATGTTACTGTCACTTAATTATGAATATTTTTCTTACGCATGTTTACGCACATGTGTAGTGTGCGTAATGAGTGCTACGCCTATGGTGTTCCAATACTTAGGGTCAATTCGGTATACGGCAGGTATCGTCAGGCATAGGCATTTAAAGTTGTTTTTGTGTAGGACGTGATAGGAAGTGATAACTAGGAAGTGACCACAGGTCCTGTGTGTAACACAGATGTATCGATACCGTCTCAGAACTTGTTCCCTCTCTGTAAGCATTAGAAACCGGTTCAAGATTTATGAACATAACAGCGTAAATTATAGCCCGCTGGTGGAGCCCTGATCTAAGTTTTTAAGTTCATCAATAGCACTAAACGCAAAAAGTTTGAAATAAAAAAAAATGTGCAGACGTCTGCTAGCAGTGCACATTCCCATCGAACACTCACTGTCATAACCCGCGATGTATAGCAGTTGCAGACGGCAGAAGTGAACCGTCATCACAATTGTGCAGATGAAAATTTTGAAATTGTGGGGTTATTTTTCAGAGAAAATGAGGCTTAATGTTTCATTTGAATCGTTTTTCAGACAAACGATTCACATGGAATGTCAAGTCTTATTTTCTCTGAAAATTGAATTTAAAAAATAGACTGATCTCGTGTCTTACAATTTTGCTTATTGATGTTAGGGTTCAGTTTGGAGATTATCCTTTACCGTGCTGCACTCAACAATTAGATGAGAATAAATTGGAAATGATCATTATTTCTCCTCGTAAAAATGTTGACACTATTTAATTCGATTAAAATGGCATTCCTTTTTTTTCATGAATTAACAATAAATATCTGAAGTAAAAGGCTGTCTTCAAATATATATGAAATAAGACTGGGCATGTATCTAGTCGCATCATGTTTTGTTTTGTTTTTATTGAGTTGGGGTTTAACGACACGTCGACCCTTGTGGGTCATTTTGTGTCGTCTACCAGAGAAAGGGACAAGAGAGATAGAAGAGATAGTAGAGGAGATGAAACAGATGGACAGTGGAGATAGGAAAATAAATGAAAGTGAAGAAACAGAAGAAATGAAAACATTCCCCTCTACCCTTTCCTGCTGCAAGGACAGCAGACCTTGCCCAACTATAAGCCCATATCAGTTGGACGCCCTGTTGACGTAAGATACACGGCACCTTTGCCGTTACCTACTGTTAACACATTCTAAAATATCAAATTAGTCTGTAATGGGACAACTAAGGTCCTGATCAGATTGTGGATGAGCAGGCTGATCTGAGCGATCCGTAACTGTATATGTCAGAAGACGAAAATACAGAATTAAGGAAAAAACAAAACAAAAAAAAAAAACAAAAAAAAAAAAAAAAAAAACATCACGTGACCTCATTTCACCCTGACGAGTGGGGCCGAATTTGTTAACTCACCGCTGTCAAAATTTTGTGCATGTCAGAAAAGTAGTTGGTTCTAAGTGCGTTTGCATCAAAGGCGGTGCCTTTAAATCATATTACAATACCATCATTTTATTGTTTCACCTCAGATATTACAAGAGAGAGAGAGGGAGAGAGAGAGAGAGAGAGAGAGAGAGAGAGAGAGATTATCAATGTATTAAAATTGAACAACGCCAAAGTGTTCCAAATGAGAGCTGACGTTAACGTTATTTTGGTTGTCATGACAGTAGCGTCAGTCGCAACTAGCCTACTAGCAGCAGTTTACAACGCTCTTACAATATTTGATATTTAACAATCATAAACTTATATCTGGACATAGATTTTGTGATAATTTGAGGTATTTATGTTTCTTTCAATAAATTCATTTATAGGTTTATCCAGCACATTTTGTGAATTATCCATCATTTCATATCAGAATATGCATCGTGGAAAAACGATGTTAGTGGGTGGGGTATCAGTATAGTATTGGTCAAAAACTACAAGCTCGCAGCCACAGATCCTTGGGGTCAGTAGAGCAATGGTCAGTTGAGCAAGGGTCAGTAGAGCAGAGCAGGCCCCAAAAATGATCTTGTTTACAAGTTTTCTCCAGGTATTTTTGCGTTTGGGTACAATAGAATCGCTGCTGATAATAAATAATCGTATTCTGTGACTTTTTAAAAGTTTTTAAAAAACCTCATATTGCTCCCAAATGGTAATATATGGACCATTTGAGAGTAATATGAAGTTCTTTTAAACCCGTTTTACTATATGAAAGTGGGGTCTAAGGGGGTCAAAACTATATAGGTATGTTTACGTGATGTGTCTTTCCTGGGTAGCACCATATATATTCTTTTTTTCCCAGATAAGTGACGTTTATTGACTACCATATTTATTCTGCGTATTCAGCCTGAGCAAGCCATGAATGCCTAGATTATATGCCACGAAACGCGGCATCTGATTACACTACAGTTTGCCACTCATCCAACAGTTTTATTCACATCAACAGGTAGTCAAATGAACGTTCAAATATTCGGACACGTATGGTAGGGAGCTAAGGTGTCCCAATATTTAGATCATTTTGGTATAGGGCGGGTATAGTCAGCCATAGGCATTTGAGGTTTTATTTTGTGGGGTTTATCCGTTATGTGGCTTCCTGGAACTGTTATGAAAGCACACCATGTATCCGGATTTAAGGCGTGTGGAACAAAAGACATCCTTCCTTGCATCACTGATTCAGTCAAAATTACTTTCTCTTAACGAAGGGAAGTCCATTTACCAGCTATGCCCGTAACCTGGGTTTAGCCTGTTGAACAAGCTACCGTCAACACGGTATCTGATAGGCAAATCCTTAACCCATATCAGCCTGGCGTTCCTTTTGTGGGACAGGCAAACAGTGCAGACCTAGATCAGACGTCGCATTATGCGGCGTCTGATCAAGGTCTTCATTGTTTGCTTACAGGAATTTCAATTACAAATAGAACAAAAATGAAAAAAAAAAAATACACCTGACATCCCTTAAATGACAAAAACACTCACCCAATGTGTAAGGATGGGTAAGTTTATTAGGCTTATTTGGGTTAAACGCATCTGTAATGTACCAATTATTTGGAGAAGCTTCGTGTGGCGAGTGGTTAGCGCTCCCGCTAGAGGCAGAATTCAACTCATGACTGTTCGGGCTTCATTACACAAAACATACATATCATTATCTCTTTTCCATCGTCTCGATATGACTTCAGTAATGTTGAAAGGAATGTAAAAGACCAAATAATGATCATCAGCAGTCATTTGAAAGTACATCCCTCCTCCATCACAACCACCACCATTGGAGAATATCGGGGAATGCCTTTTCCTCCAGCAGAATCTTACTAAACAGATCTGGTAATATGATTGCAGACCTTTTCCTTACTGTTTCTCTCCGCACGAGAGATTCCGAACGTGATGTAATTCCTACAAATTTTGTTTCGAAGACATAACATTGGCAAGGCAAAGATATAAAACATATAAACCGTACCGTACCTTTTCTCGATATCCATCGCCCATACTTTGTGTGTGTGTGTGTGTGTGTGTGTGTGTGTGTGTGTTATCTGCAGGGACGTTGGGTGGGGAGGGGTGCCTAAGCATGCATACAGAAAACTGCTTGCTAAACACATGTGTTGACATCACCATGATTCTGGATCGTGCAATTGCCGCACTATTATTATATTGATAGTAAAAGACTGTCATATTTCAGATTTTGGTCAGGTAAAAAAATGAAATGAAAAACAATCAATACCCCGTGTTTTTGCCATTTCTTTTGCAGAAATTTAAGATCAGCTGTAAGCGTTATACGTTTATGTGTATTGACGCAAACCGCCAAAGTATTCCAAAAGCGCCTGACGTCAACGTCATTTTGGTTGTCATGACAGTAGCGCCAGTCGCAGCCATTGTGTACGAACAGCAATTTTTACGCTCTGACATTTTATGCATTTTACTCTCGAAAATTCTTTCACTTGGCAACGGGTTTTATGCGAAATTAAGGTATCTTGTTTTTTCTTTCTAATTTGATGTTTTAATACAAACAAATTGCATTTTGTACAAAAATTACAACGAATTGCACATAACGGGACAGAGGGCTGGTTATGTAGGTGGGGTGGGGTATTTTTCTGCTACATAAAATGTGGGCTTGTACTAATTTTTAAGTATTTTTTGTCATGACTTTGTTTGTATATATATATATATATATATATATATATATATATATATATATATATATATATATATATATATATATATATATATATATATATATATATATATATATATATATTGTGCTCTCAGAGAATCTTTATTTTTTATTTTAATGCACATCACGAAAACGTGCCTATATAATATTGACCCACTTTTATATAGTAAAACTGGGGTTTACAGGGGTATACATTATTTTTCTTATTTCTGCTCAAAAACATAGATTGTGGATACTCGTTAGAACCGCCTCGACGAGGTGGTTCTAACGAGTACCCATAATTTATGTTTCGAGCAGAAATATGAAAAATATCAGACTTTTTTACCTGAAAAATTCCATTTTTTTGGTGGTAAAATTTTCAGTATATTTGAATAGGCATGTTTTCGTAATGATTATTGTTTCCTTTTTCTTTTGCGACTGATGAGACTGTGTTGCAGAAAAAATATCAGAGTGCTGATTGCTGTTTGTAAAAAAAAAAAAAGAAAAAAGCATACTTAAGGACAAAAGTTCTGCATCTCCATATGCGACGGGAAAACGTTAGTCATAATCAAGTGAGATTAAGGCCGCTTGTATTAACGGCAATTTTCAAAGAATACATTATACTACTGAATCTGAGAAAAGTGTACACATATGAATTCAAATTATAGATTGGTTGAATCGTGCAGTACTTGTGTCCTTAAGTATATTTTTAAAGGCCCTCCATTTCTGTTTATTATTAATTTGCTAAATACTACGTTTAGCCGCGCACCCCAATCACATGATGATCTTATGTGATCGAGTTATGTGAAGTAGAGAGAGAGAAAGAGAGAGAGAGAGAGAGAGATTACTCACCAACATTGTTTTTCCCCTGCTATGATGCTATTGATGTTTTCAAAATTATTAGAAATTTGAGCAAACAAATGTTGGAATCGTGGCAAAAACCTGCCAATAATATCGTTGGAATTCTGCTTATACGATTGCAACAATCAATGTACCGTTTTTTGAAAAACTGGTAGTATTAATTAAGGACACAATTGAAAGGTGCCACGGAAAAAACAACTATATACATTACGAAAACACGCCTATACAAATATATAGAAAATTTCACCTCCAAAAACTGAAAATTTTCACATAAAAACTCTGATATTTTTCATATTTCTGCTCAAAATATAGATTGTGGGTACTCGTTAGAAGTACCCACAATCTATGTTTTGAGCAGAAATAAGAAAAATAATGTATACTCCTTTAAACCCCAGTTTTACTATATAAAAGTGGGGTTTAAGGGGGTCAAAATTAAATAGGCGAGTTTTCGTGATGGACTTACTGTACATACGCTATATACACACTCGCACGCACAATAAACAGATTATTTTTGTTGTGCATTTCAGAAATAATGAGGAACTTATCAGATTTGTTTGGTGGAAAAGTCAAGGCTGAGGTTAATCTAGAGAACAGTAGACTTGATGATGAGATTCTTAGTGAATATATGAACCAGGAGTGGAGACAGGCATTCCTGGCTAATGAGGTAGGTGTATAATTACAAATACCGTATTTATCTTAAATAGTATTCGTACACCGTATTTCTTTACCATACTTGCCCTTAAATATGAACGGATGGAAATTTTACTCAGTATGCGGCCATCTTTGAAATGAAATGAATCTTCACCTACCTAGCTACACTGAAATTTTTGGGTAAGGCGTCGTCTTGGGAAACAGGATTTATGTTAAGTTTTACATTGGCGAGGCGCATTACCCTTAGTCCGAGCAGAAATGACAGATTGATATTCATAATCTATTGATCATTCCTGCATTCTTCGATGTAAATCGAGCAAGTAACCTTGTTATTATGAAAGGAATAAATGACTACGAAGGGTAACAACTCCGAAATATAAATAGTTTCTTTCTTACTCATTTGGACTTTCCTGACTAGAAAGAATTTGCGCCACCCCACCCTTTCCACTGTGAGCATAGTCTTTCCTTTAAGCCAAAGTTTTGAGAGGGTTCAATACCAGGGAAATAATTTGCTGCCAACAAAAGTTGCTGAGAGAATTTGTAGCCCAACCCCATTGCACACCTGTGTATTTTTCATGTAAGGTTGCAATAAAATATGTTTATACTGGTAAAAGTTGCCTCCCTTTGCAAAATGGCGCCAACACCTTTCAGATGTATGCCTTTACCTTCAGCACGAACTATGCTAAAAGGGTTCTTTCGACACCACTTAGAAAGAAGAGCAGGCTGGTCTTGGTCCCAGAAGTTTATGCTGCACAGTCCCTTCCAAGGTGGACTGTCTGATTTGGATCCTCTTTAACAGTTACTGCTCCCTGGGCAAATTCAGCAGACGACGAATCCATGATATTTTTCTTATTTTTCCCAGAAAATATTATTTGTCATTTCATGCAAATAGTCTCCTTTTATATTTTTCTTATATTTCCCAGAAAATAGGATTTGACCTTTCATGCAAATGGTCTCCTATGGAGATCAGGAGACCAATTGCATGAAATTTCAAATCCTTTTTTCTGGAAAAAATAAGAAGAATATTTCAAATTATTGTCTGCTGATTTTTTTACCTAGTGTGCAAAGCATTAAATTCTAGCATTGTGGACACGTGTTGTTTGTATGTGTGTTTTCTTGTTCTCATGTTAACACTGTAACCAACTGTCAGCTTTGCTTTCTGTTTACCTTTTGTTTATATAGTCGAACATCAATGACTCGAACATTTTTGGGACCATGGAAATTCGTTCGAGGTATAAGTAGTTCGAGCCACTGAGGGTTAATCATAACACCAGGTCAGGAAACAAATGGCAATAATTTAGGGACTGTATTTCGATCTTCTAGACAATAATGGTATATTGAGTGTACTCATTAGACTCGCCTAAATGGGGTGAATTAATAAGTACACACGCATACAAGTTCGTGTTAAAATGAGACCTTTTCCTTAAACATTTCTTTACTTGAGATATCGGAAGAATTCCGTAGGGACACAAAAACGAGTTCAAATTAGCCATGGTAAACGAGCCATCGGAGTTCGAGCTATTGAAGTTCAACTATACTCTCATTTGTTTTGTATGTTTGTGTGACTTCCCGGGGGCTGATTCAGAAGATAAGGATGAGGTTTTGCTCTAGTAAAACTGGTTTGCTCTGTTACACTTCTAGATACGTAGATCTAACTCGGTTGTTGTAAATGCATCGTTTTATTTTATCATTGTTCATCTGTTCATCATTTCGTCTTCTTTGGTGCTTCGGCAAAGCTTTTTTTTTTTTTTTTTTTTTGGCTTTTCCTGGATGATTTGATTTATATTTTGGCGTTCAAAACAAAAAGTGCCTCAAACAGAAATAAAAAGACAAATGTTAATGATCGGATTTTGTCAAACACAACTGAAAGTTTCATTGTTTTCAAATGTGTTTGACCCAATCTGATCATAAACCACCTGTCTTTCTTTTATTTCTGTGTGCTGCATTTTATATTTAAATCTGACATCGTCACAAAATAGACGAATAGCAACAAAACTTCTCAAATTAAAATCTTCAGAGACCTCATGAATCGTATTAAAGGAAAATGCCATGTATACCTGCTTCGGGTCTTATGGGTCATACCTGTATATTTACGGGTTTGTCTGTATGTGTTTCAGTCTTACCTCAACCCAGCTCCTCCTAGTCCATCTGTCTGTATGTTTGGTGAGTCTTTCTCTCTTTCTCTCTTCTTCTTGTTTGGTTAGTCAGTATTGGATCGTGTCGTCAGAAAGGTACCTCTGGAAACTGCAAAATCCCAGATCAATTGCGCTGTCTGATCAGAGTACTTGATATTTTCCAATCCACTCTGAATACTGAAATATGTGATTTGTTTATGGAAACCTCAGTTTTGGATGCAGGCATTTCATTTTGGTATTTCACTTCCAAATACAAGTATTGTAATTTTCTGTCTGCAAACGACGTCTACCCTTGTAAAATGTTGGCTACAATTTCAAAGCTGTATTCTTTCGCTATACACGGATTCTTTTCGAAAATACAATTGAGCTTTGATTCAGCTGCTCAGTAACGGACCCTAGTTTGTGTCTTTGTAATTCCGTATACATAGAATTTATTTGGTTTTCTGTCATCTGATTCAAATACAGCAAAACCTCAATGGCTCGAACATCTTTCGGACCATAGAAATTTATTCGAGACACAGGTAGTTCGAACACCTGAGAGTTAATCATGGTGCCAGGTCAGGAAGCAAATGGTGATAATTTAGGGATTTCTTTTTATCTTCTATATAATATTTGTATGTTGAACGCACTCATTAGAATCACCTCGATGAGGCGATTCCAATGAGCTCACACAACATACAATTTCATTATGAATAAGAAGTGTCCCTAAATATTTGCTTTCATGAGTAGAAGAATTTCGTAGGGACTGAAAAACGAGTTAGAATTAGCCATGGTAAACGAGCCATCGGTATTCAAGCTGTTGGGATTCAACTTTAAAATTCCCGTGTGGATGGCGATTTACTAGAGTTCAGTTTAAAAACTCCTACTAGTCAGTTATGACAAGAAATGTGCCCCACTTAGACAATTAAAAATTGGCTTCCGTGCGACAATTTGGGTAGTAAGCATCCCACTTATGTCGACAATACAGCTGCTACAAAAATATCATCAGCAGCAGCAGCGTCGTCAGCATCGTTATCATAAGCAACAGCAATGTCGCCGTCATTGCCTTCATTTTCTACACTGCCATTAACATGAACAACACAGCAGCAATAGTAATATCGTCGTCATCATCATAAATGTCTTCATCAGCATTATTCTGACCATCAATTACAGCTATTTCGTCGTTGCCTTCCTTGCCACCTCCACAATTACCATGAACAACACAGGAGCAACACTCATATCGCTATCATCATCACGAGCGTCGTCATCATCAACATGATTATGATGATCAGCAACAGCAACATCGTCGTCGCCTACATTGTCATCATCCCCATCGCCATTTATATCATGAGCAATATACTCATCATCAACAGTATAATCATCATTATTATTAAGTCATAGACATCATTAGCTTCATTGTCATTATATTTCTGAATACCATCACCACTGAAACAAGGATTCGCCATAACTTCCAGCCACCACAAACAGTATCATCATCATCGCCGTTATCATTATAAACGGTTTCTTGAAAGGTATTTTTTTATTTTTCAGGTGATGGACCAGCATCACGTGACCATCGTCCCAGAAAGAGGAAAGCCTCTGAAGGTCTGTTTGGACGCGTTCATCGCTTTGTAAGCACATATGACGTTGATTTCCGACGTTGTCACGGCGACGCCTCCAGAGACGGAAGTATTACACTGTCCTCCAAGCGGAGGGCTGTCAACGCCGACCACTGCTACTACGTCAGCCCGGTCCTGGTCCCTGCTGGTCCGGAACCATCACGTGAGGAGAAACAGCTGGCAGTTAGACAGGCAAGGAAGACAGTGAGGAGGGCAATAAGAAAAGCAGTAAGTGCAGTTATTAATGAATTTGGTACAGTGAACCCTCGTTACAATGACAGCATTTGTTCTCAAAGATGCTGCCATTAAAATGAATTTGCTGTTGTAAAGACTCATTAATGAGCAGAATGATATGTAAGAAAGGCCTTGTTTTATTCTTATTCTCAAATAAAACGTATGTTTTGGATATTTGTTAGAATCGTCTCATTGAGGCGATTCTAACAAAGATCCAAAATCTGTTTCTTGAAATATCAAATACATTGTTCTTGCATAATTTCTGATTAACTGTCACCTCTCGAGTGATGGTTTCGAGTCAGTCAAATTATCGTTATAACGAGTTTTGTCTTTTTATCGAATGCTGTTATAAAGAGGGTTGACTGTACAAAACAGGGTGTTGGAGCGAATGTTTTTTTGTTTTTGTTTTTTTTTTTTTTTTATTGTTTTTTTTTTTACACTGCATTTCTGAACTGCCTCTATGGTTCCACATTGCAGCCATTGAAATATGAAGCGTCTGAGTGGACGTGCGGTTCGCACTTCTGACTTCGTATCACAAAGTCCAGGGTTCGAATCCCGCTATAGGCGGAATTCAACTATTTACTGTATGGCACTTAATTGCATAGGGCCTATCATTATTACCCCTTCATAATCTCGATATCACTTAACTCTTTCGGTGCCAAATTTCAGACAACATTTGTCGTCTGAATTTCCTTTTTAACAAACTATCGTTCGAAATGAAATTTATACGTAAAGTTGAAATACTGAATGTCAAACAGCGTAGATCCAGATGAGACGGCTCATTGAGCCGTCTCATCTGGATCTATGCTGTTTGCAAAAGCCTATTATTTTCGCCTGTGGCAGTGAAAAATAATGTTGAAAGAGACGTAAACCACCAAATGAGTTAACTTGAGAATTCATTTCTTCTGACATGTGCATCCAACGAAGACTCAAATCATCCTGCGCTGTCTCATCAGTGTTCGTTGTCCGCATGAAGAAACTTTGCATTCTTGCTATACAAAATGCACAGGGAAGATTCTGATCAGCGTGCGCGAGTGAATTTTAGGGCCACTGAAATTTTAAAGGGTATATGCCGTTGTAATGACTACATATTAAAATAAAACTCTCCCTCTGTCTCCCTCTGTCTCTGTCTGTCTGTCTGTCTGTCTCTGTCTCTGTCTCTGTCTGTCTATCTGTCTGTCTGTCTCTCTCTGTCTCTCTCTTTCCCTCTCTGTTTCCTATCAGTTTTGAAAACAAATATTTGAATCCCGTTAGACAATTTATATACTATTTTCAACCTATCTGTATGTTTAGGTGTTGAATTTTGTTTCTCTTTGTTTTTCAGAACTCAAAAGACAGAACTGTTAAATACATACGTTAGGAAGAATGTTGGGAAAAGTTAAACAACAACAGATATACAACTAGAGCCTGTGTTTTTAGTTTGATATTATTTTGTATGAAGAATACGAGCAAAAGGGACTTATCTATTTGAAGTTATATACAGACCGATAAAAAACAATTCAGCCAGGGCACGAGAAAAAGCACCCCAACCCCATGTGTTGTATGTATTCAGCAAGGACCCAGACAGCGTGGGCATCCGCGCAGTCTGATGCCCTATGTTTTTCATACATACAATATTTGAGTCACATCATGATAAAATGGTCAACGCATATGCGGACAGCGTAGGCCCAGATCAGACTGCGCATTCGCGCAATCTGATCAGTGCCTACGGTGTCCGCTTGCAAATCATTGATTATTACGGAACATTGAAACGAGTTAAAGTCCTTATAATATTCTTTGGGATGATCTGTTCTTTAAGGAGATTGATACGCATCGAAAGGAATTCTTACATGAAAACATTTGCCCCCTCACCCCATTCCCCACCCGCCCTTAGCATTTGCCCCTCTGGTACACTAGGGAGATTAGTTCCCATTTTGAAACGTTTCAAATACTTGTCCACTGCCTGCTTGCAAAAGTCGTCTCCCTTTGCAAAATTGCGCCAGCTTCCTTCAGGTGTATCTATTTATCTAAAGACACATTGTCTCAAGATGATCTGTGATTTCCCTGTTGCTCCAATTCTTTTCTTTAAGAATAACCTCTAGTTTTGATAAGTTTCAGAGTATCAGCGGTCAACTTGCTGTCGGCAAAAGTTATCTGCCTGTGTAAAATGGCGGCAGAATCTTTCAGGTGTATATATTTATCTTAAGACGCATTGTCTCAAGATGATCCGTGATTTCCTTGTTGCTAAAGGAAATTGACACATATCCAAGGGAGCTAACTCTTACCTGGAAATATTTGACTGCCTTTCTATTAGGGGCTACTTTTAAGAATAGCCTCCAGTTTTGAATAGTTTCAGAGTATCAGAGGTCATCTTTCTGTCGTCAAAAACTATCTCCCTTTGTAAAATGACGGCAAAATATTTCATGTGTATATCCATTTACCATAAGATACCTTGATTCGTTTGATTTGAACCGTGTAATGTCTACAGTTGATCTGATAATTAAAGCAGTCGTTCTAGATCTGGTCCTCGCTGTTCGTATGTGCCAAATATTGTGCCCTGGCTCACTTGCAGATAAATCATGTGCAATATTTAGTTATGTTTACTTATGACTGTAAAATAAAATATTTATTCTACCTCTAATGGATGTTTATTAATTTTTGTCCCCACGAAGCAGTGCTTAAAAGACACGTAGCTACGACCAGTGGTGAACTCTTACATCAAGCTTCCTTCACCGCACTTCCAACTTATCACTTCTTACTTCATAGTTTTCATTAAGTATGTACAGTGGTCTCTCGTTATCTCTACTCTGCTTATCTCGAATAACCGCTTATCTCGAAGTGAAAAGTCTGGTCCATATTTTAACATGGAAATCTAATAACTGTGAGCTAAATATTGCGGAAAAGAGAAATTGCTCCTAAGAAGCAATTTCTCCTCTTCTCGACAATATTTTCAATATATCTCTAACTTCAGGAGTCTAATTACACAGTCATTTGTGACTGTTCGATTTATTCTTTTCTCAATTCTGCAAATCTGATAAGTCGAGGTACGGATATCTCAAAGTAATTTCGAGTGTCCTTTGCACTTCCAGATAACGAGAGTCGACTGTTTATATAATGATATGCAAATAAAATTGTAGAAGTAGGAAGTAAGAAGGGAGACGTAGGAAGTTGGAAGTCAGAAGTCGACATGGTTTGTGGGGGAGGGGGTCGAGGGGGAGGAGGAAGGGCCGGAGGACTGGTTGCGGAAACTAATTCACATCTCCAATTTCTGACTTCTTTCTTCTGACTTCCCATTTCCTACTGTTCACTTCCAATGTCCCAGTATGCTTATAGGAAGTGAGGAAGTGGTGCATTAGAAACAGAAAGTGTATAACCGTAAATGAGAAAGAAGAGGCAGCATTGGAATGTGGGAAAATGGAACTGGACAGCTGGAACGGAGGTCATGAGTGTGAAATGAGTGTGAAATCAGTAGAAAATTGGATATTAGAAGTAGGAAACTCGAAATAGGAAGTGAAAAATCGGATTCTTACTTCCCCGATTTCTTTTTCCGATCTCCTACTTCCGATGATGTCTGACTTTCTAATTCTCTCTTCCGACTTATGAATTCCATTTTTTCGACTTCAAACTTTCCCACTTCTTTCTTTTGCATATTAGTATAACAGTGAACCCTCGTTACAACGACAGCATTTGTTGCCATTAAAATGAATTTGCTGTTGTAAAGGATCCTTAATGGACAGAATGATATGTAAGAAATACCTTGTTTTGGATATTTGTTAGAATCGCCTCAGTGAGGCGATTCTAACAAATATCCAAAACATATGTTGCTTGAAGTTTAAATGCAATGTTCTTGCATTATTTCTCAATGATTGTCACCTCTTGAGCGAAAATTTCGTGACATTGAAATTGTCATTGTAATGAATTTTATCGTTCTATCGAGTGTCGGTATAAAGAGGGTTGACTGTATAATGAAAAGTCGGAAATGAGAGCTGGGAAGTGATAAGTCGGAAGTGACCACCGGTCCTGTGTACGCAGCACAGATGTGTTGATGCAGTCTCAGAAAGAATTAGAAACAGGTTTAAGGTATATAAACATAACAGTACCAATTATAGTGTGCTGGTGGAGCCCTGTTCTATATAACAGTACCAGTTATAATGTGCTGGTGGAGCCCTGCTCTATATAACAGTGCCAATTATAGTGTGGTTGTGGCGCCCTGTCCTATATAACAGTACCAATTATAGTGTGCTGGTGGAGCCCTGTTCTATATAAGTGCCAATTACAGTGTGGTGGTGGAGCCCTGTTCTATATAACAGTACCAATTATAGTGTGCTGGTTGAGCCCTGTTCTATATAACAGTACCAGTTATAGTGTGGTGGTGGAGCCCTGTTCTATATAAAAGTACCAATTATAATGTGCTGGTGGAGCCCTGTTTTATATAACAGTGCCAATTATAGTGTGGTGGTGGAGCCTTGTTCTATATAACAGTACCAATTATAATGTGCTGGTGGAGCCCTGTTCTATATAACAGTGCCAATTATAGTGTGGAGGTGGCGCCCTGTATTATATAACAGTACCAATTATAATGTGCTGGTGGAGCCCTGTTCTATATAACAGTGCCAATTATAGTGTGCTGGTGGATCCCTGTTCTGTATAACAGTACTAATTATAGTGTGCTGGTGGAGCCCTGTTCTGTAGAACAGTACCAATTATAGTGTGCTGGTGGAGCCCTGTTCTATTTATACCCCCCGACATACGTAGTATGTGGGGTATTTAGTTTTCGCTTTTCAGTTCGTCTGTTCGTTCGTACGTCCGTTCGTTCGTTCGTTCGTTCGTCTTTCCGTCACAGGGTCAAAGTTTTTGCGTTAAAGTTTATAAGACCTCATATTTTAAAGACCTTTCGATGGATTTCATTCATATTTGGCATGATGGTAGATATAGGTCTCAAGTTTTTATCAGCACCATCAACACCACGGGGGTAACCTTGGGGTCAAGGTCACGGACTTAGAATTTTCATAAAAAAGTCAGGGTCAAAGTTTTTGCGTTAAAGTTTATAAGACCCCATATTTTAAAGACCCTTCTAATACCCCTGCACGTGTTGTTCCTTATTTGTCTTTACATTTCTAGCCGTGCTTTATCTAAGGTATTTGAGCAAAGGAATTTCGTCGCGCGCTATCGACGGGAAACCAATCATATTTGCGAAACTTTCGCCCCCCCCCCCCCCCCCCCCCCCCCCCCCTGGTAACTATGGACGCTAGATTAGCTTACAATATTGGCCGAAACATTCATATACATAATAAATTATATTATTTATTAAGACAGAAAATGATCTATGAGCATATTGTAGTTCTTTGACTTTTTGAGTCTGCTAGCGACAGCTAGCAGGCTCTATGCAATCGCATGGGGTTTTTTACTACGTCACAAGCGGATTTTCATCACCGCTATATTCATACGCGCACTACTTCTTAATCAGACGCAATGCGGCACTATTACGGCGAACTGAATGTGAAGCAGGGGAATTTTTTATAGCTTTTCTATTTCGCTAACATAACTGTAACTGAAATCGATTTAGATAGTGCAATTTGAAACATAGACTTCAAAATTCGGTGTAGTAATACACGCGCTACTTTCGCTCGCCATCTTTGATGTTGTGCTTAGTAACGGAAGCTGAACGAAAAGAAAGTATCAGAATCTACTTATTCGATATTGAATATAGCAAGACATCGGGCATTTAATTCATTCCTCCTACATGAAATTACTTTATTCAAACCTCAGTGACACGGAGTTGTCTGACGACTGCTGACCCATTTATACGTTATGACCCTTCTTTGTGGACATCGGAAAATCTCTTGAAAACAGAAAAGGGTAGGCATAGCTGGTCGGGCTAATCTGGTGAAGCACTATCAAATGACAATCAGTTATTAAAGCTAATCTGGATTGAACGTAGCCATTTCAAATTTATTTAATCTGCTCGTCTTCATAATAAGTTGATAAAGATAAATTTATAAAATTGCACCAGAATAATCGTGGAGCTACATCAGGTGCTGAATATGTATGAACTGGAGCATATCTACATGTAGATTTGAACTTTGACAATTCTAGAAATTGGAAATTGCTGCTGGAGATACACTCATTTGGAATAATCAGGTGGTAAACTTCATTGGAAAATAAAGAGGTTCATTACTCCAATCACTGCATTGGCTTATATATGCAGATAATAAAATGGATTTTTTTTTTGTGAAGAAAGAAACAAAACAGAAGAGAAATAATTGTATTTAGTTTTTCAGTACATGGTTAGATTATTTATGTATATCTGTTTTACACAGATGCCTCAATAAAGACCCATTCTTATTTATACATTAAAAGAAGTAGAATGCATTTCCATCTGACTGATTTTGAGAAATTAAATTGATAGTGAAAGCATGTAGTACAAAGTGTTCATGTTGGTTGTTTTTCAAGGAATAGTAAATTTTCTCACAAAGCCTTGTCTCTGAATGTAAATTTAATATTGGATGAAGCCACTGGTTGTAAGAAAGTGTGAAAATACGGATATAGAGCAAAATCCAGGTCCATCAAATCATATAAATCTAATTATGTAATTAAGTTAATGCCTTTTTTTGCGACACCGCCTTCTGAACAAGTCAGAGTAACTACAGTTGCTTTACTGGATGTACATTACTCTGTGGTGGTTCTGAATCTCTTTTAACTACACTTTTATTTAACTTTAACATGCGTAAAGTAACGTTATTATTTACCGGTATTATCAGTTAGATAACACACTTTTTTAATAAAAATTACTGGCATGTTTCTTATTTTTCTTAAGGAATATATGTTGTGGATATTCATTAAAAGAGCCCTACCAATGAATGACCTTCTAATAAGTTCCAACATGTTTTTGTGTTGAAATTATAATGAACTAGAACATGTGTTTGAACAACACTATGACCCCAACTGTATGGTTTCCCTTAAACATGCATTGTCCATAATACTGAAACACTAAAAATGGCTAGCTTCAAAAGTAAGAATAGGATGGCCGAAACATTCCCATACAGAACTAGTATTTTTACCGCTGGGCGGCGAATAAATTCCAACCACAGTTTCGTCTGCCATCAAAATGACAGTAAAGCAAAATGCAATTGGCTATCAGTCAAGCGTCATCCAATCAAAATCGCGCTCTGAAAATGTCACTTTGTAGACCGGATTAAAGAATGTAACGAACACAAATAAGCGAATCTGAATAGAAGCGTTCATCATATCGATACTCCATCATGTGTATCGATACATGAAGCTAACGGGATGCACCAATGCATCGATGAATCGTCACACCACTAGGCGTAACTCAGCTAATATTTGGTGGACTGTAACCTCAAAACAATACGCCCTTCTCTACATCTTGGTCTAACTATAGCATAAATGAAGTTTCAGCTTGATCGGATATAAATTGTAGGAGGAGTTAACCAGAAACTAGAAGTTTAAAGAAATTTTCAATGGGGCTTAACTCTGCTAGTATTTAGTGGACTGTAACCTTGAAACAATATGTGCTGCTCCACATCATGGTCTAGCTATAAATGAAGTTTCAGCTTGATCGGATGTAAATTGTAGGAGGAGTTAGCCGGAAACGAAAAGTTTAATGAAATTTTAAAAGGGACATAACTCTGCTAATATTTGGTGGACTGTGACCTAGAAACAATATGCACTGCCCCCACATCTTGGTCTAACTATAAATGAAGTTTCAGCTTGATCAGATGTAAATTGTAGGAGCAGTTATCTGGAAACGAAAAGTTTAAAGGAATTTTCAAAGGGCTATAACTCTGCTGATATTAAGTGGACTGTAACCTCGAAACAATATGCACTGTTCCACATCATGGTCTAACTATAAATGAAGTTTCAGCTTGATCAGATGTAAAGTGTAGGAGTTAACCAGAAACGAAATGTTTTCTGAAATTTTCGAAGGGGCATAGCTCTGCTAATAATTGGTGGTCTGTAGCCCAAAAACAATATGTGCTGCTTCACATCATGGTCTAGCTATATACCAAGTTTCATTTTAATCGGATGTAAACTGTAGGAGGCGTTAGCCGGAAACGAAAAAGTTTTCTGATGGACGTCATACCCCGTAAAATAATATGTCCCGTTTTTCAAACAGGTGTATAATAATTCAAAAAAGTATAAATGCAAGAGTTATGGTTCTTGTGCGCTGCATGTTGTCTAATGCTGATTGATATTTACATGACCTTTCTTGAAGATATCTTGAACAGGTTTCAAGTTACAGAGCGGACAAAATTTTGTGACGCATAAAGTTCCAAGTGAAATAACTGAAAAAGTATAAATGCAAGACGTATGGTTCTTGTGCTCTGCATGTAAGATAATGTTGATTGATATTTATATGAAGTTATGTGGAGACAGCTTGAATCATTTTCAAGTTACAGAGTGGACAAGATTTTGTGACAGACGCCCGAGGGAAAAAACAATACACATCTCCCTACCCTAAAGGGAGGATCAGAATCCTAGCTCAAGCGGGAGGGGGTATATTGCTTTTGGTGCAGATCTTATCAGCACTGGCATCCCCATCCAAGGGTGTGTGTGTGGGGAGGGGGGGGGGTGAATATTTTGAACAGAATAGATTCAAAAACAGGCATAACTGGCATGCTAGGTCCAATGGGGGAAAAAAAAAAAAAGCAAGAGGACCATGATGGTCCTATATCGCTCACCTGAGCAAACAGCTTTGCATACTTAATGTTGAAGTTTCAGACAAGTTTACTGCTCTAAAATTTTTGTATAAATTTTATAACCCTGCACCCCAGTGGCCATGTTTTTTTCATCCATCATGATGGCTTGAACTGAATAGTGAAAGAGGATCACCAAAGGAACAATTCTGCTGTTATATTGAAATTGGTCCAGTGGTTTCTGACAAAAAGATTTTTAAAATGTCTTATATAGATATATAGGGAAATTAAGCCCCACCCCCTAACGGCCATGTTTTTTGACAAATCATGACAGCTTGAACAAACTTGGTAGAGGGTCACCAAAGGAAAAATCCTGCCAAGTTATATTGAAATCGGTTCAGTGGTTATTGACAAGAAGATTTTTAAAGTTTTCTATTTAGATATATAGGGAAAATAAGCCCAACCCCTAGCAACCATGTTTTTTGACGAATCATGATTGCTTGAACAATCTTGATAGGGGGTCACCAAAGCAACATTCCTGGCAAGTAATATTAAAATCAGTCAGGTGGTTTCTGACAAGATGAATTTTAAAGTTTTCTATACAGATATATACGGAAAATAAGCACCGCCCCATGAAGGCCATGTTTTTTGACGTATCATGAGGGCACAATCTTAGTAGAAGGTCACCAAAGCACATTCCTGTCAAGTTACATTGAACTCAATCCAACGGTTTCTTACGAGAAGATTTTTAAACTTTTCTATATAGGGAAAATATGCTCCGCCCCCTAGCCGCCATGTTTTTTGATGAATCATAACGGCTTGAACAATCTTGGTAGAGGGTCACCAAAGAAACATTCCTGCCAAGTTATATTGAAATCGGTCCATTGGTTTCTGAGAAGAAGATTTTTAAACTTTTCTATATAGATATATTTGGAAAATAAGCCCCTCCCAGTGGCGGCCATTGTTTTTTGACGAATCATGATAACTTGAACAATCTTGGTAGAGGGTCAATAAGGAAAGATTTCTACCAAGTTATAATGAAATCGGTCCAGTGGTTTCTGACAAGAAGATTTTTAAAGTTTTCTATAGAGATATATAGGGAAAATAAGCCCCACCCCCTGGCAGAAATTTTTTTAAACGAATCATGACTGCTTGAACAATCTTGGTAGCAGGTCACCAAAGCAACATTCCTGCCAAGCTATATTGAAATTGGTCCATTTGTTTCTGACAAGAAGATTTTTAAACTTTTCTATATAGATATATAGGGAAATTAAGCCTCCCTCCCCACCCACCACCCGGCAGCAATGTTTTTTTGACAAATCATGATAACATGAACAATCTTGGTTAAGGGTCAAAAGGAAAGATTTCTGCCAAGTATTAATGAAATCGGTCCAGTGGTTTCTGACAAGAAGATTTTTAAAGTTTTCTATATATATAGGGAAAATAAGCCCCGCCCCCTAGCTGCTATGTTTTTTGACAAATCATGACGGCTTGGACAATCTTGGTAGAGGATCACCAAGGAAACATTTTTGCCTAGTTATATAGAAATCGGTCCAGTGCTTTCTAACATGAAGATTTTTAAAGTTTTCTATATAGATATATAGGGAAACAAGAGGCCCACGGGCCACGGCTCGCTCACCTGAGTCACTGCAGACATGCAGATGTTATGCAACATTTTTCCAATCCTATCATCACAACTAATGAAAAGATCATCATTTGAGCAGTTCTTAGTTTTGAAGAAGAATATATGGGCCTGACAGTCAATGGAGCATGATCATTTGAATAAACCATCAATCACATTTCAACAGTAGGATCAGTGTGAAATTTGGTGGAAATTGGCTGAGTGGATTCTGAAGAATCATGATTTTATACATGTAAACAACACAGTGGCAGAGAAATATAATAAATATAAACAAGATGATGGCCATCTAAGATTTCCAATCAGAACAATTTTAACTACTGTTGATCTACAATTCACTTGAATACTTTCAATATAAATGTATATGGCCCATACAAATGCATGGGGAAGCAAATTTGACCTTGGAGGTAAAAAGGTCAAACGTCAACATAGAACCATCATTTTAGCAATTTTGGTAGCTCTCCTGTCCCCCATAATTTGTGCAAAGATAAGGGCCCAGGGCTTATTTGGTTATGGAGAAGAAGATTTGTAAATTTTTTTTTACCATTATATGGGCATAGCAGCCATTTTGATCAATGGACCATGCCCATTTTAGCAATCTTTCATTCTCCTGCCCAAGGAGGCTCTGCATGAAATTTGAGCAACACTGGCCCGGAGGCTTCAGAGGAAAAGTCATTTGAAATTATCAACATTTTTTCCATACAAATGTATGGGGCCCATACAAATGCATACAGAAGCAAACTTGACCTCGCCGTAAAAAGGTTAAATGTCAATGTATGACAATTATTTTAGCAACCTTGGTAGACCGCCCGTTCCCGATGATATATGCAAACATTCAGCCACATGCCATCCTCGATTTTGGAGAATAACATTTTTAAATGTTTTTTTCCCATATAAATGCATAGGGAAGCAAACGACCTTGCCGTAAAAAGGTCAAATTTTAGCAACTTTGGTAGACCCTCCGTCCCCGATGAATTATGCAAAGATTCAGCCCCAAAGCATCCTCTGTTCTGGAGAAGAAGATTTTTAAATGTTTTTACCATATATGGGCATGGCGGCCATCTTGTTTAATGAACTGCGACCATTTTAGCAATCTTTTGTTCCCCCAACCTAAGGAGGCTCAATATGAAATTTGAGCAAATTTGGCCCAGAGGCTCCAGAGGAGATGTTATTTGAAATTCTGAACATTTTTCCCATATAAATGCATAAGGAAGCAAAATTGACCTTACCGCAAAAAGGTCAAATGTCAATGTACAACCATTATTTTAGCAACTTTGGTAGCCCTCCCATTCCCGATGATATGTGCAAAGATTCAGCCACAAGGCATGCTCGGTTTTGGAGAAGAAGATTTTTAAAGGTTTTTCCCATACAAAAGCATAGGGAAGCAAACTTGACCTTGCCGTAAAAAGGTCAAATGCCAACGTACGACAAATCTTATAACAACTTTGGTAGACCTCTTGTCCCTGATGATTCTTGCAAAGATTCAGCCCCAAGGCATCCTCGGTTATGGAGAAGATTTTTAAAGGTTTTTACCATATATGTGCATGGAGGCCATCTTGGGTCAACGGACCATGACCATTTTAGCAATCTTTCGTTCCCCCACCCTAAGGAGGCTCCACATGAAATCTGAGCAAAATTGGCTCAGCGGCTTCAGAGGAGAAGTCATTTGAAAATGTTAATGGACGGAGGAAAAGTGATCACTATAGCTCATCCTGAGCAGAGGTCAGGTGAGTTAAAAAAAAAAAGTCCCATCCCCCTGGTGGCCATGGTTTTTGACGTATCATGACGGCTTGAACAATCTTGGTAGAAAGTTACAAAAGAAACATTCCTGCCGTGTTATATTGAAATCGGTCCAGTGGTTTCTGACAAGAAGATTTTTAAACTTTTCTATATAGATATATAGGGAAAATAAGCCCCGCCCTCTGGTGGCCATGTTTTTTGAGGAATCCAAATGGCTTGAACAATCTTGGTAGAGGATTACTAAAGGAACATTTCTGTAAAATTATATTGAAATCGGCCCAGTGTTTCTGACAAGAAGCTTTTAAAAGTTTTCCATATAGATATATATTCATGTAGGAAAAATAAGCTCCGCCCCCTGGCAGCCATGTTTTTTGACGAATCCAGATGGCTTGAACAATCTTGGTACAGGATCACCAAACAAACATTCCTGCAAAATTATATTGAAATCGGTCCAGTGGTTTCTGACAAGAAGATTTTTAAAGTTTTCTATATAGATATAAAGGGAAAATAAGCCCCGCCCCCTGGCGGCCATGTTTTTTGATGAATCCAAATGACTTGAACAATCTTGGTAGAGGATCATCAAAGTAACACTCCTGCAAAATTATATTGAAATTGGTCATACTTTACTGGATGTATTTGGCCAGACAGTCCCGAGCAAACATTGTAAACCCCCATGAGATGCTACAAAATGCAGTGTCACATCAGGGGCTAAACTGTTTGCCACCCATTGAGCTATTTTTAGACAAAACATTCGGTAGTAAATTGTACTTGTTAGCTCACCTGAGCACGAAGTGCTCATGGTGAACTATTGTGGTCAGTCAATGTCCGTCGTCCGTCGTGCGACGTCAACAATTGATTTAAAAGCCTACTCCTACACCCCTGGGCAAATTGACTCGATACTTGGTAGGAAGCATCGGGGTGACTTGTACATCAAAAATAGCTAAAATCGTGCCGATCGGAAATCCAAGATGGCCGCCATGGCCGCCATCTTGAAAATCTATTTTTCGCTTCTTCTCCTGAACCGAAAGGCCAATTGACTCCAAACTTTCTAGGAAGCACTGGGGTGACTCGTAGATCAAAAATAGTTAAAATCTTGCCAGTCGAAAATCCAAGATGGCCACCATGGCAGCCATCTTAAATCTGTTTTTAGCTTCTTCTCCTGAACCGAAAGGCCAATTCAGGGGTCAGGCTACAGGGCGACTGGGGCGAAATAGTCGCCCTTGAGGGCTCTAAGTCGTCCTGGGAAGCCCTGAGGGCGACAAAAACTTCGCCCTCGATTTTTGCAACTTTTGAAAAAGCTAATACTTGTGCAAAACGAACTTTTCTGTCAGGGGAAATCCAGTAAAAATTGAACAAACATGCAAAGGTAAAATTCTTTTGAAAAAAGTTGTTACAAGTATCAGAAATGCCACAGAATAAAAGTCTAATGTGGTTAAACAAGTTTTGGAGGAAAACTGTTTGCCTACTGAGTGACCAAAAGATCGTTTTCGTCAATGTCATTAGTTTTCGTGGGTGTCCGTTTTTTCATATATGAACCATTTACTTGCTGACAATTGGTCAGAAACAGCATTAAAAATGCTAAAAACTAAGTTTAAAAGTTGACAGACATTTTAGCTAACAAATTTCTTTTTATCATTATGTTTATAGATTATCAGATCTTGATGTTTTGACTGAGAAGACCAATTTCCAAAAAGATATGGGTGCAGATGTGATGTATTTGCCCTACTCACGTCTGTCTGTGGATCATTTAATTGCTTTAGAAGTAAGAATTAACAGATCTACTGTAAAAATTGTTTCCTTTTTTGTTAATTCCCAAGACAATGCGGTAAAGCGAGTCGAGAGTCCTTAAGTGTTATGTTTTCAGTAAGGTGATAGGTTAACCGAGTCTTGACTTCTCCCTCATCCTATAAAACTTCTCCCTGTTTTGTCTGGAGGGAGAAGTCACTTCTCCCTAAATTTCTGAGCCAGCTTGACCCCTGCCAATTGACTCCAAACTTGCTAGGAAGCATCAGGGTGACTTGTAGATCAAAACTAGCTAAAATCATGTTGATCAGAAATCCAAGATGGCCACCATCTTGAAAATCTATTTTTCGCTTCTTCTCCTGAACCGAAAGGCCAATTGACTCCAAACTTGCTAAGAAGCATCGGGGTGACTTGTAGATCAAAAATAGCTAAAATCATGCTGATCGGAAATCCAAGATGGCCGCCATGGCAGCCATCTTGAAAATCTATTTTTCGCTTCTTCTCCTGAACCGAAAGGCCAATTGACTCCAAACTTGCTAGGAAGCATAGGGGTGACTTATAGATCAAAAGACGCTAAAATCATTTCAAACGGAAATCCAAGTTGGCCACCATGGCGGCCATTTTGAAAATCTATTTTTCGCTTCTTCTCCTGAGCCGAAAGGCCAACTGACTCCAAACTTGGTAGGAAGCATCAGGGTGACTTGTAGATCAAAAAAAGCTAAAACCATGCTGATCGGAAGTCCAAGAGGGCCACCCTGGTGGCCATCTTGAAAATCTTTTTTTCGCTTCTTCTCCTAAACCCAAAAGCTAGTTGACTTGAAACTTGGTAGGAAGCATCGGGGTGACTTATAGATTAAAAATGGCTAAAATCGTTCTGATTGGAAATCCAAGATGGCTGCCATGGTGGCCATTTTGAAAATGTAGATTTTTCACTTCTTCTCCTGAATCAAAAGGCTTATTGGCTTTAAACTAGGTAGGAAGATTCAGGGTGACCTGTAGATCAAAAATAGATAAAATCATCCCTATCAGAAATCCAAGATGGCCGCTATGACAGCCATCTTAAAAATCTATTTTTCGCTTCTTCTCCTAAACTGAAAGGCCATTTGACTCGAAACTTGGTAGGAAGCATTTAGGTGACTTGTAGATCTAAAATAGCTTAAATTGTTTGGATAGGAAATCCAAGATGGCTGTCATGGCGGCTATCTTGAAACTCTTTTCCTTTCACTTATTTTCCTGGACCAAAGGGCCAGTTAATTTGAAAATTGGTAGGAAGCATCAGGATGACATGTTGATATAAAAATAGCTAAAATCCTTCCGATTGGAAATGCAAGATGGCGGCCATCTTGAAAATCTATTTTTCTTTACTTCTTCTGAACTGAAAGACCATTTATTGACTCGAAACTTGGTAGGAAGCATCAGGGTGACTTGTAGATCAAAAATAGCTAAAACCATGCTGATTGGTCAAATGGTTGCGATAAGAAATCTCAAATTGCGGCTATGGTGGCCATCTTGAAAATCTGTTTTGAACTTTTTCCCCTGAACCGAAAGGGCAATTGACTTAAAGTTCATTGGAAGTATCAAAGTGACTTGTAGATCAACAGTAGCTAAAATCATTCTGATTGGAAATCCAAGATGGCTACCATCTTGTTTATGTTTATTATATTTCCCTGCCACTGTGCTGTTTACATGTATAAAACCATGATTCTTCAGAAACCACTTAGGCAATAGCAACCAAATTTCACATTGATCCTACTGTTGAAATGTGATTGAGAGTTTGTTCAAATGATCACGCTCCATTGACTGTCTTGCCATATATAATATTCATCTTAAAAATTAAGAACTGCTTAAAGGATGATCTTTTCATTAGTTGCGATGACAGGATTGGAAAAATGTTACATAACATCTGCATATCTGCACTCACAATGCTACTCAGGTGAGTGGCCCGTGGGCCTCTTGTTCAATTTTAAATAAAGTATGGTAAGGAGTTGAGGTGAGTAACCGAGTAACAGACACAGAAATCAAATTTCGGGTAAGGTGTTCACATGCTGTGTTTAAAGGAGTGTAGATATTGATGTAGTGTATGTACAAGAATCTCAGACATGTGACAGACTATTGAAGCGATATATGAGCCTTTTCATGGGATAAAAATCTTATGCCATATGCGAACAACAAAGACACATGGTTTTTGCTATGCGCAGTCTGATCAGCACCGTTGTTGTTCGCTGTCTAGACAGTAAACAACCTATCAAAACTTTCAAGACTAGCTAATCTGGCACAATGGCCGAGTTAGCCAGTCTGAGTCTTATTTGGTCGAAAACCTCGAAGACAGGTTTTTCATGTCGTCGCTTATATGTTATCTGTACTTTGACAAAGTGCAGGGAGACTTTGTAGCGGCATCACACAGTGCTAAACACAAGCTACAATTGGATTAATTAACGCATAATTTTACTGCAAGCATATTTTATTTTTGGGCTTCAGAAGGGGGAAAATAGGACCTTATGCACATACTCCTTTCAACTTCTTAAACCTCATTGAAATATATTTATATCGGAAAGATTATTAAATCCAGAAAATAGGAGCTAAATTTTGCAGTAAGGAGGGTGTACATGCCAAAAATTGTTATGCCATGAATTATACGATTTTTGCTTAAAGGATCTGTTTTAAGGTCTTTGTGAACATGTCGCTTTGCGACAAATGTCTTATATTGAATTAATTTTCTCCGTAACACATTATCCAAGTTGATAAAGTAATATATAGAGGCTGTTGCATTATGTGAGGGATTTTTACAGATCCCTCATTTATTATTCGGAACTAGCGAAACTATTTGGAACTAGCCAAATCAGTGGAGAACTTCACATTCATCACAAGGGCAGATAACCTAAGGCGAAGGACAAAGTCTTTGGTATGATATTTCAAGGAAGGCTAGTACTCTGTATCAGCCAATAAAATCCAAATTTTGATCAGCCACTTATTTGGAAATTGTTATGAAGCATAACTTTACCTGGATCTAGCCAAATGACTGTATCTGATCAATTGTGCCAGCTTTAGTGTTCAGACAACAAAATTCACTTGCCTACACCTATATGCTTATGTGTGTGCAGAGTTGGAGCATGGGCATGTCACTATGACTCATACATGCCATAAGCTCTTGGCAGAAATCTGTGAGATCAGGCTAATTTTTAGGGGAGATTTGACAAAATTCTGTGAGATTTTCATACAAATCACTTTCAAGCTCACATAAATAGGTTAAAAGCCTTTATTTTGATGAATTAAGCATATCAAAAGTTGTGTAATTTATAATTAGTTCTTCATAAAAATATTCTTTTAGAGGGTTGAAAATTCTGTGAGATTTGAAATTCTTATGGGAAATGGGTTGCAAAATAGCCAAATTCTGTGAGATTTTGTCTCACAGTGTGAGGTATGGCATGTATGATGACTTTGAGGATTCAAAATGTTCTTGGTATTTTTGCAGCTAATAAAAATTGTCCAGATAATTGAGGAGTGTGGGTAAAAAAATATTTCAGTCATTATAAATAAAGATAAAGAGCCATAAATAAAAGGTTGCATATAAGAATTTAAGAAATAGACAACATAAGCTGTGTAGAGCTTTTAATGCTTATAAGTTCTTTCAACAGCTAGCCCTACTGGGATGTCCAACAGAACCATGATCAAAATCAAGATTTGTGATCTAGTTTGCTAAGTTTTTACTATACATATGTGTACAGTATAATAATTACTGTATTTTTTAAGTCTAGTCCCATATAATTCACATCTTAGAATTTTTTGCTGTTATTATTTAGCCCGGTTTCATGTATTTTCACGTTACTAATGGTAAAACGTTACATCATAACTACTTACAGAGACAAATGCTGAAAATAATTCTGAAGTCATCTAAATTATTATCTGAGCATTTATTTTATGTACAAATAATGCAGTTCTTTGGATTTGATTTGTGAAAGCATTTGTGTAAACAAGCCAACCATGTTGCCGCCATTTTGAACCAAAAGCCATGTAACTTCGCGTTAATTAAATTTTTGGCAGAAAATCATCATGTAATTGTAATGTGATTTTTGCAAATTTTGGCCATTTTCAAAATAAAGTACGGATACCGTATTAATCCGCCTATAAGACGATTTGTTTATAAGGGGGCTGTTTTTGGGCCCTTCCCAGGCAGGATTTTGTTTTTGATTAATTATAAGATGGGTTAAAAAAGTCGCCTGTTGGAGACATTCCCTGCCACTCAGAAATTCCTAAAGTACATGAAGACATCGGCGATGATTGGTCAGATTTGTAAGTGAATTTATCACAGAGCAGCAATTAAAAAAACTTCCAACACCACTTACAAGCATGCATACCGTATTTAACTGTGTATAACACGCACCTTATTTACACAGAAAACGTTTATAAAAATCCGATGTGTATTATTTATAGGAACACCAAGATAATCGGTCGCGAAAACTCATGACATTCACGATCGCCCGTTAAAAATGCGAAATAGAATGACTGCTGTAAGATATTCATGATTTTTTATACCTATCTCGCCCATACCAGGGTTCTGGCAGCTCAAAACAAGCAACTCGATCTGATTTGTAGTAATTTGATATCCTTTTCATGTCCATGCTTTTTTTGTTTACGTTTTTTTATTTTGCTAATCATGTGATCTCTTCAAAGGGAAACTACTCAAACAGGCATATGCATATGAATCTGTATTGATTACCGGACTTTGACAAGACTCAACCGTAACTTGAATAAATCAGCCTGCACAACTGATTTATTGTAGTTCAAAATAGGAAATACATTTGGTAGAACATAAATATTGGCACGAACGATCATACATTGAAAAAATAAAAAAGTATTTAAGTTTATGCAATTATTAAAATTATTGATAATAAACAAAACCAACTGGGCTTTTGAGGTAGGTAGATCGGTCATTTGCATTTTATCTTTTATTTTCTTACCACCCAGCTAGCATTCTACGTAAATCTACATCGGGCCGATGACGGCCCGATATAGATTTACGTAGAATGCTGACTGGGCATATGTTTATCTTTTTTTTTTTTTTTTTATTTAAACTTTTCTTCCAACTTACCAAAAAAATTGTTTGAAATAAACAATGTTTATGATAAAGAAAATCAAACTACCAGCATACATCTGTGCACTTAATTGGTTAATTGGCAGTCAGAATGACAACTAGTCGACTTAAGTTGTTGTTTGCATTGCCCTGAGGCACTGAGTTGATAATTTCACGTCTCAGTTAAGAAAGTGACACAAAGAAGGTGTTAATTATGAGAACACAAAAGAAATAACTACATTTTTATTATCATAGCGTCTGCAGTGGGGAAGCAAAGAACTGCCTACACTACATCAAGTTGCCTGAGGCCCATGGTAACAGAGCTGCACAACGAAAATTCAGTTAGCATTATCGTAAATTCGGCCTGTTTCTACTCTAAACTTTCCGAGTTCGGCCATTTTCAACTCAATCCTAGTGAAATTTGACACTTAGTATCTGGTAACTTAGTAAATAACGCACGGATAAATTCTTCGTGCTTTACTTAGAACATCTCTTTTTTTTTATTTCAAAACTATTTAGCAAATATTCACTGCGTGTTATATACGGGTGCGAGTAATACACAGAAAAATTCAGTACTTCACCTACAAAATTACCTTGCTGCTATTTCTGTCAAGGGACGAAGGTAAACATTATATCCTTCTACCGGTTTCGAAGATCGGCGTTTTCCGTGACCACGTGGCACCACCGGACTTTGCCGAAAATACCGATATGGCCAAAGATCTTGATTATAAGATGGGTCTGGATTTTTGGGGGCTTTTTTTTTTTTTTTTTTTTGGAAAAATCCCCGTCTTATAGGTGGATTAATACGGTACCTTAGATTTGATATTTTCATAGAAAAAATAAGTTAGTCTTAGCTGTAAAAATTGATTTAATAGATATAGGTGTAAATGTCATGAAGGACTGTTATCACCACGGTCAATATATTTCTTTTCTAAGCGGAAATCACAAAACAACAGTGTACGTATTTCTGAAAACAAACCTTGCCCACTAAAGCGTGACTTTGTATTTAAAACATGCAGCAGGTAGGTGGCGCTGCCGTTTATTTTCATTGAGAAATCAGTTTAACGCAATATTGAATTTAACGCGAAAATACATGGAGTATATTACTTTTATTCACACAGACTATTTAGGCTGACAAAATTAATCAGATAATTGATTAACTGATCTATAAATTCCACAAAAATGATTATCATTACAGATGCCTTATAATCAATGAGACGCCACATTTTGCGGCATCCCATCTGGGTCTACACTGTTTTCTCAGGCCTTTTTGACCAAATACATACAGTAAAGTATAACATGGGAAGAGTCCTGCTCAGACAGACAAGTAAATTGACCAAATCTTTTGTGATAAATAATCGATCACAATGACAGGAGTGATAATCGACCAGATTAGCCAGCCTTAGAGTCTATTTATACATTGTATTTGCTGTATGATGATTCTAGCGAATAAAAAGAAAAGAAAAAATGCAACAATGTATCCATTTAAAGATACTGCCTCCAGATTTGTGGGACTTTTACCCAACCCGATCACATGATGAACAGGCCCTGCCTAAGGCAACTCTGCCCTGGAGACTATAGGCAGCCCAACTACTTCGCTGGCCCCGATGGGCGGGGGCCGTGGTCTGTGGGTCGTGATTTCTGAATACCCGATAATCAATGCACGCCGGTAATAGGTACCAAGTTACGCTACACTACCGGTCACAGGAGCTTGACATTGGATAATTTCTACTTATAGGACTTGTCCTTCGAACCTTCGATTATTTCATAATCGTAGGGACAGGCCCTATAAGTAGAAATTAGCAAACGTCAAGCTCTTGTGCTACCGGTTGCCTACATGAAATGCACTTTATGGCATCAGGAATTTTGCTGAAGAACTGAACAAGTATCTGTTGTTGTTTTTCGCGAGCGACACACCATGAATTTCAAAAATGCAGGTAAAAGAAGCTTTCATGTCTGTAGCCTCGCGAAAAATAAATTGTTCGACAGCCGGTAGATTCTAGTAAACAAGCTGGTTGTCATACGACAACACACACAGTTGTCGCAACACCCAGAAGGTTGGAAACCAGACACGATACGTATCGCTGAGCACTTTCATTGGCTGACTGACATCACATGTCTCAGTCGAAACACTCGGTGTTATTCGCTTTAATCATTGCGACTTTTCAGGCCACGGCAAGGGTCCGTACACACAATTCTGTTCTATTCCATACGTGTTATCATTTGACGCCACCGTCGTGGCTGCTTCTTCGCGGCTGCTTCTTCGCAGCCACGAAGCGGTGTCGCTACAAGAAAATGCATCTGTATTATTGCAAGGAAGTGTCCATCAAAGAGATGGGATATTTAGTCCTGATTCAAGAGGGCGTCAATGCCTACCATGTTGTTTAGTATTATTGGTGAAAGCTGTACAGAAAAGGATCTGTACCAACAAGTTGAATGTCAACAACATGAATGAAATTCTGTTTGCAGGAGATAAATTATACAAGTATGCAAAAAAGAATGCCAAGACATATCATGACTATTTAGAGCCATGTGATTTGCCATCTTATTTTTCACTTGACAACCAGCATTATCCCTGGAAAGTGAAAAAAAAAAAAAAAAAAAAAAAAAAAAACATTTTCAGGAAATTTAAATACCTTATCCTTAGTGGAGTATCCTTTCCTTGATTTAGAGACAGGACTCGCTATGACTTTCTCATTCAACCCATATGCAGTCTTCATTTGCAACGGCTTTTCTATTGCATTATTGGAACAAGGTGACTGTTTCTACCTTTTTGAGTCACATGCAAGAGCTTCAGATGGAATGCCAAATGTTAATGGCAAAAACATTTTGTTAAAGAAAACAAATATAACTGGCATTTTCCTTACATTTGCGTAGATTGTTTAGTTTTGATAATTCCTTTACTACAACAGCGGTGAGTCAGTTTGATTTGCATTCGCTCTGTATATCTCATGTTTGCAGGGAGACCATAAAATGATACCAATGAGCTGGGTTTCAAATTTGTGACATAACTACCTATCCTCCTTTACAAGAATGTATTTCATTTGAGTTGTGTCCATCACAGCCTTATGCTTCCTCCCAGCTTGCTGACAGCTTAAATGAACACGGTTCCGCATTACTTGATTCACCCCTTATATGTGAAGAATTGCAAACCTCCCTGAATAAGAAACGTAAGTTAAGTGACACATCAAAAGATGGTTTGAGCAGTAAGAAATTTAAAATCAAAGAAAGTGCTATAGTCACACAGTTTCACAAGTTGGTGTCTTGTGGTCCCCAGTACATATGTACAAGTTGTTGTCAAACATTTTTCAGACATTCTGATGTTAAATTTGATATTCAGGGTCTAAAGCCCGAGATGAAAAGACTCTGTACATTAGGACATAAAAGTGTGGAGGATAAGGAATGGATCTGTCAACAATGTGCTAATAGTTTGAAGAAAAATAACTTGAACAAATATCTTCCTTTTTGTCAAGCCCGCTTGCGCTGAGCAAGACATAGTCACCATAGCTGCATTTAAGTGTATATTAGTGAGTCCATCCGTATTTGTCCGTCCTAGCTAGAAATTTTGCATGCAGAATCATCTTTCAGTGTAGTTTGAAATTTCTCCAAGACTTGGCCTTGAGGTCAGATTTGTCAAGGACATGCACTTACCAGTAGAATTTAAGAGTTTTTAAAGAAAGTCTTCTATTCAGGAAGTGCAATGCCCAGATGCTTGATATATTCCATAGAGCTCCATCTTATGGTATAGTATTGGTAGCATTGGAATGTCGTCTATCTTCTTTGCATGTATTGTGTAAAATTTCATAGAAGATACACAGCACTCCATTAGTACTTTACAAGCTAGCAGACTCTTAGGACTATCCGTCCTTTGATTTTACCTGATGAGTTTCTCTACAGGTTTCACCATTCAAACACATTCGTTTTCTTCTTGTTTCCATCGTGTATTTGTTGATGCTCGAAAATGAAAGTAAGTCGGTTAACATTCTTTTTGCTGTCTTTGCTGTTTTATATCTGTTATATTAAAGTCCATTGCGGCATTCAAATTTCATGCATTTTGCAATTCTTTCATGAACACAGGATTTAAGTTAATATATTTATACATCGTTTATATTTTACACCGTCAGCTGATTCGCCTAAGTAATCCGCCATTTTGAATATTCGTCATCGAACCTTGTAACTACGTAACCGCGTAACGTAATGCTTAAGAGGTTTGTCAACTACCAAAGGGGAAGTCAGGTAATAAAAATAATGATGAAAATCAATAAAAAAAATCATTTATGCAAAACTTGCTCAATGAGGGGTGTTAGAAAAGAAATAAATTATTCCGAACCGTGCTCAAATGCCCCAGATAAAGCACAGTTTGAGTTTGGGTTGTATGCATTTGATCACGAGCGAGCGCAGCGAGCTCGTGTTCAAATGGGTACAACCCAAACTCAACTGTGCTTTATCTTAGGTATTTGAGCACGGTTTGGAATAATTTTTATCAGCATCATCCCCAACCCGGGGGTGACCTTGGGGTCAAGGTCACGAACTTAGAATTTTTCATAAAAAAATCAGGGTCAAAGTTTTGGCGTTTAAGTTTATAAGACCTCATATTTTGAAGACCCTTAGATGGATTTCATTCATATTTGGCCTGATGGTAGATATAGGTCTAAAGGTTTTATTGGCACCATCCCCACCCCGGGGATGACCTTAGGGTCAAGGTCACGGACTTAGAATTTTCATAAAAAAGTCAAAGTTTTTGTGTTTAAGTTTATATAGCTATATCATCAAGACCCTTTAGGAATTTCATTTATATTTGACATGCTGCTAGATATCGGCCTAGAGTCTTACTCCGCATGATCCCAACACAGGGTGTGACCGAGGTCAAGGTCACGAACTTAGAATTTTCATATAAAAGTAAAAATTTTTGCGTTTAAGTTTATATAGCCATATCATCAAGACCTTTTGTTAAATTTCAGCATTCCCTAATTGAAAGGTCCAGCAGATATAGCTATCAGCAAGGAATCTGTTGGTCTGTCCGTCCATCCGTTGAAGCATCATTCGTTCATACTTTATTTTTGTCTTAGGGTCAAAGTTTTTACGTTAAAGTTTAAAAGACCTTATATTATGAAGAGCCTTCGATGGATTTCATTCATGTTTGGCCTGATGATAGATAAAGGGCTTAAGTTTTTATCAGCACCAACCCTGTCCCGGGGTCAAGGTCACGGACTTAGAACTTTTATAAATAAGTCAAATTTTTTGTGTTTATGTTTATATAGCTATACCATCAAGACCCTTTGAGGAATTTCATTTATATTTTACATGTTGGTAGATATAGGTCTAGAGTTTTACTCAGCATCATCCTTATCCTGGGGTATGACCTTGAGGTCAAGGTCACAGACTTAGAAATTTCATATAAGAGTAAATAAAAAATTTGCATCTAAGTTTATATAGCTATATTATGAAGACCCTTTTGTTGATTTCATTAGTATTTTAGCATGATGATATATATAGGTCTGAAGTTTTTCTCGGCACCATCCCCAAGCTGGGGCATGGCTTTTAAGTCAAGGTCACAGACTTTTCATACAAATGTCATTTTTGCTTATATTATAAAGACTGATTTCACTGGTATATGGTGATAATTATAGGGCTAAAGTTTTTTTTAGCTCAATCCCTGCACCTGTGCCTGACCTTTGAGGTCAAGGGCTTCATATTATGTGTGATTGAATTTTTTCAATGTTATAACATATAGCATACAACTGCCATCTCCAGAGTCAAAGCTACATACTTTGTGTTCTTTAAAAAGTGGCGGTAGCGCTGGTCGGGGGTATACGTGCCCCACTGGGTACTTTGTCTTGTTCTAACTTAATTACAGTACTAAACTCCCAAAAGCTTGAAAAGAAATGGTCCTCATTTACTTCTTAACTTTGTGTAATTTAAACAAACAGTGTAGACCCTGATCAGACGCCGCGTTCTGTGGCGTCTGATCAGGGTCTGTAATATTTGCCAATATTCCAGTACAGGTTTTACGGATAACCGTCTTTATACTGCACCCTGACATCAAAGCGACAAGAAAAGCACGGCTATAAATAACCGTAACCTGGATTTTGTCTTAGCGCGGTTTAATAACATCGGTCAATGATAATCACGTGGACACTTACATTAATGAAATTTGGCTTTTGTACACTATGGCTCGATTGTAAACAGTCGACCTATAAATTAACTTTATTGCAATAATCACAGTTGCAGCAGACGACATTTTTTTTCTAATAGACGATTCTTATGAAATGCCAAGTATAAGTTTCTCTGGAAAATAATTTATATATAAAAAAAAAAAAAAAAAAAAAAAAATAGATCAGGTACCAACATATTTTTCTTTATCTGTGTTGGAAGTAAGCTTACAATTGAAACATTCCAGGTTGTGTCAAAGACTTCAGAATATAAACTTTAATTGATTACCTACGGCATAGAAGTAGAAAACATGAACGTTTAATGCTATGACATTATTTGTCCCACTTTCTTGAGAAGCAGTGAAAAATGTCGTGCCGTATTTTCAACAGCAAAATATTTGGTTTAAACTTTTTTTTATTTCAAATCATCCAACTGACATGCATATGATATTTACATACAATGACACGTTAATGGGATTGGAAAGGAAGCAACATGTTTATAAATCCCCTTTCCCGCTATCGAAGGAGAGAGTGTACAATATTGGCAGGTCATGATGCCGGTATACCCACGAAACATTTTTTCGTACTAATGTCAATAAGTATCAGTAAAGAAGCATTTAACATCTTTGCTCAGAATAAATAATAATATAGTTAGCTGGGCATTAATAAAATGTGAAAAAATAAGGAATGAAAAAAATTTGTTATGCGAATTGTGAAGAATCAAAGCAATGCCCTACATGTAAATGCGCATGAAAAAAAGCATAACAAAGAAAGCAGCAAGATCATCCATCGGGACCATACACGTACGGGGGACTGGGAGGGGGTAGGGGGTGGGGCGGAACGCCATGTGCACACAATTCTACCACATTTCTTCTCCCCGAGAAATTAAATAATTACATTGAATGTTCAAGGCCTGATATGATTACCCTATAGTTGTATCAATAACGCAATAAATATAATGTAAAGGGTATTACATATCGGTATATCAGTGAAAAACCGTCTTCAAGCATATGTGAAATAAGCCTGGGCATGTGCACTGTTACATCATGGTCGTTACCCTGCTTTAGTACATTCTGTAGTATCGAATCATTCTGTAATAGAGCAGTGAAGGTCTTGATCAGACTGTGCGGATGTACAGGCTGGTCTAAGCCATCGCTGACTGCATATGCCAGAAGCGATATTTTTCGTATGATACGAGCCATGGGCCTAGACAATCTTAAAGTTTGCCATTCCTGGTCTAATGCTATTTTCAGCAGTTGTTTTGTTGACCAAGCTTTTTGTGAAAGCTAATACTTGTATAATGTTATGGATTATTCATCCGCCTTGTAGCAGGATGGTTTAAGAGTCTACCGTATTTAAGCTTAATATTTTGACACCTTAACTCCTTACTATACTTGTCCTAAAATTTGAATATATCCGTTGACATATCTTAAAAATGATAGGGGGTGCGGCGGGGCGGGGGGTGTGGAAGCGGGGGCTTGGTGAGTCATAAAAAGTAGAAACCCTGACCAGACGCCGTGTGCTATGGTATTTGATCTAAGTCTACACTCTGCGCAGGCCTATCTGTCCGAACATTTAGGGTAAATACAGTATTTAAGGGAATATAAGTTTTTGCTTTGCTAGATATTGTGTGATTTTGAAACGAGCCCCATGGCCCATCACTGAACTTCCTCATAATTTCTGATCTTCTCCGTTTTTACTATATGAGCCGCGCCAAGCGAAAATGTGAATTCGGGCATATGCAAAATACACATTCAGATTCATCCTGCGCATGCGCAAAGTATCATCCGGGTCTTTGCTTTCTGTTAATACATTCTGTAGTATCCAATAATTTTGTTAGCGGACAGGGAAGACCCTGCGCAGGTTGATCTGGGCCTTCACTGTCTGCATATGCCCGAATACACGTTTTCGCTTAGTGAGGCCGATGTAAACTGGTGAAATAGGTGTTTTAATTTTTTCGTATGACTGTGTTTTATTTATTTTATTTTATGTGTGTAACAAACATTATTTAATTACCATCCTTGTTTATTAAACAGTCCGCTTAAAAAGAAGCGAGTCAAAGTGCTAAAGTTCCAAGTTGAAAGCTAAAACTTTACCCTGCAGACAACATTTAAAATATACTTTCGTATTTTTACAGAAAATAAAACTTGACATTTCATTCGGACATTTCCGTGAAAAATAAGAACAAACTCCATTTTAACAGCCGGCTTTGACCCCACTCCTAAGGGCTACTAAGGCGTCAGCCTCCAAACAAAGCCAGTCTTGGTGTCAAATTCAAGCTGTTGATGATAACTTTGGTACACACACACACACACACACACACACACACACACACACACAAATCCGCGAACTCAGTCCTGAAAGGAGTCATTAGGGACTGTTATGTTTGGTGTCAAACTGAAACTGTCGGAAAGAAGTTTAACACTCGACGATTTGAATGGGTTTCACCCATATCCAGATTTGTCTTACTCTCAGTCTTCTCACTCCATGGATTCCAAAGGCCCCAAATCAATCTTCAAAAGGGATTATTTGGGATCAAAACCCGAGCATAGCCTTGCTTGATGTCAAATAAAAGCTATTGCTTAGGTATTTAATATAATAGACTTTAATGGCTTGCAATCGTAACTAGCCCCAACTCTACGCACAAAAGGGGTAAGCTATACCATAGCCGTGTGAGGTATTTAACCTTGATAAGTTTTAAATGGGTCTCATCCACACCTATCCCTAAAACCACCCCACAAAGTGTGATCACGAGGTCCCTGGTTCGAATCCCGCTGGAGCTGGGATTCAGCTCATGACTGTACGGCGCTTGGTTGCACAGAGTCTTTCATTGTTTCATTGTCACCCCTTCATCGTCTCGTCATGACTTTGATAATGTTGAATGTGATGTAAAACACGACATCATCATCACCCTTTATTCTTGGATAATGCTATTATTGGCCAGATTCCAAATATGACAATGTTTGGCGGTCCTGAGAACTTCGACACTGGATGACTTTAATGGGCTTCACCATATGTGCTTTCTTCAGCCCCACTATGACCGGTTCCATAATTTACCTCCTCATTCATTATTGTTTTGCCGTTTCTTTATCTTCTTATAACTCTTTTGAGCAATATTTCTGAAAATGGCCCATGTTTTCGAGAAAATGTCCAAAATTGGATTTAGAGATATGTCTGAATGTGGAAATGATGCTGCGAAAAAGGGAAACTGGGATAAATTCCTTTTTTATTTTGGAATGGATTAATGATATTTGAGCCGGAGCAAAGTATTTCCTACAAGACTGCGCATGCGTCCGGCGAAGACTCAGATCAGCCTGTGCATCCGCGCAGGCTGATCCGAGTCGTCGCAGGATACCGTGGATAACCAAGGATCCAAAGCGTCTTCAGGTAGACAGCGAAGACTGATCAGCCTACGCAGATACGCAGATCAGCTCGATGACTCTGACCAGCATGCACAAGCAATCTGTAGAAAATGCAGTACACTGGCATATTAACAGGACACAACCATTCAACCCAATAACATTTTAGTCCATTGTCTTGTATTAATATTCTTCGTGCATATAGTTGTGAAACAGTGGGCACGCCAAGCCTCGGTTGTGCCCGCACAATTGAACAACGCCAAAGTGTTCCAAATGAGAGCTGACGTTAACGTCATTTTGGTTGTCATGACAGTAGCGCAAGTCGCAGCCATTTTAATAGCAGCCGTTTTCAAAGCTCAGAAATTTTTCGATATTTAACAACCTAAAACTTACATCTGGACATCAGATTTTGTTATAATTTGAGGTATTTATGTTTCATTTATAATTCCATTAATAGTTGATATCCAGTGTTTACTGAGATATGAATTATTAATCATTTTATATCAGAATATGCGTCAGGTGCAAAAGCGATGTTAGCGGGTGGGGTATCTGTACCTGATGATTATCAAGTTCTGGTCCAAAACTACAAGAAAGACAATGTAATCATTTATAGCAACCAGCTCCTGTAACAAAAGGGACGGGACAACTGCACTTTACTGGTCCCTATTATTCGTAATTTTATTTTCATAGTTTTCTTTTAATTGGGAGCACAGGAGCTTGAAGTTGTTTCTCGTTTATCAAAATTTTACGATTTTACGATTTATACGGAAATCGTAGACTATATTCTGATACTGTAAATATTAGCTTCAAGCACCTGTGATTGGGAGCTGCTGCCCGAAAGCCCTGCAGCACTATAGGGGTTACACGTTCAAATCATACCCAGTTCAATAAGAAAATATTTAAATGCAAGTCCGCCTACAAAACGTAGTTAAAGTTTTTCTTTTTGGCGGCTACTTTTCCCTACTCCGACCCCATATATTTTTACCCATCGTGCATTTTTAAATTCTTAATTATTTGCACGACACCAACACTCAACATGCCCACGCGAGAGCTAGTTAACATGTACGTATGTATGCCCTCGCCCCCTTCCCCCCCCCCCCCCCCCCCCAACACACACACAAACGAAAGCATGCCAACCGCGATCATCAGCAAGACGTAATCAACACTTGATGTCGCACTTATTCTAGAAAGACCTCGCAGCCATTTTTTTTTTTTTTTGTAAATATTAGAAGCTGTCTACTATATTCTATACTCCCGCCCCTACTGCGACGAAAATATGACGAGGCTAGGACTCACATTATTTGACAGGAGAGGAAGACATTGATGAAGGGAACGGACATATGGATCAAACCTCGATGTTCAAACAACGGTTTATGATCAACCCTGATGGAAGTTTATTTTTGAATGGCGAAAAGCAATCATGCAGCTATCGTATTTAACCCAAGTATTCGGACATCTGGCCCTGAGGTCATAAAACTGTTTCATGCTCAACTCAGCTGAGCATGAAATTTTTCATGCTAATAAATCTTGATTTACTAACGATTGCAATTTTTTTTGCTAAACATAGCTGAGTATGAAATTTTCTCTGCTAATAAATATGAAAATGCCAACTATTGTTGGCATTTTCATATTTATTAGCAGAGAAACATTCATGCTCAGCTGAGTTTAGCATGAAAAAAATGTTTTAAAACCTCGGGGCCAGGCTTTAGCAAACAGTGTAGAACCAGATCAGACGCCACAGAACGCGGCATCTGATCAGGGCCTACACTGCCACTCGTCTAGCAGTTTTACAAACATGATCAGATAGTCAAATATACGTGTTTCTGTTTAAGGATAAGTACGATAAGGGGTTCAAATGTCCGAATATTTGGGATAAATACGGACACGATTTTAAGGCGTGTAGCGCTTTAATCAGAAGAAGAAAAATTGGCAGAGATATGATTTTGCCCCATGCACAAAGAATTTTATTCTATACATTAGCTTAAAGAAAATAACACTTCAGTTTGGTTGCAAAACCCGATGGGGTGGATGGTCAACAGGTTCAAAATTTCTTAATTTTTCACTTTTCGTTGTGAAGCATCATTGATAAATGGTTTTCTAATAAAATATTATCGATCACAACTTAACCATTTTCATTTAGAATAAAACGCTGCGAAGATATATATATATATATATATATATATATATATATATATATATATATATATATATATATATATATATATATATATATATATATATATATATATTAACAATGTATTAAAATTGAACAACGCCAAAGTGTTCCAAATGAGAGCTGACGTTAACGTTATTTTGGTTGTCATGACAGTAGCGTCAGTCGCAACAAGCCTACTACCAGCAGTTTACAATGCTCTTACAATATTTGATATTTACTCGTAACAATCATAAATTTACATCTGGACATAGATTTGTGATAATTTGAGGTATTTATGTGTCTTTTAATAAATTCATTTATAGTTTTTATCCAGCACTTATACTGTGATAGGAAATAGCCATCATTTCATATCAGAATATGCATCGCGGAAAAACGATGTTAGTTGGTGGGGTAACAGTATAGAGTTTATGTCATATATTAGTGCAAAACTACAAGCTCGCAGTCAGCTTTTGTAATGATTACAGGCTGTCTTCTGTACTCCCACAATAGTGCGACCAAAATAAAACGGATGGTACTAAATATCTGAGAACGAAGAAAAGGAATAAAAAATACAAATGGTTCTAAAAATGGGTTTGTAATATACAGCACATCGTGACCATTTGCCACGAATACAAGTAATAATAACAATAATGACTGAAAGGAATAATAGTTGGAAGAAAATAATGTCAGTTTGTTTGTAGTCAAGACAATATTTTTAAACCACCACACCCACCCGCCCCATCAGTTTGTTTACTGTTCCAAGGAGATGTCTTTTATTTCAATTTATCTTTTTTTTTTATTTCGATGAGATATTATTTTATGGTGCTAGGACCGTGTTACTGATTATGCATTACGAAAACACGCCTTTTCAAATATATTGAAATTTTCAACACCAAAAAAATAATACAAGTAATAATAACAGTAATGTCTGAAAGGAATAATAGTTGGAAGAAAATAATGTCAGTTTGTTTGTAGTCAAGACATTATTTTTAAACCACCACCAACTCCTCCCCCCCCCCCCCCCCCCCCCCGCTCCCCCCCCCCCCCCCCCCGCCCATCAGTTTGTTTACTGTTCCAAGGAGATGTCTTTTATAAATTTCAATTTATCTTTTTTTTATTTCGATGAGATATTATTTTATGGTGCTAGGACCGTGTTGCTGATTATGCATTACGAAAACACGCCTTTTCAAGTTTTCAGATAAAAATTCTGATAGTTTTCATATTTCTGCCCAAAACATAGATTGTGGGTACTCGTTAGAACCGCCTCGCCGAGGCGGTTCTAACGAGTACCCACAATCTATGTTTTTGAGCAGAAATAAGAAAAATAATGTATACCCCTGTAAACCCGTTTTACTATATAAAAGTGGGGTCTAAGGGTGTCAAAACTATATAGGTATGTTTTCGTGATGAGCCTTTCCTGGGTAGCGCCATATGTATTCTTTTCTTCCCAGATAAGTGACGTTTATTGACTACCGTATTTATTCTGAGTATTCAGCCTGAACAAACCGTGAATACCCAGATTATAAGCTACGAAAAGCGGCATCTGATTACACTGCAGTTTGTCACTCATTCAACATTTTTTTTTTCATTCACATCAACAGGAAGTCAAATGGACATTCACATTTTCGGACAAGTATGGTAAGGAGCTAAGGTGTCCAAATATTTAGATTTAGATCAATTCGGAAAACGGCGGGTATCGTCAGCCATAGGCATTTGAAGTTGTTTTGTGTGTGTGTGTGTGTTATCCGTTATGTGACTTTTTGGGACTAACTGGTATGAAAGCATATCATGTGTCCGGATTTAAGGCGCGTGGAACAAAAAACATCTTTCCTTGCATTGATGTCAAAACTATTTTCTCTTAACGAAGGGAAGTCCATTTACCAGCTACGCCCGTAACCTGGGTTTAGCCGGTTGAACAAGCTACCGTCAACACGGTATCTGATAGGCAAATCCTTAACCAGTATCAGCCTGGCGTCCCTTTTGTGGGACAGGCAAACAGTGCAGACCTAGATCTGCGGCGTCTGATCATGGTCTTCACTGTTTGCTTACAGGAATTTCAATTACAAATAGAACAAAAATGAAAAAAAAAAATACACCTGACATCCCTTAAATGACAAAGACTCACCCAATGTGAAAGGATGCGTACGTTCATTAGGCTTATTTGGGTTAAAAGCATCTGTAATACACCAATTATTTGGAGAAGCTTCGTGTGGGAGTGGTTAGCGCTCCCGCTAGAGGCAGAATTCAACTCATGACTGTACGGGCTTCATTGCACAGAGCATACATATCATTATCACTTTTCCATCTCGATATGACTTCAATAATGTTGAAAGGAATGTAAAAGACCAAATAATGATTATCAGCAGTCATTTGAAAGTACATCCCTCCCCCATCACAACCACCACCATTGGAGAATAGCGGGGATTATGCCTTTTTCTCCAGCAGAATCTTACTAAACAGATCTGGTAATATGATTGCAGACCTTTTCCTTACTGTTTCTCTCCGCACGAGGGATTCCGAACTTGTGATGTAATTCCCACAAATTTTGTTTCGAAGACATAACATTGGCAAGGCAAAGATATAAAACATATAAACCGTACCGTACCTTTTCTCGATATCCATCGCTCATACTTTGTGTGTGTGTGTGTGTGTGTGTGTGTGTGTGTGTGTGTGTGTTATCTGCAGGGACGTTGGGTGGGGAGGGGTGCCTAAGCATGCATACAGAAAACTGCTAGCTAAACATATGTGTTGACATCACCATGATTCTGGATCGTGCAATTGCCGCACTATTATTATATTGATAGTAAAAGACTGTCATATTTCAGAGATTGCTCAGGTCAATAAATGAAATGAATACCAATCAATACCCCGTGTTCTTGCGGCTTCTCTTGCAGTTATTTAAGATGAGCTGTAAGCGTTAGACGTTTATGTGTATTGACGCTAACCGAAACCGCCAAAGTATTCCAAAAGCGCCTAACGTCAACGTCATTTTGGTTGTCATGACAGTAGCGCCAGTCGCAGCCATTGTGTACGAACAGCAATTTTTACGCTCTGACATTTTATGCATTTTACTCTCGAAAATTCTTTTACTTGGCAACGGATTTTATGCGAAATTAAGGTATCTTGTTTTTTCTTTCTAATTTGATTTTTTAATACAAACAAATTGCGTTTTGTTAATCTGTACAAAAATTTACAACGAATTGCACATAACGGGGCAGAGGGCTGGTTATGTGGGTGGGGTGGGGTATTTTTCTGCTACATAAAATGTGGGCTTGCACTAATTTTTAAGTATTTTTTGGTCATGATTTTGTTTATATATATATATATATATATTGTGCTCTCAGAGAATCTTTATTTTGTATTTTAATGCATTATTGTTTCCTTTTTCTTTTGCGACTGATGAGACTGTGTTGCAGAAAAATATCAGAGTGCTGATTGCTGTTTGTAAAAAAACAAACAAAAAACAAAAAACAAAAAAAAAAAAAACATACTTAAGGACAAAAGTTCTGCATCTCCATATGCGACAGGAAAACGTCAGTCATAATCAAGTGAGATTAAGGCTGCTTATATTAACGGCAATTTTCAAAGAATACATTATACTACTGAATCTGAGAAAAGTGTAGACATATGAATTCAAATTATGGATTGGTTGAATCGTGCAGTACTTGTGTCCTTAAGTATATTTTTAAAGGCCCATCCATTTCTGTTTATTATTTATTTGCTAAATACTAAGTTTAGCCGCGCACCCCAATCACATGATGATCTTATGTGATCGAGTTATGTGAAGTAGAGGGAGAGAGATTACTCACCAACATTGTTTTTCCCCTGATATAATGCTATTGATGTTTTCAAAATTATTAGAAATTTGAACAAACAAATGTTGGAATCGTGGCAAAAACGTGCCAATAATATCGTTGGAATTCTGCTTATACGATTGCAACAATCAATGTATTTGAAAAATGGGCTGTATTAATTAATGACACAATTGAAAGATTTGTGTTTTCCAATCAGAGTGCCACGTAAAAAACGACTATATAGACTTACTGTACAAACGCTATATACACACACGCACGCACAATAAACAGATTATTTTTGTTGTGCATTTCAGAAATAATGAGGAATTTATCAGATTTGTTTGGTGGAAAAGTCAATGCTGAGGTTAATCTAGAGAACAGTAGACTTGATGATGAGATCCTTAGTGAATATATGAACCAGGAGTGGAGACAGGCATTCCTGGCTAATGAGGTAGGTGTATAATTACAAATACCGTATTTATCTTAAATAGTATTCGTACACCGTATTTCTTTACCATACTTGCCCTTAAATATGAACGGATGGAAATTTTACTCAGCATGCGGCCATCTTTGAAATGAAATGAATGTTCACCTACCTAGCTACTCTGAAATTGTCTTGGGAAACAGGATTTATGTTGAGTTTTACATTGGCGAGGCGCATTAGCCCTAGTCCGAGCAGAAATGACAAATTGATATTCATAATCTATTGATCATTCATGCATTCTTCGCTGTAAGTCGAGCAAGTAACCTTGTTATTATGAAGGGAATAAATGACCACGAAGGGTAATAACTCCGAAATATAAATAGTTTCTTTCTTACTCATTTGGACTTTTCTGACTAGAAAGAATTCGCTCCACCCCAACCCTTTCCACTGTGAGCATAGTCTTTCCTTTAAGCCAAAGTTTTGAGAGGGTTCAAATACCAGGGATATACTTTTCTGCCAACAAAAGTTGCTGAGAGAATTTGTAGCCCAACCCCATTGCATACCTGTGTTGTTTTTTCACGTAAGGTTGCAATAAAATATGTTTATACTAGCAAAAGTTGCCACCCTTTGCAAAATGGCGCCAACACCTTTCAGATGTATGCCTTTACCTTCAGCACAAACTATGCTAAAAGGGTTCTTTCGACACCACTTAGAAAGAAGAGCAGGCTGGTCTTGGTCCCAGAAGTTTATGCTGCAGTCCATTCCAAGGTGGACAGTCTGATTTGGATCCTCTTTAACAGTTACTGCTCCCTGGGCAAATTCAGCAGACGACGAATTCATGATATTTTTTCCCAGAAAATATTATTTGTCATTTCATGCAAATAGTCTCCTTATATTATTCTTATATTTCCAATAGGATTTGACCTTTCGTGCAAATGGTCTCCTATGAAGATCAGGAAACCAATTGCATGAAATTTCAAATCCTTTTTTCATGGAAAAATAAGAAGAATATTTCAAAATATTGTCTGCTGATTTTTTTTACCCAGTATGCAAAGCATTAATGTATTTCTAGCATTGTGGACACGTGTTGTGTGTTTTCATGTTCTCATGTTAGCACTGTGACCAACTGTTTCAGTGGCTGTCAATTTTGCTTTCTGTTTTCCTTTAGTTTATATAGTCGAACGTCAATGACTCGAACATTTTTGGGACCATGGAAATTCGTTCGAGGTATAAGTAGTTCGAGCCACTGATGGTTAATCATGACACCAGATCAGGAAACAAATGGCAATAATTTAGGGACTGTATTTCGATCTTCTAGACAATAATGTATGTTGAGTGTACTCATTAGAATCACCTCAATGTGGTGATTCTTATTAGTACACACACATACAAGTTCGTGTTGAAATAAGAACTTTTCCTTAAACATTTCTTTTCTTGAGATATCGGAAGAATTCCGTAGGGACTCAAAAAACGAGTTCAAATTAGCCTTGGTAAACGAGCCATCGGAGTTCGAGCTATTGAAGTTCGACTATACTCTCATTTGTTTTGTATGTTTGTGTGACTTCTCGGGGGCTGATTCAGAAGATAAGGATGAGGTTTTGCTCTAGTAAAACTGGTTTAAGACCCCAAGAACTGTTCCAGGGCGGTTCCTCTGTTGCACTTCTATAGGTAGATCTTACTCGGTTTTTGTAAATGCATCGTTTTATTTTGTCATTGTTTGTTCATCATTTCGTCTTCTTTGGTGCTTCGGCAAGGCTGTATTTTTTGTCTTTTCCTGGATAATTTGATATATATTTTGGCGTTCAAAACATAAAGTGCCTCAAAAAGAAATAAAAAAGACAAATGTTTAATGATCGGATTTTGTCAAACACAACTGAAAGTTTCATTGTTTTCAAATGTGTTTGACCCAATCTGATCATAAACCACCTGTCTTTCTTTTATTTCTGTGTGCTGCATTTTATATTTAAATCTGACATTGCCACAAAATAGACGAACAGTAACAAAATTTCTCAAAACAAAATCTTCAGAGACCTCATGAATCGTATTAAAGGAAAATGCCATGTATACCTGCTTTGGGTCTTATGGGTCATACCTGTATATTTACGGGTTTGTCTGTATGTGTTTCAGTCTTACCTCAACCCAGCTCCTCCTAGTCCATCTGTCTGTATGTTTGGTGAGTCTTTCTCTCTTTCTCTCTTCTTCTTGTTTGGTTAGTCAGTATTAGATCGTGTCGTCAGAAAAGTACCTCTGGAAACTGCAAAATCCCAGATCAATTGCGCTGTCTGATCAGGATACTTGATATTTTCCAATCCACTCTGAATACTGAAATATGTGATTTGTTTATGGAAACCTCAATTTTGGATGCAGGCATTTCATTTTGGTATTTCACTTCCCAATACAAGTATTGTAACTTTCTGTCTGCAAACGTCGTCTTCCCTTGCAAAATGTTGGCTACAATTTCAAAGATGTATTCTTTCGCTATACACGGATTCTGTTCGAAAATACAATTAAGCTTTGATTCAGCTGCTCAGTAACGGACCCTAGTTTGTGTCTATATAATTCCGTATACATAGAATTTATTTGGTTTTCTGTCATCTGATTCAAATACAGCAAAACCTCAATGGCTCGAACATCTTTCGGACCATAGACATTTATTCGAGACACAGGTAGTTCGAGCCCCCTGAGGGTTAATCATGGCGCCAGGTCAGGAAGCAAATGGTGATAATTTAGGGATTTCTTTTTATCTTCTATATAATATTTGTATGTTGAACGCACTCATTAGAATCACCTCGATATAAGTGTCCCTAAATATTTGCTTTCATGAGTAGAAGAATTTCGTAGGGACTAAAAAACGAGTTAGAATTAGCCATGGTAAACGAGCCATCGGTATTCAAGCTGTTGGGGTTCAACTTTAAAATTCCCGCGTGGATGGCGATTTACTAGAGTTCAGTTTAAAAACTCCTACTAGTCAGTTATGACAAGAAATGTGCCCCACTTAGACAATTGAAAATTGGCTTCCGTGCGACAATTTGGGTAGTAAGCATCCCACTTATGTCGACAATACAGCTGCTACAAAAATATCATCATCATCAGCAGCAGCAGCGTCGTCAGCATCGTTATCATCAGCAACAGCAATCTCGCCGTCATTGCCTTCATTTTCTACACTGCCATTAACATGAACAACACAGCAGCAATAGTAATATCGTCGTCATCATCATAAATGTCTTCATCAGCATTATTCTGACCATCAATTACAGCTATTTCGTCGTTGCCTTCCTTGCCACCTCCACAATTACCATGAACAACACAGGAGCAACACTCATATCGCTATCATCATCACGAGCGTCGTCATCATCAACATGATTATGATGATCAGCAACAGCAACATCGTCGTCGCCTACATTGTCATCACCTCCATCGCAATTTATATCATGAGCAATATACTCATCATCAACAGTATAATCATCATTATTATTAAGTCACAGACATCGTTAGCTTCATTGTCATTATATTTCTGAATACCATCACCACTGAAACAAGGATTCGCCATAACTTACAGCCACCACAAACAGTATCATCATCATCGCCGTTATCATTATAAACGGTTTCTTGAAAGGTATTTGTTTATTTTTCAGGTGATGGACCAGCATCCCGTGACCATCGTCCCAGAAAGAGGAAAGCCTCTGAAGGTCTGTTTGGCCGCGTTCATTGCTTTGTAAATACATATGACGTTGATTTCCGACGTTGTCACGGCGACGCCTCCACAGACGGCACTATTACACTGTCCTCCAAGCGTAGGGCCGTCAACGCCGACCACTGCTACTACGTCAGCCCGACCCTGGTCCCTGCTGACCCGGAACCATCACGTGAGGAGAAACAGCTGGCAGTTAGACAGGCAAGGAAATCATTAAAGAGGGCAATAAGAAAAGCAGTAAGTGCAGTTATTAATAAATTTGGTACAGTGAACCCTCGTTACAACGACAGCATTTGTTCTCAAAGATGCCATTAAAATGAATTTGCTGTTGTAAAGACTCATTAATGAGCAGAATGATATGTAAGAAAGGCCTTGTTTTATTCTTATTTTCAAATAAAACGTATGTTTTGGATATTTGTTAGAATCATCTCATTGAGGCGATTCTAACAAAGATCCAAAACCTGTTTCTTGAAATATCAAATACATTGTTCTTGCATAATTTCTGATTAACTGTCACCTCTCGAGTAATGGTTTCGAGTCAGTCAAATTATCGTTATAACGAGTTTTGTCGTTGTATCGAATGCTGTTAAAAAGAGGGTTGACTGTACAAAACAGGGTGTTGGAGCGAATGTTTTTGTTTATTTTTTATTTTTTTATTTTTTTTTTTACACTGTATTTCTGAACTGCCTCTATGGTTCCACATTGCAGCCATTGAAATATGAAGCGTCTGAGTGGACGTGCGGTTCGCACTTCTGACTTCGTATCACAAAGTCCTGGGTTCGAATCCCGCTAAAGGCGGAATTCAACTATTTACTGTATGGCACTTAATTGCACAGGGCCTATCATTATTACCCCTTCATAATCTCGATATCACTTAACTCTTTCGGTGCCAAATTTCAGACAACATTTGTCGTCTGCATTTCCTTTTTAACAAACTATCGTTCGAAATGAAATTTATACGTAAAGTTGAAATACTGAATGTCAAACAGCGTAGATCCAGATGAGATGACTCATTGAGCCGTCTCATCTGGATCTATGCTGTTTGCAAAAGCCTATTATTTTCGCCTGTGGCAGTGAAAAATAATGTTGAAAGAGACGTAAACCACCAAATGAGTTAACTTGAGAATTCATTTCTTCTGACATGTGCATCCAACGAAGACTCAAATCATCCTGCGCTGTCTCATCAGTGTTCGTTGTCCGCATGAAGAAACTTTGCATTCTTGCTATACAAAATGCACAGGGAAGATTCTGATCAGCGTGCGCGAGTGAATTTTAGGGCCACTGAAATTTTAAAGGGTATATGCCGTTGTAATGACTACATATTAAAATAAAACTCTCCCTCTGTCTCCCTCTGTCTCTGTCTGTCTGTCTGTCTACCTGTCTCTGTCTCTGTCTGTCTGTCTCTCTCTCTCTGTCTGTCTATCTGTCTGTCTGTCTCTCTCTCTCGCTCTCTCTCTCTCTTTCCCTCTCTGTTTCCTATCAGTTTTGAAAACAAATATTTGAATCCCGTTAGACAATTTATACACTATTTTTCAACCTATCTATATGTTTAGGTGGCTGAATTTTGTTTCTCTTTGTTTTTTCAGAACTCTAAAGACAGAACTGTTAAATACATACGTTAAGAAGAATGTTGGAAAAAATTAAAGAACAGATATACCACTAGAGACGGTGTGTTTAGTTTGATATTATTTTGTATGAAACATACGAGCAAAAGGGACTTATCTTTTTAAGTTATATACAGACTCCGATAAAAAACAGTTCAGCCAGGGCACGAGAAAAAGCACCCCAACCACATGTGTTGTATATATTCAGCAAGGACCCAGACAGCATGGGCATCCGCGCAGTCTGGTCATGCCCTTTGTTTTTCATACATACAATATTTGAGTCATGTCATGATAAAAAGGTCAACGCATATGCGGACAGCGTAGGCCCAAATCAGACTGCGCATTCGCGCAGTCTGATCAGTGCCTACGGTGTCCGCTTGCAAAATCATTGTTTATTACGGAACATAGAAACGAGTTAAAGTCCTTACAATATTCTTTGGATGCACAAGATGACCTGTTCTTTAAGGAAATTGATACGAATCGAAAGGAATTAATTCTTACATGAAAACATTTGCCCCCCACCCTCCTCCCCGCCCGCCCTTAGTATTTGCCCCTCTGGTACACTAGGGAGATTAGTTCCAATTTTTGAAACGTTTCAAATACTTGTCCACTGCCTGCTTGCAAAAGTCGTCTCCCTTTGCAAAATTGCGCCAGCTTCTTTCAGGTGTATCTATTTATCTAAAGACACATTGTCTCAAGATGATCTGTGATGTCCCTGTTGTTAAAGGACATGGACACATATCCAAGGGAGCTAACCTACCTGGAAATATTTGATTCCCTTCCTATTAAGGGCTTCTTTTAAAGGAAAGAAGGAGCAAAATTCTTTTCTTTAAGAATAACCTCCAGTTTTGAAAAGTTTCAGAGTATCAGAGGTCAACTTGCTGTCGGTAAAAGTTATCTCCCTTTGTCAAATGGCGGCAAAATCTTTCATGTGTATCCATTTACCTTAAGACACCTTGATTCGTGGCAAATATCATTTGAACCGTGAAATGTCTTCAAATGATCTGATAATTAAAGCAGTCGGTCTGATCCTCGCTTGTCGTATGTGCCAAATTTTGTGCCCTGGCTCACTTGCAGACAAATCATGTGCAATATGTGTTAATGTTTACTTATAGATGTAAAATAGAATATTTATTCTACCTCTAATGGGTGTTTATTAATTTTTGTCCCCACGAAGCAGTACTTAAAGGAACACGTAGTTACGAACAGTGGTGAACTCTTAAATCAAGCTCTCTCACCTCACTTCCAACTTTCCACTTCTTACGTCATAGTTTTCATAGTATGTACGAGCGTATATATAATAGTATGCAAATAAATTTTCTGAAGCAGGAAGTCAGAAGGGAGACGTAGGAAGTTGGAAGTCAGAAGTCGGCATGGTTGTGGGGAGGGGTGGGGGCTTGGAAGTGTGTGTGTGTGTGTTGCGGGCGGGAGGGGGGTGGGGGGTTGCGGATACAGGAAGTAGTAAGACTGCTCCTTTCCTCCGATTTCTGACCTGTAAATTCCTTCTTCTGACTTCCCATTCCCTACTTTTCACTTCCAACGTTTCAGTATGCATATAGGAGGAAGTGGTACATTAGAAATAGGAAGTGTATAGCCGGAAATAAAGAGGAAGATGTAGGCAGCAAAATAGGGGGAAATGGAACAGGGTAGTTGGAAGGGAGATCAGATGTGTGAAATCAGAAGTAGAAAACTGGATATTAGAAGTAGGAACCTAAAGTTGGAAGTGAAAAGTCGAATCTCACCCCCTAATTCTTACTTCCCTGTCGTTTTTTCCGACCTCCTACTTCCGATGATGTCTGCCTTCCTAATTCTCTCTTCCGATGTCTGAATTCCATTTTTCGACTTCTAACATCCCAAATCCCATTTCTTTCTTTTGCATATTAGTATTGTATATAATGAAAAGCAGGAAATGACAGCTAGAAATGATAACTAGGATGTGATCACCGGTCCTGTCTACACAGCACAGATGTGTTGATAGTCTCAGAACTTGTTCCCTCTGAAAGCATTAGAAACAGGTTCAAAATATATAAACATAATACAGTTGACTCTCGTTATCTCGACCTCGTTTATCTCGAATAACCGCTTGTCTCGAAGTGAAAATCTGGTCCCTGCCTAAACACGAAAATCTAACAACAGGTAAAAAAATATTGTGGAAAAGAGGAGAAATTGCTCCTTCCTAAGGAGCAATTTCGCCTCTTTTCCACAATATTTTGATATAGCTCTAACTGCAAGAGTCCAATTACACACACACACACACACACACACACACACACACACACACACACACACACACACACACACACACATATATATATATATATATATATATATATGTTAAATGTGGTTGTTCGAATTATATTTTCCTCATTTCTGCAAATGTGATATGTCGAGGTACGGATATCTCGAAGTATTTCAGAGGGTCCCTTTGAATTCGAGATAACGAGAGTCGACTGTAGTATCAATTATAGTGTGCTGGTGGAGCCTTATTCTATGTTTTTAACTTCATTACAGCTAACCCCACAAAGTTTGAAAAAAAAAAAAATGAAAAGCAGACGTCCGCTTGCAGTGCACATTCCCAGCAATCACACATCAACTGTCGTAACCCTCGGGAACATCGGACAGAAGACGTCAGAAGTTAACCTTTACTGCATTACTCATAATTGCAGCATACGATATTTTTTCCAGTAGACGATTCTTATGAAATGCCAAGTCCTAGTTTCTCTGAAAAATAATTAAAATAAATAAATAAATAAATAAAACAATTTTGCTTAACGCTGTAAAACGTTAAGTGGGGAGTTTTTTTCTTTCCCGTGCTGCAGTTGACAATTTGCGGAAAATAAATAGGAAATGATTATTACCGCCTCGTAAAAGACGTTAAAACGTTAATACTGATCTATTTGGTTCGATTAAAATGACATGCCTTATTTTCATGAATCAGCAACAAAATTATTGGACGCGTCAAGTGAAAAGCGTTCTTCAAGCATATGTGAAAATACGTCTGCGCATGTGCAGAGTCACATCGCGGCCATTACTCGTTACCCTCAGGTAGTACATTATATAGTATCAAATCAGTGTGTAAAAGAAAAGGTAAGGTCTTGATCGGACTGTGCGGATGTGCAGGCTGGCTTGAGCCATCGCTAGCTGCATATGCCAGAGAAGGTATTTTCATTTGATACAGACCGTATTTTTCGACTACGCCCATGGGCGTAGACAATCTTAGTTTGCCATTGCCCCGGAAACACTTCATGTAAGGTCATGGACTGGTCTTATGCCATTTATTTGTAACCAAGTATTAGCTTTGACAAAAAAATTGTCTACACTTTGTGAAAGCTAATACTTGTATAATGTGTTAGCCTTGTAGCACGAATTTCAGAATCTACCCGCATTTAAGCCAAACATTCTGATACCTTAAATCCTTACTACATGTATACTTGTCCTATAATTTAAACATGTCTGTTGACATATCTTAAAAAATTGGGTGGGGTGGGGGTTGGCAAGGAGTGTGGGGTCGGGGGGAGGGGGGTGAGTCACAAAAAGTGGAAACCCTGACCAGACGTCGCGCGCAATGGTATCAGATATGGGTTTACACTGCTCAGGCCTATCTGCTTGAATATTTCGGGAAAATACGGAATAAAAGTATTATCTTAGCTGTATAGTGTGCCTCATAATTTCTGATTCCATTTTACCCCATGATTCTCCATTTTATTACTATGGGCTGCGCCAAGTGAAAATGTACATTCGAGCATCCGCAAAATGCACATTCAGATTCATTCTGCGCATCCGGGTCTTTGCTCCCTATTCATATATTCTGTAGTATCCAATGATTGTGTTAGCGGACAGGGAAGGCCCTGATCAGACTGCGCGCATGCGCAGGCTAATCTGGGCCTTTACTGTCTGCATATGCCCGAAGACAAGTTTCGCTTAGCGCGGCCAATATAATGTGGTGAAATGGGGGTTTAAAGTTTTTCGTATGACTATTTTAAACGACAAAAATTGTTAACAATCATTTATTTTATTTAACCGTCGAGCCAAAGTATCAAAGTTCCAAAACTGATAGCTAAAACGTTACTCTGCAGACAACATTTAAAAGATTCTTTCGTATTTGTACAGAAAATAAGACTTGACATTTCATTCGGATATTTCTGTGAAAAATAAGAATAATATCCTCCATTTACATTGGATGACTCAGCCAGCTTTGACCCTCCCCCCCGCCCGCCGCCACCCCACACTCCTAGGGGTCAGCCTCCAAACATAGCCTGTCTTGGTGTTAAATCCAAGCTGTTGATAATAACTTTAACACACACACACACACACACACACACACACACACACACACACACACACACATCCCCGAACTCAGCCCTGAAAGGGGTCATTAGGGACTGTTATGTTTGGTTTCAAACTGAAACTGTTTGTAAAAAAACAACAACCGACGATTTGATTGGGTTTCACCCACATCCAGCTCTGATTTTTCTCTCAGCCTTCTTCCTCCACAGCGTCAAAGGCCCCAAATCAATCTCAATCAAGTTATTGGGAGCAATATCCGACCAACGCCATGTTTGATGCCAAATAAAAGCTGTTTCTTAGACCTTTAATAGCAACATACTTCAATGGTTTCAGTCGTAGCCAATCCCAACTCCACGCACAAAAGGGGTCATCATGGGTCAGCTATACTGTAGCCGTGTGTGGTATCTAATCTTGGTAAGACTTAAATAGCTCTCTTTCACACCTAACCCTAAAATCACCCACAAAGTGTTATTATGCGCCTCTGACTTCGGATCCCGAGGTCCCTAGTTCGAATCCCGCTAGAGGTGGAATTCAGCTCATGACTGTACGGCGCTTCATTGCTCAGAGCCTTTCATTGTCATTCCTTCCTCGTCTCGACATGACTCTGACAATGTTGAATGAGATGTAAAACACGAAATCATCATCACCCTCTATTCTCGGAAAATGCTATTATGGGCCAGATCCAAATATGACAATCCCAGCAAGCATTCTACATAAATCTATAGCGGGCCGTTATCGGTCCGTCAGGGTAGCTGACGGGCCGATAACGGCCCGCTACAGATTTATGTAGAATGCTAGCTGGGATGTTTGACATCTGGGATTCACCAAATGTGCATTCTTCAGCCCCAGTATGACTAGTTCCATAACCGATTTCCTCATTCTTGATTATTTTGCCGTTTCGTTATCTTCATATATAACTCTTGTATTTTATACATGTACTTGAGCAATATTTCTGAAAATGGCCCATGTTTTCAAGAAAATGTCCAAAATTGGATTTAGAGATATGTCTGTGCGTTGAAATGATGCTGCGAAAAAGGGAAACTGAGATAAATTCCTTTTTTTATTTTGTAATGGATTAATAATATTTGAGCCAGAGCAAAGTATTTCCTACAAGACTGCGCATGCGTCCGGCGAAGACAGATCAGCCTGCGCATCCGCGCAGGCTGATCCGAGTCTTTGCAGGACACCGTGGATAACCAAGGATCCAAAGCGTTCTTCAGCGAAGACTGATCAGCTTGCGCAGATACGCAGATCAGCTCGATGACTCTGACCAGCATGCATAGGCAAGAAAATGCTGTGCACTGGCATATTAAAAGGACACAACCATTCAAGTCAGTAACATGTTAACAATAATCTTACTGTCCATTGTCTTGACTGTATTAATATTATTCGTGCATGTAGTTGTGAAACAATGGGCACACCAAGCCACGGTTGTGCCCGCACAATTGAACAACGCCAAGCTGTTCCAAATGAGAGCTGACGTTAACGTCATTTTGGTTGTCATGACAGTAGCGCAAGTCGCAGCCATTTTAATAGCAGCCGTTTCGAATGCTCTGACATTTTTCTATATTTAACCATCTAAAGCTCACATCTGGACATCAGATGTTGTTATAACTTGAGGTATTTATGTTTCATTTATAATTCCATTAATAATTGATATCCAGTGTTTACTGAGATATGAATTAGCAATCTTTTTATATCAGAATATGCGCAAGGTGCAAAGGCGATGTTAGCGGGTGGGGTATTTGTACCTGATGATTATCAAGTTCTGGTCCAAAACTATAAGAAAGACAATGTAATCATTTATAGCAACCAGCTCCTGTAACAAAAGGGACGGGACAACTGCACTTTGCCGGTTCCTATTATTCGTAATTTTATTTTCATAGTTTTCTTTTAGGAGCACAGGGGCCTGTTTCTCGTTTATCAAAGTTTTACGATTTTTACGGAAATAATAGAGACTATATTCTGATACTGTAAATATTAACTTCAAAAAAGCACCTGTGATTGGGAGTTGCTGCCACCAAAGCCCTGCAGCACTGTAGAGGTTACATGTTCAAATCATACCCAGTTCAGTAAGAAAATATTTAAATGCAAGTCCGCCCTCAAAACGTAAAAGTTTTTCTTTTTGGCGGCTTCTCCTCTACTCCGACCCCATATTTTTTGCCCATCGTGCATTTTTAAATTCTTAATTATTTACAATATTTAGCATGCATGCACGCATGCCCTGCCGACACCAACAGTCAATATGCCCCGTCCCTTCCCCCCGCCCCCACCCCCGCGAGAGCTAGATAACGTGTACGTATGTAAGCACGCACCCGCCCTCCACCCACCCCCATCCCCCAACCCCATTCCCCTCCCCACGAAAACATGCCAACCACGATCATAAGCAACACGCAAAGTTAATATTTGCACCTATACACATATATATATATAGAAAAATCAATGTCCGAGTATGCCAAATAACACTATATTTTCAGTAAACGTCTACTATCAAAATATGACGAGGCTCGGACTGACATTATGTGACAGGAGAGGAGGACATTGATGAAGGGAATGGACATATGGACCAAACCTCGATGTTGAAACAGCGGTTTATAATGAACACTGATGGCAGTTTATTTTTGAGTGGCGAAAAGCAATCATGCAGCACCAGTATGTAACCCAAGTATTCGGACATCTGGCCCTGAGGTCATAAAACTTTTTCATGCTCAACTCAGCTGAGCATGAAATTTTTCATGCTAATAAATCTTAATTTACTAGCGATTGCAAATTCTTTCTTGCGAAACATAGCTGAGCATGGAATTTTCTCTGCTAATAAATATGAAAATGCCAACTATTGTTGGCATTTGCATATTTATTACCAGAGAAAATTTCATTCTCAGCTGAGTTGAGTATGAAAAAAGTTTTATAATCTCGGGGCCAGGCTTTAGTAAACAGTGTAGAACCAGATCAGACGCCACAGATCACGGCACCTGATCAGGGCCTACACTGTTTGCCACTCGTCCAGCAGTTTTGGACACAGATAACCAAATATACGTGTTTCTGTTTTAGGACAAGTATGGTAAGGGATTGAAATGTCTAGATCTTTAAACCATCACCCACCCGCCCAAACAGGTTTGCTGGTGATCGTTCCAAGGCGATGTCTTATTTCTTTTTCACTTGATTTTTATCGTCCTTATTTTGATGAAATATTATTTTGTGTTGACATTTGAGAGGTGTGGCCTTTCTTGAGTATCCCAGCCTATTCCCTCCACAGTGTCCAAGGCCCCAAATCATTATCACCCATTTCTCTTGGAAGATGTCATTATGGGCCAGATTCCAAATATGACAATTCCTCACTGCATATTATTTTGTCGTTTCGTTATATTCTTGTAATTTATGTTTGAGCAATATTTCTGAAATGGTCCATGTTTAAGAAATAGATCAGCTCTAGCAGTGATTTATTGAGTAATAAATCACTGTTTGGAGGTCAGTTGTAAAGTAGATCAAATCACGAGCGCGGAGCGCGAGTGATTTATCTTCTTACAACTGACCGACAAACTGTGATTTATTACTCAACAAATCACGCACAAGAGCTGATCTATTTCGATTCTAACATATAGAAAACGACGAAAAGGTAATTGTATCCTTTAGATTTTTCAAACTTTCCGCCATCGAATAAAGAAATCCCGCCAAAAGTTTTGACTGTAACGCTGACGTTTACATGCATTTCCTACGTTGCTGAAGTGAGAAAGACGACGTTACACAGTCTAGCGTCGTAGAAACTAAGACTGACGTCAGCAGCGTGTCGAAATGACGTCGGAAAGGCGCCAGATAGCGTCGCGCGTTTCCTCCCAGTGATTTATTGCATAATATATCACTGAGTTTAACCATTGGCTATATAGGCGAAGAGTGTTAGAATTTCGAGTAAATTACTAAAACCGGATTTAGAGATATGTCTCTACGTGGAATATATGCTGTGTAAAAAGGGAAACTGGGATAAACCCTTTCTGTTTTGGAATGGATTAATTACAGTAAAACCTCTTGGGCACGATGACTCGTTTACCTTGGATGATTCGAACTCGTTTTTTAGTCCCTACGAAATTCTTCCGATGGCTCAAGAAAACAAATATTTAGGGAATTTTTTTATCTTAGCATGAAATTGTATGCTCATCGAGGCGATTCTAATGACTACACTCAACATATCATTATTGTATAGAAGATCAAAAATACTTCCCTAAATTATCACCATCTGCTTCCTGACCTGGCGCCATGATTAACCCTCAGTGGCTCGAACTACCCATGTCTCGAATAAATTTCCATTGTCCCAAAGATGTTTGAGCCATTGAGATTTTACTGTATATTTGAGCTGGAGCATAGCATTTCCTATCAGACTGCGTGTGCACCCAGCGAAGATTCAGATCAGCCTGTACTTCCGTACAGGCTGATCAGTCTTCACAGGACGCTGTGGATAACTAAGGATTCAAAGCGTCTTCAAGCAGACAGCGAAGACTGATCAACCTGCGCGGAAACGCAGAGTAGCTCGATGACTGACCGGCATGCACCGGCATGCACAGGCAATCTTGTAGAAAACGCTGTGCACTGGCATATTTCTAGGACACAACCATTCATCTCAGTAACATATTTACAATAATCTGACTTTATCCATTATCATGTATAAATATTTTTCGTTCATGTGGGCACACCAAGCCTCGGCTGTCATGAGAAACAGGCCCTCAAATCGCACAATTGAACAACGCCAAACTGTTCCAAATGAGAGCTGACGTTAACGTCATTTTGGTTGTCATGGCAGTAGCGTCGGTCGCAGCCATTTTAATAGCAGCAGTTTTTAACGCTCTGGCATTTTTCGATATTTAACAATTTAAAACTCACATCAGGATACAGATTTTGCTATAATTTGAGGTACTTATATTTCATTTATATTTCCATTTATTATTTGTATCCAGCGTTTTACTCAGATGTGATTTGTCCATCATTTTATATCAAAATATGCAGAACATGCAAAAGCGATGTTAGTGGGTGGGGTATTTGTACCTAATGATGATCAATTTCTGGTCCAAAACTACAAGAAAGACAGCTCCTATCCAAAAGGGACGGGACAACAACAACTAACCGGTCCCCTTTATTCATAAATTTATTTTCATAGTTTTCTTTTAATTCGGGGCAGCTGCCCCAAAATTCCTGCAGCACTGTAGGTGTTACACGTTCCAAGCATAACCAATTTAGTAAGAAAACATTTACATGTAAGTCCGACCACAAAACATAGTCAAACTTTTTCTTTTGGTCGGCTCCTCCTCCTTTACTCCGACCCCATAATTTTTACCCATCGTTCATTCTAAACTTATCAATACGTTACAGTACAATGTATTTAGCATGCATGCACGCCTGCACTGCCGACACCAACAGTCAACATACCCCGCGAGAGATAAACATGCATCGTGTATGTATGCACGCTTGCACGCATCCGCCCTCCACCTCCACCCACCCACGAAAGCATACCAACCGCAATCATCAGCAACACGTGGTCGAAGTTAATATTGCACATATACAAAAAAGATCTCGCAGCCATTTTATTTTTGTAATGTTAAAAGCTGTCTACTATACTCTCGCCCCTACTGCGACCAAAATATGACGAGGCTCGGACTGACATTATGTGACAGGAGAGGAGGACATTGATGAAGGGAACGGACATATGGACCAAACCTCGATGTTGAAACAGCGGTTTAAAATGAACGCTGATGGCAATTTATTTTTGAATGACGAAAAGCAATCATACAGCTACCGTATGTAAACCCAAGTATTCGGACATCAGGCCCTGAGGTTATAAAACTTTTTCATGCTCAACTCAGCTGAGCATGAAATTTTTCATGCTAATAAATCTTAATTTACTAACGAAAAAAAATTATTTCTTGCTAAACATAGCTGAGCATGAAAGCTCAGCTAAGTAAGTAGGTAAGTTGGCTTTATTTAAAGATGGTGACTCATTTGGCAATGCCAATCTTCCATGAGACCCTCTAAAATACATACAATACAAATTAATAAAACAGGAAATACATGCAATATATACGAGTATGAAAATGAGAGGATGGATGTTTAGCATGATACTGATTGAGCTAAAACATTGTATAACTTTAGCATCATTATTTTAACTGTTAATTGTATTACATTTCAGTTATTCCATAATAATTTCTAGATATTGCATCAAGTACAAAATATGGACTTTTTGTTATACAGAAAATTGAAAGCGAGGGTCATTAAAGAAAGACGCCTATTAGTATGCAATATTTACTCCAAATATTGTGACACATTTAACTCCTTACCATACTTGTCCTATAATTTGTAATTGTCTATTCCACCACAAGTTGATGCGCTTAAAATATTGCTGGACGAGTGTCAAACAGTGTAGACCCCAATCAGACATCACATTCTGTGGCGTCTGATCTGGGTCCACGGCGCTTGCTCAGATCTGTCTGTCCCAATATTAGGGCTTTTACAGTAATTTTATAGTCAATATATTGATATTGTGATGGCGGTGGGGGCGATAAAATAGTAATTCAATTTTTCATCCATGCTACACATCTATTTACGAATGAATTTATAGAGTCAGCATTTTTAATTTCTAGTGGTATACTACTCCATATTATTGTATCAGAGTATGAAATACTGTTTTTAAATAAATTAATGTTTGGTTTTGGTATAATAAAATTTCTGTTGGATACAGATCGTATCATTAGCATTAGTGTTTCGTATTTGAAACAAATCAATCAGGTACTTGGGGGCAATCTTATTTGCAATTTTATACATTGTCTTAGCTTTTTGTAAAAATACACTTTCTTCGAATGACAGTATTTTTAGACGGTTTCTAGCTTCTTCTAAATTCGTATATTCTTTGCCCAGTATAAATTTGCAAGCACGCCTTTGCAACTTATTTATTTTGTTAATATTATTGTTTGAAGAATTTACCCAGACAATGCTACAGTAATCAAAATGCGCTTTGATAGATGCATTAAAAAATAAAAGCCTGAGTTGAGCATGAAAAAGTTTTATAACCTCGGGACCTGGTAGAACTAGATCAGACGCCACAGAACGCGGCATCTGATCAGGGCCTACACTGTTTAGCACTCGTCTAGCAGTTTTACACACATGATCAGATAGTCAAATATACGTGTTTCTGTTTAGGACAAGTACGGTAAGGGGTTGAAATGTCCGAATATTTGGGGTAAATACGGACACTATTTTTTGCGTGTAGCGCTTTAATCAGAAGAAGAAAATTGGCAGAGATATGTCATGATTTTGCCCTATGCACAAAGAATTTTATTCTATACATTAGCTTAAAGAAAATAACACTTCAGTTTGGTTGCAAAACCCGATAGGGTGGATGGTTAACAGGTTTTAAATTTCTTAATTTTTCACTGTTTCGTTGTGAAGCATCATTGATAAATGGTTTTCTAATAAACTATTATCGATAACAACTTAACCATTTTCATTTAGAATAAAACACTGCGAAGAGAGAGAGAGAGAGAGAGAGAGAGAGAGAGAGAGAGAGAGAGAGAGAGCTATTAACAAAGGAATTATAATTGAACAACGCCAAAGTATTCCAAACGAGAGCTGACGTTAACGTTATTTTAGTTGTCATGACAGTAGCGTCAGTCGCAACCACGATCTGGCATTATTTGATATTTACAATCATAAATTGGCATCTGGGCTTCAGCTTTTTTGATAATTTGAGGTATTTTTTTTTCTTTTGGTATGTTCATTTATATTTTGTATCCAACGCTTACTGTGACAAGAACTATTCATCATTTCATATCAGAATATGCATACGATGAAAAAAAAAAAAAAAAAGAGATATTGGTGGGTGACGTATCTGTATACAGCTGATGCCATGTATTGGTCAAAAACTGCAAGGCCTACACAAGATACAGCTCGCAGCCAAATTTTGTAATGGTTACAGGATGTCTTCTATACTCCCACCATACTGCGACCAAAAATAGGACGACGGATGGTACTAAACACCTTAGAAAAACAAAGCACAGAAATAAAGTAAACTAGCAGAAGAGAACAAAGCACAGATATAATAAAAAAGACAAACAGTTCTGAAAATAGGTGTCTAATATACAGTACATCGTGACAATTAGCCATTGAAATAATAATAACAAGAAAATAATGTCAGTCACAACTTAGTTTGAGTTTGTAGTCTAGATGTTATCTTTAAACCACCACCCACCCGCTTAAAAAGTTTTGCTGGTGACCATTCCACGGCGATGTCTTTTATTTCTTTTTCGCTTGTGATTTTTATTGTTCTTATTTTGATGAAATGTTATTTTGTGTTGACATTTGAGAGGTGTGGAGAGAGAGAGAGAGAGAGAGAGACGTCAATTTCAGTTTGAATTCGAACCGTCTTTACCACTGGGGTCCCTTTGCACCCATCCCTACAGTTTGCTGTTGACTGTTCCAAGGCGATGTCTTTATATTTCTGTTTCGCTTGATGTTTTTTTATCGTTCTTATTTTGATGAAATATTATTTTGTATTAAGCTTTGGAGAGAGAGAGAGAGAGAGAGAGAGAGAGAGAGACGTTAATTTCAGTTTGAAGTCGAGCCGTCTTTATCACTTTACCACTGGTCCCCTTGCACCCGTCCCAACAGTTTGCTGTTGACTTTTGCAAGGAGGTGTTTTGTTGCATTTCCTCTTCGTTTCCTTTTTTTCGTTTCGTTTTCGATGAAATATTATGTTGTTTTGATATTTATCTCTTACGGTGCAAATTTCAGACGATATTTGTCGTCTGCTTTTTCTAACAAACTATCGCTTGGAAAGAAATTTATATGTACAGTTGAAAGACTGAATGTCAAACAGCGTAGATCCAGATGAGACGGCTCATGATGAGCCGTCTCATCTGGATCTATGCTGTTTGCAAAAGCCTATAATTATCGCCTGTGGCAGTGAAAGAGTTAATTGTATTCATCCTTTACCCGGTCCCTTGGGAGGTTACCGAGATCCCGGGTTCGAGTCCCACTGGAGGTGGAATTCAACTCACGGCTGTAAGGCGCTTCATTGCATTGAGCATTTCGTCGCAACCCGTCCGTATCTCGATAAGACAGGTATTGTTGAATGGGTCTTTAAACACCAAATCATCACCATTCGTTTGTACGCACGTCCCATTCCCAGGGGAGAATGACGAGTATCTCTTTTTCTCCAGCGGTGTCCTACTAGATACACTGCGGGGACAAAAAGGTGATAATATCCTGGTAGATTTTGCCTTTGCTGTTTTTCACTGCATAATCCCCTCAAAATTAATCCTAAAATAAGGCATAACATCGGCAACTGAGGGACCGAGAGGCGTTTCTTTCCCTCGCTCTCTATCACCCTTACCTGTGTGTGTGTGTGTGTGTGTGTGTGTGTGTGTGTGTGTGTGTGCGTGTGTGTGTGCGTGCGTGCGTGTGTGAGATGGGGTATTGCAGGAATGAATTTGGGACAGACGTCATAAATGATTGGTGCTTAAGCATGGCAGAAAACTGCTTGCTTCTGCTAAACAGAGGTGTTACGGAGCACACTCTCCTTCACTCCATAGATCACCATCCTTCTCGAACCTTTCAGGGGTTGGCCATAGACTGGCTCCAGTCTCCAGTGACTAAATATTTTTCTCATAATTCTGTTCGATAATCCACTAAAATAAAACCAAAAATCTGTCATGACTATAAAGGCTGGTCACTAGTGACCAGCCTTTATAGTCATGATAGATTTTTGGTTTTATTTTAGTGGATTATCAAACAGATTATAAGAAAAAAATATTTTGTCACTAGAGACTGTAGCCAGTCTAGGGTTGGCCAGTACAATAAATAAAATGAAAAACAGATAAACGGTCCATGTTCTGTCGACGTTTCTCTTGGAGTTGCTGAGCTGTGAACATTAGACGTTTATAGGTATTGACGTAAACCGCCAAAGTATTCCAAATTCACCTGACGTCAACGTCATTTTGGTTGTCATGACAGTAGCGTCAGTCGCAGCCATTGTGTAGACAGCTATTTTTACCCTCTGGTATTTTATTCATTTTACTCTGGAAAAGTTTCTCTGCTAGAAAACGGATTTTATGATATTAAGGTATTTTGGTTTTTATTTCATAGTTGATGTTTACAAACAATTTGCGTTGAGTTAACCTGTACAAAATTTTACTTAAAACTATATTCAAAGAACAGGGCTGATTGCTGGTTAAGTGGGTGGGATGAGGCTATTTTTAACTACATACAATGTAGGCTTGTACTTTATTTACGGGTAATAAAAATCATGTTTTACTATTTTGGGGTTCAAATTTTAGCTGTTATATTTGGGTTCTTTGAAAACTGAAAGTCGTTTGTTTTGTTTAGTAGATATAGAAAGCTGTTACGTTTCGGAAAGGACCGACCATTTATTTTCAAGGGTGGGGGAAGGGGTTGGGTTTATTTTTTCGGCCAAAATGTTTTTCTCACCATGAAATGTTTTTTTCTCATGGCCAGAGACACAATTTTTTCACAAAATCAAAGACATTTTTATCATGTTTTAAACATTTATTAGATCAAACTAGC